>VZRR01011063.1:60092-113999 GCA_013398015.1 Oreocharis arfaki
GGAGCGCAGCCAGGGTGAGAGTCCGGTGTCGCCGTCCCCCGCCGTCATCCGCCGCCATCCCCCGCTCACCGCGGGCTGTGGCCATTCTTCCCGGGGCGACAAGCGCGGGAGGGAGCCCGGCGCCAGCGTCCGAGGGGCGGGAGTCTGAGGGGGCAGGGGAGGGATGGCGGGGAGGGNAAGCCGCGGTCGGACGTGGGGCCGGAGCGGGGCTGCTCGTGGCAGCCGCAGTCACATAAGGAGAAGTGTTCGGGTACTGCGCGGAGACGACCGGTGAACACGGGCAGTTGGACAGGGCAGAGAGGTGTTTGTCTAACGTTAGGGTCTTTGTGAACAGCGTTCGTTTTGCCCCGTTTGTAGAGGATGTGACGGGGTCATTGGCTGTTCTCTTTTAAGCTGCTTATTGTGCTGTTCTCTCTCTGAGTTGAGATGGATGGTTGTGCTTTGTTGGGGGTAGTTTTGTGAGGCTGGCAAGACATGGAGGAAACTGCTGTGAATACCAGAAACAGAGAGCTGCAGCCGGTCGCTGCCTGCGTAGCAGCTGCACTTTGTGCTGCTGCCCTTGCATGCTCTTGTGGGAGCTGTTGGCGCCATGGTTTCCTTCTCTGGGGCGGTTGATGCTGCTTGAGCCTCCAGCAGAAAGCTTCTGTCCGCAGGCACCCCGCCCATCAACAGGCCCACACAAGCTGAGGGAGTGCCTTCCCCTCATCATCTTCCTGCGCAACCGCCTGAAGTATGCTCTGACAGGAGATGAGGTCAAGAAGATCTGCATGCAGAGGTTCATCAAAATAGATGGCAAAGTCCGCACCGACATCACCTACCCTGCAGGCTTCATGGGTGAGTAGGGTTGGGGCAGTTCCTTAGGCAACTCTTCTACGCTGGCAGGGGAGTGTTTTGTGGGGTTGGCATTATTTGAGGAGCAAGGTTTCCCTGCTGGAGTTTAAGAAAAGATACATATGAGCAGTTGTTACTTAGTTTGGAATTGTGCTCGGCAGCGAGTACCAAAGCCAGATACCTGGAGCCTGTAAGTGCCTGCAAGTGCCTGCTTGACCTGGGTAAGTTGCTGTTCAGATTCCAGCCTTCAGCAGTTTTTGCTGATTTGCAGTCTGTCACAGCAAAAGATGTGAGCCTGTGGTCAAGGGTACATCCCAACCTCATCAAGCACACCCTAAGTGTTGTTCAGTGGTCCCTAGTTCTTTTTAAACATAAGCTTGATGCCAGGTTAGGGTCTTGGGTAATGAGCTGATAACAGCTGCTGTTGTATTTCCCTGTCTGCAATCAGATGTCATCAGCATTGAGAAGACAGGTGAGCATTTCCGCCTGGTGTATGATACCAAGGGCCGGTTTGCTGTTCACCGCATCACACCCGAGGAGGCCAAGGTGAGCAGCTTTGGGGTGGTGTAAGCATGGGCCCAGTTGGGTTTGTCTGGGGTGGTATTTCCTCTTTGGCATCTCCTGAATGAGAGCTGATGTCTCTCTTCCTTGACAGTTTAGGCCGTGCTGCACTTGATATTGGGATGTTCAGGGTTGTGGTGAAGCCTGTGTCAGGGGAAGTCCCGTGGTGATGTGAAAGTAGTTCACAGATGGGTGTAGGTATATGTAGGATGTAGTGCTGGAGATGGGGTGGAGGAGAGTCTTGGCTTTGCCAGCTAACAGTGACCAGAAACATGAAACTGCCTGTGGCGTAAAAGCCTTGAACTTCTTCCCAGGACAACAAAACCGCCTTCTCACCTGGATGCTGGGGAGCAACTTCCTCATGCATTTCCTTAACCCAGGCATGTTGTGCCTGAGCTGCGAGGTCACGTTCTGCTTTGCATCTCCTTCCTTAGGCCAGGCTGTGCAGGCACATGGCTGTGAGGATGGCAGAGCTGGCTGTGCTGGAGCCAGATGGGGTGTGGTTTGGGGCTTCTGTTCTCCTTGTGATGTGCTTCTGTAACTACTACTCTATGTTGATCTGTGAGGTCCAGAGAGGCTGTGAGGTAGTTACGGTGACAGGCAGGAGGGAAATCAGTGCCCTGGAGGGTACAGATATCTCTTGTGTCCTGGAGAAATGCAGCCCTCTGTTGTGTGCCCACGGGCTTTGGGGAAAAATAAAGTAACTGCCCTGGTAAAGACTTTCTTGTGGAAGTGTAGCCAGTATTTGTGGGGAGGCTGAAGCCCAAGGTGGACTGCTGCTCCTGCAGCAATGGTGTTTTCTGGTGGGGCTGTAGCAAAGCTGCATGACAAGCTGTTCAAAAGTCATTACTGAGGCAGGGAGCTGGGCAAGTCACTGCCTGGCTTCATATTGTGAGCCCTGAGTGTCTGGGTGTTCTACTGCGGCTGGTGGCTCTGTTCCCTAGTTCATGACACTGCTCACTGCCTCAGTTGAGAGATGTTGGGTTTTGTTTGCAGTACAAGCTGTGCAAGGTGAGGAAGATCTTCGTGGGCACCAAAGGAATCCCTCACTTGGTCACTCATGATGCCCGCACTATCCGCTATCCCGACCCCCTCATCAAGGTGAATGATACGGTCCAGATTGACCTGGAGACAGGCAAGATCACAGACTTCATCAAGTTTGACACAGGTAGGTCTTGCATCCCATTAAAGCGCTGTACCCTTCCCCACTGTGGAGAGCAGGGTGGAGGTTAAATGCGAGGCATATTTGTGCTGAAATAGAGAGGCAGTGGTGTCAACCTTGGGAAAGGTTTGTTTCCCAGGAGCATGTCCACCTGGAGCTGGGGATTCCTCCTGCGTCCTAGCAGTGAGGGAAGCATTTGACGTAGGGACTTCTCAGTTCTGAGGCACCAAGTAGAAGCAGCAAGATGGCGGGGGAGGTGCTTGAGGGAGGCATCTCTTGGTGTTGAGAGGAGGTTTCAGTCACAGAGCTGTGAGTGGTGCTAGCACAGGTGGGATGGGAATGTTTCGTATGGGCAAAGAGTCCGAGTGGAAGGACTTCACCACAGCACCTGGTGCCAGCCCCTGTCACACCTGTATTCCCTTACTCAGGTAACCTCTGCATGGTGACTGGCGGTGCCAACTTGGGCCGTATTGGGGTGATCACCAACCGGGAGAGGCACCCTGGGTCGTTTGACGTGGTTCATGTGAAGGACGCCAACGGCAACAGCTTTGCCACCAGGCTCTCCAACATCTTCGTTATAGGCAAAGTAAGGCTGTGGGGGCACCAGGTGGGGGGTTCTCTCCTCTTGTGAGGGGGCTGCTGGCTGAGGCAAAGAGCCTTGGTGTTTCCTTAGGCAGCTGTCTTCCCACACAGTGGAGCTTCAGTGCTGGCCTCAGTTCTGGCTCCCTGTATTTCTGCCTGCTCTGGGAAGGGGAAGAAGCATTTTCAAATTTAGGAGTGCGGATGTTTTCAAGAAGCAGCCCTGAAACCTGAGGGCTGGGGGCTGAGCAGTGCTCGACTTTGGTGTCATCTGACCAGCTGCTCTGACTCAGAGTGCCTCCCGCAAAGCCTCTGCTGTTTTGCCATCACTGACGGGCTCTTTGTCCAGGTTGGAGAGGGGCGGTGTTTTGCTTTCGGCTGAAGTGCATTCTTCACAGATGTGACTGAAAGGCATCTGTAGACCTGTGCATCCTTGGCACCTTCCTTAGGGGCCTCTGCTGGGCCAGTGCCACCACCATGTGTACCTGGCCCACCATGAGCAGGGGTGGGCTTCTGCTGCTTTCCCCGTTAGAGGGAGAGCTCTGTTGCTATCTGGGTTTCCTGGTGTGAAGTGGTTTCTTCTCCCTTGCTGCAGGGCAACAAGCCATGGATCTCTTTGCCCCGTGGAAAGGGAATCCGCCTGACCATTGCTGAAGAGAGAGACAAGAGACTGGCGGCCAAGCAGAGCAGCGGATAAAGTCCAGCTCAGGCTGGCTCTGGTGCTGTCAGTGTGTTAATTAAACCGTTTACTACATGGCTCTGACTGCCTGGGGAGCATCGTGGGGCTAGGGGGGAGCCATGGTGCCAGTGCCAGGCCCTGCTCCTTCAGAAGGTCCTCCTTCTCTGGGGAGACTCCCATCAATCTGAGCAACTGCCACAGCCATAATTCAGAAAGGCAAGGAGGAAGGGTGGGAGAGCCTTCAGACTGCTCTGTCCCTGGGAATTTGTTGGTACAAAGGCACCTGGGTGTGCAGGAGGTGCAGGGATCTGGGGAGAGCTAGCTGGGCTCTCCTGTAGCCAGTGGTGCCAGATCAACTTGAGGGATTGCCCCGGCTGTGTTGGCACTTGGTGTCCAAGCCTGGCTCATGGCTACGCACTGGGGAGATCTCTTGGGCTGCTCTTCAGTGTCTTCTGTGGAGGTGGAGGGTGCAAGTGATAACACTGACAGCCAGGACTAGGCGAGCGGGGAATGGGCCTACTGGGGACACTGAGCACCAGCCTGGCAATGGGCTGATGCCCTACAGTAGCCAGGGAGCTGGGGACTAGTGGCTGTAGGAGTGGCCCTGGAGGGCAAGGTGGGCAGGTGTGGACAGTGCCCGGTCAGCAAGGGCAGTCCCACAACTGGGCTGTGCCAGCAAGGGCACAGGAGGCACTGTAGGGAAGGGGAGGCTGTGCCTGGGCGTGGTGTGCAGGCTAGGGCCACCAGGTCCAGGTGGGTATGGGCACTCCAGGTGGAGCAATGCCAGTGGAGGAGCTGCAATGATGGAAGCATAGAAGAGGCTGAGGGCACAACCTCCGCTCACAATCTCTGCTCTGCTTGGCCTGGGGAAGAGGAGCCCTGGGAGTTTTCCTACTCGTCCTGCCTGCATCAGCCTTGTGAGCATCTGTCTTCCAAGATGGATGGGGCACAGATGTGCACAATTTGAAAATTAGCATCTTTTATTGGCTTCATCAGGTGTCCATGGTGAAATGTAGTCGAGCCTCTCGAAGTGTCTGCAGCCAGCTGTATTCTGACGTTACGCTCTCGGAAAAGCTGCCTGTGGCACTGCCCTTGCTCCCATCCCTTGAGTGTTCCTGTGCTGCTCCCTATGGACGCTGTGCAGGCTCAGAGCAGCAGCATCCCCAGGGACTTCCATGGTGCTGGCAGCAGGCACCGGTGCTTGGGCTGTTCTGTGATGCACAGACGTGAGCAGCCAGAAAGCTAAAATCCCCACATTTTCATTCACAGAGCCAAAAGCAAAAATCACCTAAGTTTTTATATTGTGGAAAAGCTTCAGAAAATTGTCAAAATGAAAATTTGGGAAAGTAAAACCCAATTTTTATACTAGAAGAAAACCTCCAAAATGGCAACAAAACCAGCAATTGGGAAAATTTGGGGTGAAATGTTTGCAGTTTAGAGGTGGGCATTGCTGTGGATTATCCAGTGTGGGTCAGTTAGCCAGGCTGAGTTGCCTCGTGTGGGTTATCCCGAATGAACTGTCTGCTGAGCATTATCCCGGCTGGATCTGGTGTATGTCGTCTCCATGTGTTTCCCGTGCATCTCCCCGCCTCCGTCTGTGTCCTTTCCCCGCTCCTCGGCTGTGACCTCCTGCTCCCTGCCCCGCCCCAGGCGGCCCCGCGGGACTTGCCGGGCCGGGACCCTGCCGAGCTGCGCTGGGGGGTGCCACCGTCTGGTCAGTAGCTGCTCCTGCAGCCAAGAAAGCCGCGAATGCGCGTTGACCGAAGAATAGTGGGGGTGGGTCTCTCCCTGCCGCTACCGGCTGGCCAAATTGCCGAGCTGCAGGTGGACAGCAAAACTCGCGTGTGCGCGGCGCGCGGAGCCGGCACTGCGGGGCCGCTATCTGAGCCGCCTCCCGGTAAGGACACGCCGCTGCCGTCCCACGGGCACGATGGCGGCGGCACTCGGAGTGCAAAGCGCGGAACTGCGGCGCCGGCACCGCCGGAGCGCTGCTGCCGCCCAGCGTTTGAGTGCCCTTCGGGGCCGCCGCCGGGCCCGGTGCCCGCGCGGTGCTCGGGAGCGGCGTGGATAAGCACTGGGCGCTGGGCCCGGCAGTGGCAGCGGCCGGTGAGGGATGAGGTCGCGGCAGCAGTGAGACGACTGAGAGTCTCATCGGGTGCGGAAGTGCCGCCTCAGGGCCGCCCGGGATGGCGGGGTAGAAGCTGCAGCCCACCCCCCGCGGCTCCCGGCCCGGGAGGAAGCGGCCGCATCCCCGGGCAGGAGCTGGGCGCCTCTCCGTGTCGCCAGAACTCCCTTGAGTCTCCGTCGGCCCTGCTCGCCCTGTGCCGCTGCCCCAGCTCCAGCATCGCCCCAGAAACCTGCCCTGTGTCCACTGGCCGCCCCCAACCCTGTCGTTACAGCGGCAGGTTGCCCGTCGAAGTGTCCCCAGAAGCCCCTGCAGAAGGAGGGATTCCTGCAAGGGATCTACAGTAATAACAGTCCCTGCTGCTTCTTTCCCTTTGCCAGAGGCCGCTCTGAACATGAAAATGTCCATTCTTCCCCGAAGCATCCCCGGGGGATGCTAGTGACTGCACCCGCCCCGGGCTTGCGTGGGTCGTTAGTGTCACCGAAATTGCGGGAAAAACAAAAAAGAAACCTCTCCAATATTTTTAATGTTAGAGAAGCAAGGCATTACTTTATTCTGGCCAGGATGTGCAACAAGAAATAATTTCGTCCACACATTGACCGGGTTGTGCAGATAAAATCATTCCTGACACATAGTTCTTTACTAGTTTTTTCACTTATTTTATACAGTCAAAACCCATAGAAATTAATTGGTTCAATGTTCGTCGGTCTCAAGTTGCGCAACTCTTATTATTTGTTTTCCTCTTGGATACGGATTTCTCCGCCTTCGATACTAATTAGGTCCTCATTCTTATCTCTCTTTTCCCAGACCAGGTGTCTTCGATCATGCCAGGGGTGATGTCTGGAGCTGATGGTCGTTAATGGTCGTTAATGGTTGTTATGTTTTGTGTGTCTTCTGTGCTACTCCCAGGCTGTTGAGATGTTAAGCTCATCAGACCTCACCTGGTGAACCGGTCCCCTGAAAAGAAGCTTCAATTCCCTTCCCCCAGGGCAAAGGCGAACTAAACTGATCAAAGTTATATATAAAAAAGATATTAAACTTTATATAATTTCCAGCATCAGTACCGGCTTTGCTCCCTTCAGTGCGTGGAGGGTTGAAGAGTGACAGGATGAGCACTCTACTGGCTCGGACAGGAGCTGCTGTGGCAGAGCCTGGAGGGGCCATAAAAAGGCAAGGAAATAAAAATTGGAGGCCATCCGGCCGGTACCCAGCTCTCTCTGCAGGCAAGTGAGAGCCTGCCTCTCTGGGTGAGGAGAGGAAAGAAGCATCTGGACTTGCAAATTTTCCCAGCAGTGTCAAGAGTCAGAGCTGAGGTGAGTCCAAGGTCCCTTGGGCCCTTTCTCCACTCTTGTATGTCTCAGGGCCTTTTTGCTTCTCTCCTGGCCCCCTTTTTTTTGCATGTTGCTGTGACTGCTTTCTTTTGCTTCCCTATACCTCCCCTTTTGTCTCTCTTTTGTCTTGCTTCCTCTTCCTACCGTATTCCCTTTCCTTTTTCTCTCTCTGCTTCTGTCTCACAACAGTTCCCTCTCCTTTTTTCATCCTTTGTCTCTCTTCTGCAGTTTACAGCTGTTTTTTTCCTTTTCCATCGATTTGTTCTGAGTTGAATCTGCCTCTTTCCCCCTCACAATTTATCTGCCCTGTTCTTTGGCATTTTTTTCCTCTCTGTACCTCTGTGTACTGCAGTGTGTCCCTGCCTTCCTCTCCGTTTCCCTCCTTCCTTTTTTTTCTCTCTCCATCCTTTTGTTTTGCTAACTGTTGCTGGTTTTTTGGTTCTGGATCTCACTTTCCCTTTCCATTTTCCTGTTCATTTATTACTCTCTCTGATCCTTTTGCTGTTTCCCGACCCTGATATTTATTACTTCACCCTTTTGGCCCTGTTTTTTTCTTGTTCTTCATATCTTTGTCGCTCTCATTGTCTCTATCCCAGTGTCCTGCTCCCTGTCCTTCTTTCTTTCTCAGTATCCCACATTATCACTCCTTGTCCCTCGCCTCATTTCTTATATTGGTCTATTCTTCCTCCTGGTTTCTCTTGTTGCTCTGGCCTGCTGCCTGTTGCTTTTTTCTTTTCTTCTTTTAATCTGTCCCCATTGCTCTGCATCAGTCCTGTCATTCTCCTGCTCTGTCTCAATGGTCATAAACGTACAAACAGATGGGTTTGTGCAGAAGTGATTTTACAATGGTTGCAGATTATTTTGAAATTAATTTCCTTAGTGATTGCTAAGGAATGGACCTGAGACATGAGTTGAAATACGCTGACTGTCTGAATTCCCTGATGAGGGCACGCTCTAAGGAACTTGTCTGCTGGTAGAGATTAGGGTTTGTTGGTCTGAGCCTTCCTTTGAAAATGTCTATTGTGCCTTGAGATGCAGAATACAGAAGTATTACCCTTCCAAAGCCATCTGAAGATAATGAAGACTGTTGCATTAAGGTTTTATTGGTATTTCGTTTTCTTTTGAGGGAAATTTGATACTTGTTTATGGATATTATTGCAATAACAGTGGTCTGTGTGATAGTAATCATAGTATTGTGAACTGCCTTGTACTGCTTTTTCCACCCTTTTCTGCAGGAGAATAAAGTTATGCTTGAATAGCAGTGTAACTGATTCCATGCAAAGTTCATCACTTTGGGAATGCTGGCAAAGTTAAAAGGTTCGAACTCTTCCCTGTGGTGCAAGCTCATAGAAGTTAACAGCCTCACTCTTCTGTCAGGTTAATGTTTTTGGTTATTTTAAGTATCGATAATTGCATTCATCTCTAACACACATACCCAGGTATTGAGTTCATGCTGTGCATTTCTTGTGCTCAATTCACATTTATTCCCTGAGGCTACTGATGATACAAAACTCTTTTACTTTGATCCACGGAGGTGAAATATTCTGTCTGACAAGCTCTTGGGCTCTGGGAGCACTCGGCAATGCAGCTCCTTCCACAAATCGTGTCTCTGATTTCTCACCCTGGCACAACTCAAGCCTAGTCTGGCAAAAGCAGGTCCTGGAGAGTTGCTATGCTACTGCCTTTGTCCCTTTGTGCTGGAGGCTTCCTGCTGGCTCTGTGGTCAAAGCCGTTCTCAGCCCAGCCCCAGTCCTGTCAAGCAGGGGGATGCAGAGGTGCAGGTGGGCCTCCTTTTGTCTCAGCTGATGCCCTTCGGCAGTGTTTGCAGGTTAATGAGAGGTGGGAGACACCCGTTGCTTCATGCCAAATTGCCTGGGAGGGGCTCAGTGTGCCATCTCTTTGGAGAGCTAAAAATGCTCAGGAGCACTGTCTGATGTTCACAACAGCAAATGTGTGACTGGCAGTGTTAGCGATTGATCTGGTGTTTCTACAGGGAAAAGCTTGGATCAGGAATTCTCATTGTGCCGTGAGCTCGGTGCTCCCCTGCCCAAGGGCTGCTCCTACAGCCAGGCTTTGGGTACACTCTTTTTCCCGGCTTTCTGCCTGTGGCCTGCTGCCATTGGAAGCTCATCAGGGGCAAAAGTCTCTGTTCATTTGCCCAGCTGTGACTGGACAATTCCAGTAGTTTATTGCAGAGATTAGGTCAGTCCGTTGTTTCGATGCTCCGTGGTGTAAAATCACTTCTGCTGTTCAAGCCAACACTGTAATATAGTGCAGAAACAGGTTTTCTGTATGGCTGGCATGGAGTTCCATCTGATAAAACCCTCTCTCTTTGCTCCTGAAGCTGAGCACTTGCTCTGTTTGCAGCCTCTTCTACAGTAAGGACTCATTGCCGTGTTAATGGCAGGAGTGGATCGTGTGAACACACTTGTGAATACAAGTTTGGAGAGGTGGATTGTTTTTCAGGGTTGGTCTGTTTGTTTTGCACCAGTCAGTCCTGCCACGACTTAAGATTCAGTGGCAAAAATAGGAGAAAAAACCTTCATGTTTGTATTTACCATCATTACTACACACCGAACGATTAAGTACGGTGTCACAAACAGATGTTTTGGGTGGTGTCACAAACAGACGCGACACCCACCCGCCCGCGTTCCAGTGTTGCCAGGAGCCGAGCCCGGCCCCTCACAACGTGCCCCAGAGTGCAGCTTCCCAGCAGCTGGGACGCTCTTCTCGCACTCCCACAGTGCTCCCGCAGGCTCTATGTCGTCTCCGGGGCAGTCCGAGGTAGCGGAGCAGACTCTGCTTGTGGGGAACTTGGAGAGCCGGGTCAGGGAGGAGATCCTCTATGAGCTCTTCCTGCAGGTAGTGGATGGGTACCCTTATATATAGAAATGCTGTTCCAATGCTCGAGAAGAAAACGGGATGTTCAGTTAGGAGAGTTGGACAACATGTTCTGCAGAGGTCCCTTCAAACCCCGACCCTTCAGTCACAGTGTAGAAACACAAAGTAGTTGGACCTGTTTCAAGCCTGAGTTTAATTCCTACCAATTTTCAAGACTAAATAGTAGTCTGCTGTATAACTGTGAATGTGAGCTTAAGAAAGCTTACATTAGAGGACATGAGTAATAAAGTACAAAATGCGAAAGTGATAAAGATGCTCTTCGAACACGGTTCTGCATTATTCTTCTGTATAATCTGCAGCAGTCATCCAACTGCCAGCTTTTATCTGGGTCTTTAGGTCATCCTAGTAACTTGTCTTTTTCCCTCGTTTTATCTTGTTTTCACTCAGGTTTTCCTTTTGCTGCAACAGCCTATGCTTCTCATTGTAGTCTTGTCCTGTCTTGGAAAGTATCCAGTTCAACATTCCTCCTGTGGCATAGTTCTAAACATGCACCCCTGACCTCTAGCTCTTCCCCCCCATCAAATGATGAGCGAATATCTAGTGCTACTTTGTCTTAGTTTGAAAGACAGGTTTCTACTAAGGAAGGCAGAAGCCCCCTTTGGAATGGAAGATGCANTTCTCGGCTGCCAGGCACCTTCCCCTCCTGGAGCAGCGCTGGTCACAGCCAGCAGCAGCAGCGCTGGTGGCTCCCAGTGAGCAGGGCGAGTGCGATGGTTCTGGTGAAACAGTGGTCCTGTGGAAAAGGGTCTGGTCTTCGCCTGAAGGTCCAGTGATGTAGCCTCTTGTCCTCTGGGAGTCCAGCAGAAAAGGCTGCCTTAGTGCCTCAAAGCCCCTGATTCTATCCAGGTGGGAACGCTCAGTTCCTCCTCCTGGATGGAGCATCTCGCAATGGGGTGGTGAGGCACTGATGGGCCCATTAACAGGAGATAGCCCAGAGGGAGGAGGCAAGGAAACACTGCCCCACCTGGTTTCAACAGCTCATGAAGATGGTAATAGAATACATTGCAACCCAGGACATACTTCTAAGCTATTAATACTTTTATTTATGAACCGGAAGGCAAGTTTTGCTATGGAGTCAGTAAATTAGTCTTCCCCTTCGGGAAGCTAATTATTATGGTATGGTATTCTAAAAATAATAAAAATTCTCGTTATGGAAGACTAAACATGAACTGATGCTTGGTTCCCTCAACAATTGTGGAGCTGATTTTTGTTTGTAGAAGGCTCAGAATTTGAGCTTTGGGAACGTGGAGAGATTCTCAAAGTAAGAAAATTACGGTTTCTGAATATGGCAAAAGAGAAATCATCATGAAATATTCAAGACACAGTGAAATGTCAGTCTCTGCTAAATAATAGAAATTTCTTTCAGGCTGGACCATTAACCAAAGTGACGATTTGTGAGGACAAAGAAGGAAAACCTAAGTCTTTTGGATATGTCTGCTTTAAACACAAAGTATCAGTGCCTTATGCAAAAGCTCTGCTGGATGGAATTCATTTGTATGGAAGACCAATTACTGTGCAGTATTGGAAGGGTATGTTTCATAGTCCCGATGGTAAAGTTTAAGTGTAAATTTTAAAATTTTTTAAAGAACAGTTTTGAGTCCTACAGTCTTTTACAAAGATAACAATTTGCAGTTGGATTTTTTTTTTTTTAAAGAAACAAAGACATCCAGTGGCTTTTGCAGAGGGAATGATTCAGTCCTTGTATTTTTTTTGTTCACTAAGAGAATACAAAAGATTGGTTCTGAACAGCGTAACTTGCAAGCTGTGTCAGACACTGCTGTATGGAAAATAGCAATCCAGGTTTTCATGTCAGGTTACATTTAGGAATTGGGGTGTAACTTTACCTAGCAGTCTGTCAGGAAAAGTTGATTCAGTAAAGCCAGCCACTATTGAGCTCTTGGATCATTTTTAGACTAAAGCCCCAGAGTTATCAGAGTTGTTGTTTTAAAGGGAAGGGATTGTAGTTCAAAGAATATACTGAATTCAAACTCATATTCTTCATTTTATGTATATGGATTATACCTTCAAGCAAGCCAACGATCAGGCAACGTTTGCAACCCAGACATTAAGGACTCATGCTCCTGCTGTGCCACTGGTTCCTTCAAAGGCTCTACAGAGCATTTGCTGGGTTTAAGCAGAATATCTGAGGTTCCTAAAATCAGAAGCATCTCCTGTGTCTGTAACTGGATGACAAAGATGCTGTTCTTGATTACTTCAACAGCCCTGATTTGTACTTCTGTAAGTGAATAAATGAGAAATGAACATTTTCAAGCTGTAAGATGATGCTATTGATTATCTGCCATAAAATGACACCATACCTTTGTATACTACCATAGATCTACTGGAACACTACAGATGACACATAACACTTGCTGTGGTTTTTAACTTGTTAATTGAGTTGTCATAACTGAATAGTCATTACACTCTTGTACTTGTCTTATTTACAGGGACTTCTCACTCACCAGAACTAGACAGCTGTACACATGGTTTTGGAAACCATATTGGCTTAGGTTCTCCTGCAGACAGGTAACAAAGATCACCTGTGAATGAACCTTATGATTATAATTTTTAAAAAATCTCATTAAGAAAGTGAGTTGATGTGGTAGAGCAATTTTGAGGTTTTTCATTAAAACAGCATCTTGTATCCTTACCAAGGGCTTGCAACAGGCTGCACTTAATTTTAATGTTTGGTTGTTTAGATTGCCAGGTATTTAGTTAGCTTCAATTTTCAATTCTTTATTTGTTTCTGCAGTATTCAGGACCATGAGAACATCCTGAAGCCTGGGTTTTGCACTAACGATGTTTTTAGTCATTGGGGGAAAACATCTGACAGCAGAGATAGTCTTTTTTTAACCCTCACTGAGTTTACACCTGCATTTTTTGTGTGTATAAGCACAAGCAGCTGTCGTGTACATATGAATGCACAGTTATAAACCTGTTATAATGGAAGTCTGAACACCCTAGATTCAGTATTTAAACTGAACTCCCATGGTGAAATCTAGTACCCTTTTGTGTGTGCACATACGAGGACTGGTCATTAATTATATTTATATATATAAAAATATACCTTTGGGTATATTTCCTTTATTTTTTTTTTCCTCATGTAAGTCCTGTTGTTAATATCTCAGTTGTCCTCTTGGATATTCCCATTACAGCCCAAGAGTTAAGTCTCAGCACTTTGATAAGCAGTATGTGGTGGACATCCAGCCTTTGTACATTTGCTTGTTTTTCCTTTAGGCATCAAGAGCCTTCTGGAAATTCTCCATTTCCTGTTACTCCTTTGCCAGTGAACAACAGTGTACTTCATGATCACCCTGGCTTTCGAGAGGTGGTGAGTTTGTGTTAAAAATTTGGGAGCATTTTCAGGAAGCTGAATGCATTTTGCATTTCTTCAAACGACACTGCTTACTTCATGTCTCAAAATGTGCTATAAGCACAGTATTAGGACACTTCAGGGTCCTCTAATAACGGGCTCTACCAAACCAAACTATTTTCTTTCTGCGAGAATGTCTTAAAGATATATAGCATAAGGAAGCTAAAAATGCTGCAGTCTGCGAAGCTATTTCCTGTACTGTGTTCCAAATGGTGGGACAAGTGGACCTCATTGGACTACAACCATGCAAGAAACAGCTTCTTCACATACAGCTAATTCCATCGGGGAAACCTCTTAGTTCTTCTTCTTAATACAGAAATGCCCAGCAGAAGTTTGAAGTGTGCTAAAACAAAACCTAAAACTCAATCAATCACCACTGCCCAAGTTCGGGAAACTACAGTTTGAGGGTTTCTGGCCTGAACCTTCACATGCCTGTGTAGGTCTCTCCTTCATGATTTACTTTCACAGCAGTAGATGATTCTCCCTCTACAAGACTCTGGTGCACCAGACCATTCTTGCCCTTATCTCCTCCATCTGAGATATTCCACAAAGCAAGGAAACTAGTCTCTGCAGGTGGAAACCTGTGCATCAAACCTACTCCTCAAACATATCATGAAGCTTCTGAATCTGCTGAGTCTGTGGACTGGTAAGACTGAAGAAACCCAGCCTTTAACGTGAGGTGCCAGCTGTGGACAGTCCTGCTCACCGAGTCTGACTGCTCACTGGCCAGCCCTTGGAACTACAGAAGGGGGGCAGTCTGGATCAATTACCCTTGTTCGCTGCAGTCCCAGCAGGAAAATTGAGAGAATCTGTTCCTTATTGCATGGATGGGGTGTGGGCCTGCCCTCCCATCTTCCCAGGCTGTGCCGTGAGAAGAGCTGGTGCTTGTACCAACTTTGCCATCTCCTCTACTCTAGAAGGCTCAAGAGCACTATCTTCCCCTCTGTGCTTGTTGATGAACCTACTCCTCATTATACTGAACATTATTATTATGATGAACATACTCCTCAGTAACAAGGCAGTAGATATACACTGTGAGACCAGACTTGGCAGATCAGCACACACAACCAACTTCATCCCCTTTTCTGCTTGCCAGAGAGGATGGTATTGCAGTCTCACATGATACTTTGTTGAAGCTTCAGCAGAAAGCGATCTCATCACCAGTATGCCTTCACAAACCTACCTCACTGTGCCTTGGCAGGTTGCCAGGCAGGTTGCTCACTTGGGAATCTTTCAAGCTCCTTGTTGGAATGCTTTGTTCCACATTGACTTTAAAATTGCTTAAAGCAGGGTTGAGGAACTTGCAGATGTGCATGCCCTTACATTACCAATAGGCACTGCAATTACAAATACTTATCAAATAGAGATGAGGAAATGAAAAGAATACCATGTTTGTTTACCTTATGTGAGGACTAGCTGGCAATTTAATCTTAAATCAGATTATGTCTCTCTTCTAACTTTGCCATGAAAAATTTGTCTACTTTTCTGAACTATACTAGTTGCTGTAATAAAATAGCCTTATTCTCAAGCATTCTGTGTTATTTTATAGTTTGTTGGTCTTTTTAATTGTATAAGTCATAATGCATGCAAAATTAAGTTCTTTAAAGTTTCTTCTTCACAGTGTTAACAACTCAAGTTTCTATTTCTCTAAATATACCATGTTTTAGCATAGCAGTACACAGTACAGAGTCCAATCTGTTAACAATTTCCTTATTAGCAGATGACTCCACCAATGCCTTCAGCTTTATCCTTTTCTCCCTCTCAGAATCAAACTGCACAATTTAAGACTGCACAGAGTTCTCCTGAATTGGCCACATCCAAGCAACTGTGAAGTGCACTGAGCGGGATGAAAGACCCTCTGGAAAGAAAGAGAAAATGGTGAAGTTGTGACAATGACACTAGTACTGAAGATAATAAAAGGAGAAAAAGAGCGTGACCAAAACTGCAAAAAACACAAAGCCGAGAAAAAGACACATTAATACTGGATAAATATTTTATTATTATTTTGCTTTCATCTTTCCTCTTTGAACCTTATTAAAGAAGGAATGTTCAAGATTCATAGTACTTTTGAAATGCGTTATGCACAGAAACACAGAATATCCTGCGTTTGAAGGGTCATCGAGTCCAGCTGGACCCACACCCACCACTCTGTCCCCCTTCCTGTTCCCTCCCAGCACACTAGCCCCCTGGGGAACAAGTTCTCCCCAAAACCCAACCCAGAGCCCACTGAAGCTGCAAGGTCTGGCTTTTGTGCCTCTTCTACACTGTGCCACAACTGAAAGGAGTCTGGCTGGCTCCACTGTATATGCAATGGTCCTTTAAGTAGCTGCAGAGAGGGAGAGTCCACCACCTCCCTCAGCAGCTGTCCCCGTGCTTTGCCACCCTCAACGTACTTAACAGAAGAAGTTCTTCCTCATGTTAAGGTGAAGTTTGGCTGTTCATTACCACTGAAGTCAAAGGCTATCAGCTTGCACAGCTATTTGTACTTATAAGTAGGCAATTAGAATAACTACTGGTTTATATCAAGCAAAAGAGTTTATTGATTTTTTTTTTGGTAGTAGTAAAAGGACCACATTTTTCCAACATTCTTTCAAGGCTGGTTCAGTTCTTGTGACTTTAATACATACAGAAATAATTCTGCATTTAACAAGAATGACAGTTTGTCTAAATAGAAAATAGATTCTTTTCCAAATCCACAAAAATGTGAAACAAATAATTGCTATATTGTGTGCAAGACCTGTCTTGCACTGTTGCAGCTATTCTTACTCTTAAAATAATCTAAGCCTAGTATAAAAAAAACCCCCAAACTCAGGAATAAACAAATTGTTTACCACTGAAATCTACAAAACATTACCCAAGCAAACCGCATTGTTAACAATACCAGCTAATTTTTGTCAACTGCTTCACAAAACTGGATGAAAATTTGATGGCATACTGCAAAGCATGCAAAACCAACACTAAAATGCTTTGTTATTTTTATTTCTGTGTAAAATATTAAATGGCTGAAACAAATGATAAACATGCCATCCCTAGAATTAAAAAAAAAAAGAAATTGAATTATTAGATGGTGCACTAAGCGCAAAAGCTGCTCCACATGCTTAGATCTAGCTTTGGCTTCAATTTGGATTGAAGTAATGGGTAGAAATGCATCTCCTTTCTTCACTATGAGAACAGTCAGGCATTGCAACAGGTTGTGCAGAGAAGTTAAGCAGTCCCCATCCTTGGAGGTTTTCAGACCAGGCTGGATACAGCTCTGAGCAACATGGCCTAACATAATAGCTAATGTAATGTATTCTGACAGAGTATTGTGATAGAAATACTCTTAGTAAGAATCTACAAGCATTTCTGTTTGAAGGTTCACCATCACTTATTTCCTTAGACAAAATACCCTCAACTGGTATCTGATAAGTTAAAAGCAGCTTTCGTTTGAAACCAAACTTTGTTAGAACTAAGTCAGACTGTGATACTATCAAGTGTTGAGAGCTTGAAGTATGATTCAGCAAGAACCTTAAAAAAAAGAAGGCAGACTGAAAAGTGTACAAAACTTTACACCTGCACATCAAGCATCTTTTTCATATACATTTTACATTAAATATATTGTAGGAATGACAAAGATCTCATTTTTGATGAGCCATCAAGTCTATCTTTACACTGGGAGCAAGAACTTCTATAGGCAAATGTCCCTTTCCTGCCTCCTAGTCATTTTTGCATTCCTCATGGACTGAACGCAGTGCATGGAGGGCCTCCACTGTCACTGTGAGCTTTCCAATTACTGCACTGGCATCTTGTGAATCGAAAACTAGAAAGGAAACATCAGAAAACAGCATTAGCTATTTAACCTAGGATTTCACTTTTGTTTTGCTAAATTTCCTTAGTGTTCAGCAGATTAAAGGGCACCTAGCATATGTTAAAAAAAGGGAGAAATAAATAAATAAACAATCTTCCAATTCAGGTCCTCAGCTACTAGAAATTAATCACTCTTAGAACTAGAATGTACATCAATAAAAGTATTAGTGTTGGAATTAACTTAAAAAGGAAAGTATGGATATAATAATTGCTTATATAAAATAATTATTTTTCACAATATGTAAATAAAGATGTTCCAAATTCTATTAAAGACATATCTACACACATGGGAATAGTTTTAAGTAAAAATACACCAATTAATGCATTTTCTACACTTTGTATGATGGATGGGTCCAAATCAGCCTCGACAAATCACTTAGTGAACTGTCAACTTCAAGAGCAGACTTCAGGGGACTCTATCCTTTTTACTTAAAAGAAGAGCAGGATAATTGTAAAGAATTATATCAGAAGATAACATTAATTCTATTTTCTCATTTTTTTATACTGTCCTATTATCTCTGAGACATACTGTTAGATGTTTTGACTGTATTTTTCATCCATCTTCTTGTTTAGCCATTCACTTAATTGCTTCAAATTTCACATAAACCACTTTGTCACAATCAGGAATGAAAGGAACAAAATTTGAAAAAGATATATGGTTGTAATCCTCAAAAAGAATAAAGGAAGTTTACGGTATCTAACTTAAGAATGACTTTATCTTCATGTGGTAATGTCCTATGAATTTCCCTGTGTCTAGGTTTATTATTTTTCCTTAAACCAATATCCAACTCAGAGAATGTGTACAACATTACTTAGGAATTCTGTTTATTGTGCCTGTACATTTAATTGACATCTGTGTCCAGTTCTTAAGAACTGATCCTTTTATAATGACTTCATCCAAGAAAATATACAGATAAATTCTTCTGCCATGAACTGACACATATTAACATAAAATTAACTTAAATTCTCTAAAACATCTTGGTTTTCAGAAAATATGCAAGTTTATATGTTACAGATGCAATAAAAAAACCCAAAAAACTGTACAGCATATGCAGGAAAGGGGGGAAGTGCAGAAGGAAGAAAGAATAGAAGTATTTCTAGCTATTATAATTTTCATAGATATAATTAACAAAGTAAAAATTAGTTTAAATGTCTGATGATTAGGGGAAGAAATGCTCCTCACAATATTGAAGTAGCTGTCATTACATGGTAATGACTAGCATTTTACAATAACTAGTAATAAAACCCAGTCCTTCTGGTCCTAATAATTCTCTCAGATGATGATTAGGAATTTTAAGTTTTGTGAAAAGCGACTTTCAAAAATGATGTTTACATAACTAATCAATCTTATCAAATGGGAATTACAACAGTGGGAGGTATGGTCATAAATTCCAGAACAAAAACCAATCTTCCAGTGAGAGATTACAAAATACATTTTTGGAGGAGCTTTTGTACTTGGAGAAAAATTATTGGTGGAGAAAAGCTTACGTTGTTCAGACACCACAGAAAATGCATCAAATCTTTACATTATTTTTCCAGAGTATGGAAATTTGATTCTTTTTAGAATTTTCCTTATCATGTTCCTGTAACTTTGAGTATTTTAACAACAGCATGGATGCAAATCATGCATGATAATGGGAATGGATAATAAAGCCTATTTTTTTCCCTTGTTACTCAGCTCCCCATTGCTCAAGGTACAGGAATTAGACACAGTAGTAGAAGTAGTAACGTCACATTAACTTGGCATTCTTCTGGGGGCTCACTAGAACTCTTGCTATTGCAAAAGGCACCTTGTGAACATGGGTGCTCTGCATCCAGTCATCGAACTAGTTCACTTACTGGGAAAGTAGAGTGACTCTTTTATAACAGAGGTGCTTTCAGCTTCTTCACTGAGCTTCACCCCAATGGGCAAAGAGGGTTGAGAGGAAAAGGTAAATAGAAAAGTGCACCATTGGTAACCATGTCCCTGCTGCCCTGGGGAACAGGAAATTGAGCAAGGAGAATATTATCCTCACTGCCTACAAAAGAACCAAAAAGCCTTCTTGAATCTTCTTATAAGTGTTATAAAAATGCATCCTATCACCCCAGGAAGATTCCACACTTCCTACTCACATCACTTAGCTCTAATGAGTCACAGTGAGTTTGGTCATGGTCTGTTACAGAAAAGTGCTCACTAAAACCGATTCCTAACCAAAATCACCAGTGTTTCATATTGTCTCATACATGCTCCATGTGAAGGAAACAGACTTGAAGGTACTCCAGGGGTTATAATGTAATTTCAAATAAAATACAGACATTAGCAATACCAAATTGCTGATATAAATTTTAATACAAAACAAATTTTTATACAAAATACACATTTATCATCCTACCACAATGAAGCATGTTGTAGAAAAGAGAATTATAGTAGCAGACATGGCTTGAATGTTCTTAAGTTTTATAAACTAATTACTATGAGGTGAGAATGCTGTTTAGTTTGGGGTTTTTTTAAAACAGACTTTAAGGAATAACACTAATAGATAGTTTTTGCAGACTTTTGCAAACAAATGTGGAAGTTATTAAAGAATTTGTTATTGAAACAATGTCAATTACTTGCACAGTAAAGCCTGGAAAGCAAAGTAGAAATTCAACAAATTTTAGGCTACAGAAGTTTACAAGAAAGTGATCTTTAAAACTTACCATCAATATCTTGCTCAATGATATCTCTTTGCTTCTGGAATATCTCTTTTAAACTGACGTAAGCAAACCCAATATCCTCACATTCAAGATCCTGTTCATCTTCTGGGGGATCACTGACCACTGTAAATTTTAGGCTAAATACACACACACAAAAATAAAAGTATTTTGCCTTCAAAAAGGGCCAAAAATCAAATTACAAACCATAAAAAAGGAAAAACCACACTATTTTACAAGTTTAAAATACATAGAG
Source organism: Oreocharis arfaki (assembly GCA_013398015.1). Taxonomy (NCBI): domain Eukaryota; kingdom Metazoa; phylum Chordata; class Aves; order Passeriformes; family Paramythiidae; genus Oreocharis; species Oreocharis arfaki. Next base: position 80,410 of record VZRR01011063.1, read on the forward strand.
GTGGAAACATTTGGTGTATGGGCAGAATCTTTCCACAAATTTTGTTTCTTGGTTGTCCTCCTGCTATGATAAAATGGGAAACAGGATTACTGATGGACTTCTGCCTTCCTATTTATTCAATACGGAACTAAAATTTCAGCACGAGCCAAATTCTGATAACTGCAGGAAACAACCTACTTAATAACACGGGGAACAGTAGTGACATGATGGCATATGTAAGAGATGAATGAATGTTTCTGTTCTGAGAAAAAGCTCACTGCTGTTATTTTGCCTTATTTTTACCTCAGGTTTGTAAAATATTTAGTATAGATATCTAAGTATTTATAGGGGAAATTGCAGCACACAGACCAGCTGTTTTCTTTTACTGTGCTGAGGAATCCATCCTGTGCAGGTGGCTCAGGAGCAGCCACAGGTTGAGCACTGGAGGAGCCCAGCCCAAGGAAAGAGGCTGTGAATTGCTATTCCCTAGCCCAACAAAGGGCCCAGGGACCTGTGGCCCAGTCAGAGGAGGGACACTCAGAGACACAGCAGGAGCCAATAACCCCCAGACTTTGGGTACAGCCAGGTGATGGACACTAGGGGCCATGGCAGGAGATGATGACCCCCAGACTGTCCCATGAGGGTACGAAAGCCCAGGGGTTCCTTTGTTCAGGGTTCCTCCTCTGAGGCTCCAACTTGAACTGTTATTGTCTTATTTAATCACTGCACCAAAATTAAATTATTTTAAGGATTGGCACCTCTCAGACTCAGCAACTGGAAACCTGGGCTGGAGCTGGTGACGGGAACTGGTCTGACTGGGGCAGTGTGGGAGGTGTAGCTGCAAAGGGACCTCAGTCCCAGCTCAGGTAGTGAAGTGTGACTACCAGAGTGGTTGGATAGGGAAATTTCTTTAGCAACTAAATTATCTGTCAAGAAAAAAAAAAGAGTATTTTTTCCTCATTATTGTTAAACCTTAGTAGAACATGCTTTAGTAGAATATGTTTAGCAACCTTCCTAATGTAGATGGCAAAATAAGGGAAATGGAATGAAGAGAGATCACTCACTCAGAGTGAATCAGTGATTTGCAAATAAGATTTACAAATTACTCTGACACTTCAAATGCAATCAGCAGGTATCTTACTCTTCTGTAAATTAAATGGATTTTAAAATTAATAGTTGTTCCATTTTAATGAAGATTGACATTCAAGAAGAAACAGAATCAAAGCATGTAATTCATTCTCTCCAAGTAAGGCACATGCTGTGTCAATGAAAAAAATTGAATAAGAACAAATTGATTACTATGAAATTGAACAAGTCTAATTTATAATCTTTCTCATGTGTATTCATATAATAGATATCTGCTACATCCATATATATACACACTTTTTTTTTTAGTTCTGGGGCCAAGGAACACTTTCTGCAGTTCTTAAGACTCCTCTTAGTTCTCTGAATTCAGAAAGTAACAAATGTACTATTCTACCATCGCGTAGATACGTGCTTTTCAAATTCATTACTCATAGACTACTGATGATAGGACCTAGAAGCTCTCTTTTATAAAACAAAGTTGTTAAAAAAACCCATCAACAACATAAGCAACCACCCCCCCAAATTAAACCAAAGCACTAAACAAACAAACAAACATTAGATGAGGCTACAATATTCCATTCCATATGCACCTACTCGGAAATGAAATAAGACCAGCTGCCACATCAGAATGCAGGCATCATTCCTTGCCGAAACACTTCTTTTTTTTCTTATTAGTTATGTATTAATTTCTTAGGGTTACCTTGTTAGTAAAGACAAGAAGGCAAACCACAGGCATTATTTACAAAGACCTATTTTCAGCATTAATCTGTACCTGTCGGCAGGTAGATCTGGCTTTAGAAGAATGGACTTGAGATACTCTCTTTCTGCATGATTATCTTCCTTATCCACATTTATCACTGCAAAGCAAATAAATTAATGTAATTGGTTATCAATTGTTTTTCATCTGTTAGAAGAAAGAGCATGAAGAAAAGAACAAAGACAAACAAGCATTTATTTCCTCTTCTTTTCTAAAGAAAAACAACGTTAGAATCAAATGTTAGAATCATGTGATCTAAAGGTGTGTCACTCGGCAGGTTTATATGAACACTGCCAAAAAAGATACAAGCAGCATCTCAGCATGTCACAGAGCTGTCACTTTCTATTAACAGCAATAGCAGCCATTATTTTAAAAGCCAAGGGTCTTGTATTTGAAGTGATTTACTGTGTTTTCTTCCACTACGGAAGCTAGAGATACTGGGAATGTATGGCAAAGTGCTTATCCTTTTTGACAGCCTCAGTAATTTAATCCTCCTTTCTTGCCACAGTATTCCAATATGAGAAATCTCCAGACCAATGGACTGGAGAAAATCTGTCATCTATATTCCCTCTCAAGTGGGCAATGCCAGCACAGCAGTGATTGACGTGACATTTCCGATTCATTTCGGTCTTCAGCTACACACAGAGCAATCCAACAGTTTATGAGTAAGAGGAGGATCTAAATGAGCGAATTCTTTGGCAAGTTGCATTCTAAAATCAGGTTTATAGATAGTAGCAGTTTTAGAGACCTGACTGAGACACCACTTCCACAAAGGCACTTTTACAAAATTATTTTTAAAAGAATGCTTGATTTGAATGTCTGTATTAATGGTTTGTCACAAATAGCAAACTGATTCACCCACTCCAGAACGCTCTCAGCTAAAACTCAAAGACTGAAGCACTCAGGCTGAATCTTAAATGAAATAAAACTTTACCAGGAAGAAAAAGTTAATGAATAATTGAAATACAGAGAAATAGCTGGGAAAATAATTAACAAGAGAATTATAAATTATTACAACAGTTCTATGTATGCTAGTAGTGTAAATATAAAGTATTATGAAGTAATTGGCAATGTATTAGTATTAAACATGGATGAATCAGTTCCCCTATTAAAAAGTTGTCATTAAAGGAACACTGAGTATTTGCAACTAGTGGTGTTATGTTATTTAAGAGAAGAACCAAGCCTGATCAGGAATACATCAGACCTACCAGTGCTATAGTTATAGTGAATCCTCTGACCACCTGTTGGTTTTGGAAGTGACAGTGGGGTCTCCTCTGCAAGGAAATTGTTTAATCTGCATTCTACAAACAGCTGCTGTATTGTTTCATCTGATGTTATTCGTGACTCAGTAAGACCGAGTGATGTAATTTTAATCCGGATTTTTTCAACTTCCTATTTAAAAGCAAAACATAAACATAATACAAATTCCTTTTTGCTTCTTTAAGTGTTAACACAAAACAAACATACGTACATGTATGTAAATCATCAGCTTTTTTATACGACTGATACTGATTGACTGACACATACAAAATGAGAATCTGAAGCTCCAGGGATTGTAGCTAAGACTGTTGTTGCAAGAAATACTGATTTCCATTCAATGTTTAAAATATTTTTGCAGTAGCCATAGTGATAGTCTGCTGGTTATCTTTATACAAAAATGCTACCTGAATCGCAAATTTCAGCTGTCATCATTTTTACCTTCACAGCAAACTCATCCTGTAACTGCTTAAAATAGTTTCAGTAATACAAGGTACCAAAGTTTTCCAAATAAAATAGAATTGTTAGTACCTACTGCAGACTATAATACAAACAGTTCAATAAAAGTCCATCAAATCACAAAATTGTTAGGCATGTAAAATAATAATGTATTTGTAAAGAATTCAACTTCACATAGTGAACTTTCCTAGTTAAGTGAAACACACCTTTAAAAGTTAATTTTAACATGCAATAATAAAAGTAATATCCCAATTGTTCTTCACCAGAGCCTTTCCTTATTATCTTTAACTGAAATTACATTTTTCTGTTCCTTATATGAAATTGTTTCATACTATTCTGAAAAGTCTGTACTTGTGTACAGATAAATTTTAATAAGTTTTATTTAAATGGGCATGTAAGACTCAAGAGAAAGAGTCACAAATATTTCCCAAAGTTACTCTGGGAAGAAAGAAAAAAGAAAAGCCACTATGTTTTCAAAACTGGGATACATAGATGAGCATTCTGTGACTTTCTTCAAAGAGAGAACAGAACACACTGGATACAGAAATGTCAAATTTTTTTTACTTATTTCTTTTCAATATTTTACTTTTCATAACTTTATTAAAAATATTTCTTCTATATGGAAATATTTTGACAATTTTTATTTCTAAACTTAAATCACTTGAAGTACTAAATCATATTCAAAAGATTAGCTTTCTATATTCAGTCAGAACTTCAAGTCAATGTTCTTATTTAGTATGGAGATAGCTTACATTTTGCTGAGCAAATTATAAAAGTAATCAAAATGAAAACCATGTGTATCCTATTGTAAAAATATCCACCATACAGAACCATTTCCATTGCTGTCAAGTTCTTTCAGCATTTGACGATGCAATTTTACCCCCTCTTTTCAAAAGATTTTTCCTTTTATTACGTATCCTATGACACTTTAAAAATCCACATCTGGATCACTATTTCAGTAAGGTTCTTCCACTATTCAGTAGTTTCATGGAAATTTTACTAGGATGACAGAAAAAATTCCACACCATTCTGTCTCTACTAATACATGGCTTCAGCAATTTTTTTTTCTAAAATCTAGTAAGTCAAATGGCTACCGAATGTCATTAAAGTGATGGTCTTTGACTTGAATATGCTTTTCATATTCAAATTTATAAATGAAATGAAACAAAATGAAGTCTTTTATGATCAATCATACAGCATAGACAAGAAGAAAAAATAAAGAAGCAACTGGTACAGCTTGATACTGGAAAATCTGTAAGATATGCCTTATAATCAATATATCTAAGAAATAACCATGAACTGTCTAATTTGCAACATTCAAAAAAAACCCAGTATGATCTTAAATGACTTCAACAGTCTGGCATATAACTTAGATTTATAGGATAATTAACACAATGATCTCTAAAAATCACAAAACTTATTTATAGTATTTGATTACCAGCAGGATAATTATCTCAAAAGATACAAGGCAGTGATTTTTGATCTTAAACAAATTTAAATAAAAAGAATTCAATAGCAATTTTGACTCGCTGTATTCTATAACTAACCCAAGAATTCAAGTAAAGTAATGCATATTTTTAAAGATCAGCTTTTATCAAACATGTTGCCTTAATGGTGTATAGCTTTTACTGTTTTCATCTACCATTCACAAACATGCACATTGTTATGGAAGAGCAGATCAATGGAGGGATGCAGAAACTGATGAACCTGAAATGAATCTACATACAAAATCCTCTCAGAATTGTTCTTAAATCATTCTGACAAAATCAAATACAGGATGACTAGAAAGGTATACAGCAACTGTATTACAGTTTGACTTAATAGTGATTAATAGTACTCATTTTAGTTCTCAAAATTACAGGTGAAGTTTTTTTAACATTTTACATATAAATAATGCAATCTTCAAAAGTACCTTCTGTATCTTTCTGAAGAACATATAAGTGACAATGTTTCTACAAACCTACTATAGCTGAAGATGTGTAGCTTCTTTAAGATGTACTTTCTACACCTTAAGAAAAAAGGAGCAATATTTCTCATACATGCTTCTTGTTGCTAGTTACTTCGTAAGACATCACATAGCCTTGAAAAGAGCACTTCAGAAAAAAAACCTACCTCTAGGATATCACATCACAGGACATTAAAACCAGTTAATTTTAAGTACTAGTTTTATGGTTAAGATTGTTCAGCCAATGTTAGATCTAAAAGGGTGAAATATTAATTTTTTTGAGAACTATCCTACTGAAATACTGTTCAAAGTAAATTTTGCAAATTTATATTATGCTGTGCTAACTTGTATAAATGACTTCAAGTCCCAAATTGCTGGTTTTAAGAATAAGTCAAGAGATTTGATACTGTACATGTACGGCTTCATTGAAAACTGATGTTAGATACAGAAAAGCTACTCTTAGAGGACATTCAGCTTAAAATATTTTTCTTAAGTCTTACCGAATAAATGCCATGTATACTCTGACTCAGCTGTTTAACATTTGTGGATACCGGACTCGAAATAATACAGTCATCACTGTCAGTTTTTATTGATTCAACAGCATCATCCTCTTGATGATCATCTTGATCTAAAAAAAAAAACAACCCAACAACAAAAAAACCCCAATGCCCTCACTATATTTTAGACCAGCTAAGACTTAATAAGAAGTCTGATAGCAATAAATTTCCTTTTCTAAAAAGAGTAAGTGCCAGGTAAATCTTCTCTTCCTTGAAGAAGACTAACACTGAATCAATGACCTCTAGAGTCACTTAATTGGAAATTTTTCTGGTTTGTTAAAAAATTAGTGATGTTTTCCAGATGCAAGCTGGCGAATGGAGTAAGTCCTGTAATGAACTAAGCATGCACAACTGTTAACTTTATTTAAGAATATGGACTGATTTTGTGGATTTCCTCTGCCTTCCTTTAACACCATGCATATGTAAAAGAAGAATGCACTTTTTTTTTTGTAAAGAAGTAGTTCTGCATGCGGGTGCATTATGTTCTGGAACATTCTAGAGCATTTTTTTTCCATGAAGCAAATTATAAAGACGACTGGTATTCAACATCAACATTCAAAAAGTTTTTCTAATCTTTCTAATGAAGTCTTATGCAAAAGCTGCAAACAACTAAACATAAAATTTTAGCATTCTGCTTCTGCTTTTATTTTAAACTTGGTATCATGGACTTGGTTATTGCCATAATAAACATTTTAGGCTCAGAGGTGGCACAGGATGACCTGGCTTTTATAATCTTTAAATAAATCTAACAACTCTGTGTCACAGATGTGATATGGCATACTAACCCTCTCACTGTCTGAAAGGATTTCTGGTATCAGCACTGGCTGTTATCCGCAGACAAAAGGAGCATATTCATTAAAATTGTCTTTGGAACAGCATAGTTCTAAGGGAGAATATAAAGACACTTAAAATAGAAGCCAGGCTTCCTTTAATATTTGATGAATCTAAGTTATATATCAGATTTTTGCAATCAATTACAATATGGTTTCCATTTGGGAAGTAAATGCATGTTATCCACCACCTAGTTTCAGCTGTAAAGTACACCAGAATAAAATTTCTGTCATGAAGTTTCTCATAATGAGGCAGCTTCCACCACTACTAAGAAATGCTTATGAAAATGGACAGAGACAGAAATTTTCAGAAAGTACAGCTACTTATTAATGACAATGAATTTTACCTTCTGGTTCTAATTCTTCAATTATTTCTGTCTCATCTCTAGAAGTAATCACTGTTTGGTCAGCCAACTGCTCCTTTGACAGATGAGAAAGCTCTTCTTTTTCCCGTTGAATTTCTTCAGCCATCTCCTTCACCTTGTCACCTGACAGCTGTATAGCCTCCTGTACCACACGATACAGAAAAAGATAAACTTACAGTCTTTGTAACTCTCCTTGAATAGCAAAAGTTACTAAAGTTCAAAACTTGAAGAGTTGTGGCCCACATTCATTATCCAGAGCCTTTAAACAATTGTACTGCTTATGCAGTGCAGGAAACAATGAGAAGGTGTCAACTGCTGTAATGTAAAATTGATATACAGCAGAAAGATGTTTATCAAACCATATTTGTGAAAACATAACTACTATAATCGTCTCTTACCTGTCAGCATATATATATAGCCTGTTTGATTTCCAGATTAATTTATATTTCATCTTTTTCTATAAGTTCTACAAGACTCAGTCAAAAACCACCAAAACACACAAATAACACCACCACCACCTTATTCAGTTAACAATTTTCTAACTTAAATTATACAGTATTTTCTGTCTCAAAAGCAAACTAACATAATACAAAAAAAGAATCAGCTTTGCTACACAGTACAAACGTGTGATCTAAGGTAAAATATCTTTAGTGCACAACATACTCTGAAGTCATATTATTTTCTTTCTCTTTGAATTCTATTACACTGAATAACACCTCAACAGTGGCAAGGCACTTTCCATAAAAACTTGCAGTGCATTATTGCCTGCGCATTATTTATTATCCAACAATTCTCCTCCAGGACTGAATTTTTCACAGAGACACCAGCACCTCACCTCCCACCCTCAGAATCCATGAAAAAGCTTTTAGCTGTCCACAGAACATTCGAGTTTTCAAAAACCTGACCTGAAGAATTATTTCTGTTCTAACACATTTGGAGCCACACAAAGCAAAACAATGTAAACAAACAGATTAGAGCCTTGATGTAAATCAAGGTTATCCTAGAAGTTTTCAAGTCATAGAAAACTGACTTTATGTGTCTTATGTTCCTCCTTTTTATAGATGTGTCATAACCACTGTGTTTTACACAATGTTTGGCCATTCTTCTTAATTCCTTCAGTGACAGAGTTGCACTTTGTGGATGAAAGTTTCAGAGAACATTTTTTGATTACTCTAATTGACCAATACCACCTGATACGGTCAGAGAGAGACTTCTGTCAATCAAAGCCCCAGATGAGCTTTAAAGCAGAAAAGTAAAAGGAAGATAAGAGCCAGTGATTAAATATTGTGTTATACCACTAGAAACTACAGTTTGCCAATCTGCCACAACTTACTTTTACAACCAACTGGGCCAATACACATTACAACATTTAATACTTTTCTTCTCCTTGAAATGCTACATATTGTGATGGTACATCCCTCCTACATCATCCGCAAGTACATCATCCTCAGTTCTGCTCTGTGATCTCAGACACTCCTTATAAGCCTTGACAGAACCAGCTGAGTAGTGAAGTCTCTTGACCCTATCAGTTAAACCGTGAGGCACCGCCAGATCATACCAGGAGCTCTGGCATGGTAGAAGTGGGAACCATCAGAAACATCAGCTGCCCAACCAAGGTGGGAAACAAAGGATAAGCAATTTTCCCTTTCAGCCTCGGTAAACTATTTACCTGAATCGTAGCCTGAGTGTAACAGTATTACTGCTTCTGCACGTTAGGAAAAAAGACCAGGAGCAACTGACTTGGGTTTTGGCCAGGAGGGAAACTGATGACCAACATCAGTCATCTTGTAACCCTATAAACAGCAGTCCTGAGTGAGACCCTTTGAGCTCTCCTGGACAGCAGTGGCTCCACTACACTGCTCACTCCAAGTGGAGCCTCTCGGAGCTTGCAAACCCTCAAGTTTGTGATACCTGAAAGAGCATCACTGACAACCAGACCTGGGCTGCTATCGCACATCTTCATATTCTTTGAGGTGCAAGCCTTGCCAGCTGGGAAATGCAAAGGGATTTGATGCATTTCACTGAACCCAAGAAGAACTTTTGATAGCTAAATTTACACACATACACCTGCACATAATTTTACCTATGTGCATGTGAATTGAATTTGGTATGAATGTTACTATTTCAAATCCATAGTTAAGTCATTATTGTAACTATAGGGAACCCCATGGAATTGCTCTTTAAATGTTAAAGCACTTCCATATTATTTTCAAATACAGAGCCCTAAGTTAGGCATAAAATAAGGTGAAGCCTTTAATGTAAAGTAGACAATTAATATACAAAGTAGGTATAAGTTTACTGGTGAAGAAGCATTTGGACAGGAAACTACATTCTCCTTTGCCTCCCTGCATTAGCATAACTGGTTCTATCCTCTGCTATAGCTTCTACATATGAGGCTGGACAATTCTTATAAGCAGTTTGGATGAGTCAAGCCATTCACCCCACTTTTTAGCGAGTCTCCTTTTCTGAAAAGAGCTATTTGCTTCGGCATGTATCACATTGATAAGAACTTCTATTAAGAACTAGATTCTCTTCTATTCAGAAAATGAATGGGAAAATGAAGCAAACTTCCCATTTTAATCTTTTGAACTTCTGTTTTTCTGGCACAGACACTCTCTTGCCATTTCATCACAAGACTTAGAAATCGGAGAAGGCCCAGCTGCTTCATTATTTAGGCCTAACGGCACCTTCACCTCTAACCAGACAATTAGCTTAGATTTTTTTAAACAGCTAGGGGATCTGCCAACTGAGCAATGAAGACTTCTGATGGAGACCAAGTAGCTGTCTCACTTAGAAAATCCTAGTTTGTGAAAAATAGCCAAACTTTGAGAAGTTTTTGTTTGGACAGCTGAAGATACTTTGTGCGTGTAACTATCTGGCTAACATTTCCGTTTTTCACATCTAAGCTGTCAAAAGATTGTACTCACCAACATCTGACTTTTTGGTTTTTAAAGTTAATAAATGCAACAGATTGACTTAATTCTTATTTCCAGACTATACTGTATAGCTCTCAACAAAGTTCTAGCCATAGTAAACTAAACAGTAACAGAACTCGCCCATTGAAAGCTGATGTTAACCTTTCAAAAAATAAATTCAATCAAGTAATTTTTGAAAGGAAAAAACCCCACAACTAGTTTTTAATTAATGCAATATTATTAATATTATAATTATATATAAAATATAATCATAACCTTTTATAATTAGCTGTTGAAGAACCTACCTCTACTTACTGGATTTAATAAAAAGACTAAACACAGCCTATTCTTAGTTCTCTGAATGCAAGCTATTTCAGATGAAAATGTACACAATGCAGCAAATCCATTTGAGTTAGTTCCATGAAGACTCTCTTAGACTCTGGAAGGATGTACAGATGACAGTGTATCCCAAGGTAAGAAGCATAATCAATTTTCAGAACGTGTGCAACCTCAGCTGATAAACTTCATTTTAGAGGTGACTCTGAACTGCATCAAATTGTGTATCTCATTAACCCAACACTCAGGATCTCTTTGGATGAAGCTGATTTCTATAGAGCCATTCATATGCAGTGCAAGCGGTACACTGGAGAAAGACACTTGAATTATGCAGAGAGCTGTGAAACACAGTGCAGAGAGAGCTGATTGGTCCTCTTAGAATCTGCCCTAAACCAATACAAATTGAGGCTTGTAAACTGTGGAGGACATCAAGCAGTTCTGAGGGAGTCATACAAATATCCGTGCATTGTGTCCCCCACCTATACACATTACCATGCTTTCATTTGTAGCCCGGGTCATCCCAGTATTGCACTGCTAAAATAATCCCGTGTTCTTGATTATTAGCTGTACAAATTGCCCATACGGAGCCACAAGTAGCCTTTCATGCTTCAACATGCATGACAAAAATACTTAGAACTTACTGCCATCTGTATTGTACCAAGATCCAGAAAAGAGACTCTCTTGTGAGCTTGAGCTGCACGCTGCTTCATTTTCAGTGTTGGTGTCTGCAATAAACAAATATATTGAAGATTATTTATTACCATCTTATTTTACAGTAAATTATGAAGAACCCTCATTTTTTTCAAAGCCAAATCTAATGGCACTAAAATTCTAAACAGACACAATTTAACAGAATTCATACGCAACATACTTCTCAGATTACATCACGGAACCCACCGAGATTTTAGTATAATATAAATTTACATTATGGAGTAATATAAAACAGAGTATTTTAAACAGCTTAGGTTAAAAAAAAAGCCCACTAAAAACTCAAGTTTAATTTACACATTTCAACCTGTTTGCTTTTATTTCTTAACAACTGTAAGGATGTCTGAAAGCCCCTTCTTTTTCTGTGACCCTTATTTAAATGTGATTGTACAGTGAATTATATTGTCAAAATTCCCTTCAATATCCAGTGGAAAAAAACTGCAAAAAACCACAATGTGAAGGAATCTCAATCTCATAATACGCCAATGTTAAGAACTTCAAGACCTTTTTAAACAACTGCTTCACCCATTCTACTGATCCGACACCTAGTTGGTTTTACGTTCATGAGTATGACAGTAAAACATCTGTCACTTACAGCTCAAGAAAATGAAATATCATAATGTCAAATGTTCCAGCGACAATTTCAGGAAAAATAAATAACTAAGTTTAAGACTTTGCCTCTTCAGGCAAGGGATAATTCAACTGGTTCTTGATCTCTTTATATGAAAAACCGCCATCGTATTTTCCAGTTCAAGAATCTTTATTATGCTTTGAACGTATCAAGTCTTGACCTAAGCTATTTGAACTTAAAAAGAAAAAATTGAACAGTTTATTTTATCAAAACTATCACAGAATCACAGAATGGCGTGGATTGGAAGGGAACTGCAGATTTAGTCCCAAACCCCCTGCCATGGGCAGGGACACCTTCCACTAGACCAGGTGCTCCAATCCCTGTCCAACCTGGCCTCGGCCACTTCCAGGGATGGGGCAGCCATAGCTTTTCTGGGCAATCCATGCCAGTCAAGGGGATGGCTGGAGCTGTGTCAGGAGACGGATCGGCTGGATATCAGGAAGAGGTTCTCTCCACAGAGGGTGTGGTTGGGCACCGAACAGGCTCCCCAGGGAATGGTCATGGCCCCAAGGCTGCCAGAACTCCAGGAGCATTTGGACAATGCTCTCAGGCACAGGGTGGAACTGCTGGAGTGTCTGTGCAGGGCCAGGAATTGGACTCAATGATTCCGATGGGTGCCTTCTAACTTAGCCTACTCTACGATTCTATGAAGAATTTCTGCCTTCTAATCTAAACCTACTTTCTTTGAAGCCATTCCCCCTTGTCCCATGCCCTTGTAAAAAGCCTTTCTCCATCTTTCTTTTAGGCTTCCTCAGGTACTGGAAGGCTGCAATTAGACCACCCTGAAGCTTCTCTTCTCCATGAAGTTAATTCTCTCTATCAAGTACAGACCCAAACATACCTGGGATGGTTGATCATGTTCCCTAAAACTGGGTGTTATATATCCCAGAGCCTTTGACCTCTGTTTGTAGGGAATAACAGCTTGGTCCATAGGAACTTGTAACCTGATCCAGTATTCTATGGTACCATAATTTTGAATGTGTCCTGTTTTTCCTAAGGAATAAATAGGAGATTGCATTGATTTTCTTTTCAACGTTAAGGCACATTAGTCAAAAGCTAGGAAAAAACACAAATTAAAGATTTAGAGAACAGAACAGCCACAAATTAAAGATTGTGCCTATGCATTATGAAAGTGCTTATAATGTGAGAACTGTAGTTCATGATAGGAACCGAAACGACTCCTCAGGCTCCCTCTGTAAGATCTAAAATCAAAACATGACCATTTTTTCATACTTATATATTTACTACAGAGTCAAGTCAAAGTTCAATATTTCTATCTCCTTAAGGCAAATAAAGGTTAGGACAGTTTTGTATGTTAACAGTTAGAAGTGTCCCAAAGAGTGGTATGCAATTTAAATTACTGGCAAAAGTACCACTTTATAGTGCTTTATTAAACCAGATTCTCTACAACAGTGGGCAGCTAAGAGGTCACTGAATATGCTGACCTTACAAAACAATTCTAAAAGAAAAAGTAAGCAGCAGAGAACATTCCATACTTCTCAGAAGTGTCCTGTCCAGAATATCTTACAATTATTTTAATATAATGGATATAAATGTGCCTAAAATAATGCACTAAATGTAAATAAACACCCCCCTAGATTATGCTGCTATATGAAATATTATTAACCATAATCGCTGTAATTTGTACCTTTTTCACTATTTTATGGTGGCCTTTGTCTTACCAGTTTAGATACACCATTTCTTCCTTTGTTTATTGATAAGGAATGAGAGGATATACTTATGACATTCGGGCCAGATATAAAGCATTGATGTTTGATATGGGCCAAGTGGTGGGGGCCTCCTGTTCTGGGTTTTTTCCCTCTCACCCTGTGGCTTTAAGCCATTATGAGCAAAATTGCACCCATCCCAGCTTTGCACAGCTGTTGGCAGAATCACAAGAACATGCTGCACATCCAACAGAAAACAGCATTCTTGTAAACGCTATTTTTTTTCCTTTTGAAATAGTAATGCACACATTTATTTTTAGTCAAATACGCATTATTTATCACTTGCAATAAAGTGATACATAATCAAACAATGCTTTGTGATATGTTAACTACCAACTAAATTTGCCGTGTTGTAGATCTTGCCATCGTTTTCCAAGATTTCATGGAACTTAAGTTGACAAGAAGCAATTGTTTCATAATCCACACCATACGCACGATGAACCTCAAGCGTGATGCTGTTTTCCTGTATATAGTGAAAGAAGCTGTCATCAGACCGCACAAGAAACTGAGAAGTGAAGTCGTATGATGGGGCGCTCCCATAAACTACTGGGGTTATCTGAAGTTCAAAGTCATAGAATGCATAAGTACAAAAGGTCGCAGGTTCCCAGCCACCAAAAGCGTGCACAGCTTCAGAAGAGAAGACCACTTTGCTGATATGAATTTCAAAAAGGTTCTCTCCTCTTTCTAAATGAACAGTTTCAACAAATCCATCCACTGGATCACTTGGCAATACTTCTGGTCTGGACTTAAGTGGTTTTGTATCATAGACAATATCTCTTAGCTGGGCTGCAACAGATAAAACAGAGCTATAATATGATTATCTTTTTAAAAAATCAAATACAATTAATGACTGAAAAGGATAAAAGCATAATTCAATTATATTAACAATGTTACTTTCGTAAAGGCATTACCAAAAAGAATTCATACACCAAATGCCCACTGAGCACACTGACAACAATCAAGAGTATTTCCTCAATGGAGCTGCCTCAGTATACATAGACACAGGCCCCTAACAGTTATTATCAGGATGTAAGGGATTTAAAAAGCAAAAATTCAGAAGTCTTATGCCATATGCAAAATAAGCATCACTTTGCAAATGTAGCAGAAATTTAAGATGCATATTTTTGTAGGGTTGAACTAAATTGGCCAGATAAAGAAATAATACGTCTGACTATTAACATCTGTTAAATCTTGAGTGGATAGAACTATCAGCAAAGACCTTCATGTTTCCCAGCTTCAGGTGGTAAGTAGTTAATAAGCAGTTAACACAGGTTGGATGGGGCTCTGAGTAGCCTTCTAGTGGAAGGTGTCCCGCCCCTGGCAGGGGTTTGGAAGGAGACAGGTTCCAACCCAAGCCATCCTGGGATTGGATGATTCTATGAAATCAAAATACATGCTTACGGAATTAGGACATAAACCACGATGCAGCGGATGCAACTTGGGAGACAAAATGTGAAAATTGTTTCAACATCAGTGTTTGTAAAATTTCCTATTTGAGGCTTCCTATGCATCTTTCACACAGTGAAGCCATTAAAAAAATACTTGAAATTCATCCTGTTGAAATACTACGTCAGTATATTATAACATGACTTGGGGGATTTTAGTAACACAAAGTGATTCTGTAATGATAGTGCTGCAAAGTAAAAGGTTGACCATAAAAGTATGATTAATTTTAAAAAAACCAAGTTTGGTAATTTTATTCTTATTCAGCAACAGCTGCAGCATAAAAACCACTTTGCTGGTTTTTGGATTTGGTTTAATTAATAACTGTCATTTGAGTCAATGAAAATTGACTGGAATAGATACATTTCCATGAAAGAACTGACCTTTCTACCAGTTTCAGGAATGGAAAAGTGTTTCAACTGGAGGACAAATTTACAACGATGATTTGCAAGAGATAAAATATTTTTAAAAAATTAGTGAAGAATATACTTTAAAGATACCTTCTAGTTTTCTGATACGTGCAGCTCTAATATCAAGAAGATGGGTATACTGTTCCAGTTTTAACTCGTAGTCTTTCTGTAGACTTTCCATCTTTCTTGTCATTGTTTCTACTTCAGTCTGAAAAAAAATTGTACATAAAAGGGACTTCCGAGGATTGTCTGTACTGATGTTGCACATGCTTTTGGCTTTAAATTAAAATACAGTTAGATTTGAGGAAAGAACATTCAGAGTATGCAAAAACAGCAGCAGTTTTTCATTTATCAATACAACAAATCAGTTCTAATTTCAGCAAAATCTAAAAACATCATTAAGAAAAACAGAGTAGCTTTTGTTTTAGGACAATACGCCTAACAGTTTCTTTAATGATTTTGTTATTTTAAATGCTAATTAATTGAATGAAAAGTCAAAATATGATCTGCAATACTCCAACAGGGGAAGCAGAAAGAAGACAGCGAAAGCAGAGTGCTATGGAAAAGGAAGCTTCTTTGATAAGCACATTTACTATCTTAACTGTGAGGACCTGGTAGGAGCTCGGAATAATCCCGAGAAGGCACAGTCTGAGGGTTAAGAGCAGGATGAGCTAAAAGACTACAATTTACAGTCACTTGGATCTCATGTTTTTTAAACAATACCTTCAGCAACAGCAGATTTTATATTTGGTTCCCTATGCACAGACTGGCTTTGTTGCTGAATTTGCAAGTCCTAATTATTACAAGCGTCAGAGCTACAAAGGTTAGAATGTTATTATCAGGTTATTCTCCACTGTGAGCAGAGTTTAGTACCTGGTAATCTTTACTAATTTTGTGCTGCACGATTAACAAATTCCTTGTCTTTTCAAGTTCTTGCACCGTTTCCGCATGTGTTAACTGCAGCTCCTGCACGGAATATTCTAAATCTTTATGGATATCATCTTCCACTTTTTCCAAGAACAGAAGGTCGACATTCTTCTGTTGCTTTTGATCCTGGAGCACATTTGGAAAACTGCTAGAAAAGACTTTTGCAAAAGATTTGCACGTATTTGTGCCTAGCTAAATGCAACGCTGGCATATACTTTTGGTACAACAATAAGACAGCAAGCAGAACTTCATAAATTTTGAGCACACGGTAACACAAAAATAGGAATGAGGTAGACTAGAATGTGTCAGGATTCTTTTCAGCAATGTAATCTCATGATTATCAGGAACCAATTAAAATGTATCAGATATTCAGAGGCAATCACTCCTGTCTAGCCCATGAAAATATAAACAGATATATTTGCCTTTCTTATAATTAATAATCCTGCCTCCGTAAATGTACAAACCCCGAATTATTATTCTCAAGTCTACATTCCTTCTGTTATTAATACTGAGGAGTTACTTTTCATTGATTTTTTTAAATTTTTTTTTTCATTATCATTATTTAATCATTGCAGTAAACACTTCCTCAAGAAAATTAAACATAAGTCAACTAAACAGAGGAAACATTGCAAAGTTATTTGTTTGCCGATTTCTTCCTCTCATTCCATTTTTAATTTGTGCAAGAGAAAAAAAAAATAGAGTATTTTCTTTTTCTGTTTTAATAAACAAAGAAAAGTTGCTAAGCATTGCTATACCACATATTGGAACTTCCATGCTTATGGTATGCTTGCATCAATTACAGAATTAATAAACAAAATTAGTTTTAGTAAACATTATAGGGATAACAAGACGCCGTGATAAGTCATTGAACTGAGAAAAACTAAGTTTTTTAAAATGGCTGTGAATCTGCTTAAATTCACTTTTGATGGTACAATGAATTATTTACATAAATTTAGATTTAATTCTGGCAATTTCGTCATTTCCTCTTCGATTAACTGTCACTAAAAAATGACAAAAGCACACATTTGAGCTTGAGGCATTAACTACTAAAAGATGCTCAAATAATTTAGCCCTTGAAAATTCCAGGTGTGTAGAAAGCATGTAACGGTCAGCCAAAGGTTTAACAAAAGAAGAAAAAAAACCAACAAAACCAACCAACAAACAAACAAAACTCCCTTGCACAAACAAGAAAATAACAGAATGCAAACTACAGAATTCTAGAATGGTTTGGGTTGAAAGGGATCCTAAATATCATGTAGTTCCAATCCCTCCTATGCTTATTGTTTGTAAGTTACCTTTACAAGCAAGAGGGTTTCATTGAGTTCTGCCACATCAACATTGCTTTCCTGAAACTTAATGAAAAGGTGTTATCAGATGTGAATCGAAGAAATACATTCAGAATAACAAGATACATTCTCACTAGACATGATATTTTGCTTGATAGCACGAATAAATAAACACTTATGTTTCTATATTCTTTGACTTTCAAGAAGTATCTGCACTATGCATAAAACATAGAGGGTTTTTTCCCTCATAATTGAAACAAAAATATTGTTCACCTTGGTCAAAAACTTCACTTGATTTCTTAGATCATCTAGTTGTTGCTTTTGTTCCAGGTAGCGTAACTGCAGATCTCTGTTGTCTTGCATCAGCTTTTCCTTCAGGTCTTGATATGGAAGAACAAAATATTATACTTAATTAAACATAATTTAAAAATTACAAATTTGTTTTTTTTCATATTAATATACACATGAAAATTTCGTTTCAAAATGCAGAAACCAATGTATTTTTTATGGGGAAATCCTCTATTAAGACAACTGTAAAAAAATCGTACTTAGTAAATACTGTACTCTGTAAAACAGTACTATAAATAAGAACAACAAATGCAGCAATGCATGAGATTTTATTAATGTAAAATAAAAATTATTTAGACATAACTAAGTAAATACATGCACTGTATGAACTTATGAGATAAGCGACACCAATCCTTGCTCTAGGAATTGTTTCAATTTAGATTTTGTATTAGCTTATCTCGGTCTTTTAAAACTTGCACAAAACACTACTGTTAGTAAGATTCAATGAACACAAACCAAACAGCTATTATAATTTATGGCTGAGAATCTGGGAAATACTGGTAAGACAAGAAACATGAGAATAAACATCTAAGGGAAATGGGGCAGGTGGAAGGGTGTTAAAGTTTCTGCAAGTACCATATTCAGAGAAAAAAAAGGAAAACATAGTTACAGCGTTACTCTGTTGGCTGCCTAAATATATTTCTTTTAAGTATTACAAAGTACATTATGATGTTATGGCCAGAAAAATACTACTAAAACATTCAGATCAAGTTACAGGGTCATTCTAAAAGGGAAATACTGAAGGAGGACATGGAAAATGTCAAGATGATGTGGGTCTCCTGTAGCATTAAGAATTTTCAAGGCTTCATTTATTTTACAATCTTTCTTTGACCTGGAAAAGAAGTTTATGAAAAAGATTCATGTGCCAAACTAGAAAGGGTAGACAAGACACTATTCCTACACTAGTTCTAGGCAGCACGTTAAGACAAGCACGAATTTCAATTCTCCTGCTGAACTTCAAAAAGGAATGTGCAGCAAAAGCAGATACTCTGAAGTATGTGACTGAAGAGTGTTACGCTGCCTACATTTTGTCAAAGACAGAGCTGTAATCAAATCCCAGATACAGAGGCCTAGAAGGGTATTAGAATATCTACTCCAGCTGCAGCAAGTCAATTCAATAGAAATCAAAAGTGTAGTACCCCGGCGATTGAGTTTAAGAGTACAGCAAGCTACCTGGGGAAGGGATGGTAAACCCTTGACAGTTAAACAAAATGCCCAGAGGAAGGAAAGAAGATGGAATGCCAGTTTTTTCATAATCAAGCTACCGGTAACAACTGTTAATATGTCATAACTTCCAATTAATGTAGCTTACGGCATCTTTATTTTAGTATCAGTTAAGGCTAATTTTGCCAACACTTGCTGTGGTCAAATAAAACGCTTAAATATTCAATCTAGTATTTGAAGTCAGCAGAGCTACTGAGAATCCTAATGGTAAGCACATGCTGAACTCAAGCCATAATCATAAGAATTATTCACAATGAGTTGGCCCACTTCATTCCATTAAATCGTACACAGAAATACACCTCTTAAAAATACATGTTCGAAGAATTGACTCTAAACTAAATATTTTCACTTTCTGCCTGTGCTTGTCTTTTGTAAACTTCATATTGCTACGGTAATCAGTGTTGAGATAAAACCATTTCAAAGTCAGTACTCAGTAAGAAGTTGCCCTACAGCATGAAGAAAGCATATATGAAATAATCTGTTTGTTAGATTAAAAGAAAACTGTTATTTTAAATGTACAATGCGGTGAATAAAAATGACATATATACTGAAAATATAAATTATATTATACATATACTGAAAATACTAAAAAATTCTGAATTAATGAAATTGAAAGACAATTAAACATTGCCAAGGGCCTATATGGGCTTCACGTAGCTTCATACAGTAAAGAGAACAGCAGTTAATACTTTGAGAGAGAATGTCAGATGGGTCTCTTTTCCACAGGAATTTTCAACATACCGAAGAAATACTGAATAAAGAGTAAATATTAACCCAACTGATGAAGAATGAAAGCAGCTGAAATTATACGAGCCTCATTCAGCCCATACTATGTATTGGGTTAATTTTTGCACTTAAAAGATAGTAATAACTTAAGTGTATTTAGCAAAGGTACACAAAAAACGTACATTTTAAAATGTACATTTTAAAACATTGGCAACAGAAACTACACATTTCTGGGCACTGTATCTCAACTCCAACATGGGTATAAGCTCACATTTCGAGGAAATACTAATTGTTTTAGAAATATACCTCTTTCTACTTTGATCTTGTCAAGGATTGCATTTTTGTCTGCTAAATCAGATTTGATAGCCATCTCTAGTTTAGCAATTTGCAGTTTCAGTTGCTGTTCCTTTGATTTCCACTGCTGTTCATGTGGCAGACTGAAGACACTGTGATAAAACATGTTATATGATAAACTTTTAGAAATCAGCTTCAACAGAAAATAATCAAGAAAAAAACCTTTTAGCGGCACAGAGGCCGAGGAATTACACAGACATATGTCTGTTTATCCATTTGCACTCACCATTTTTTACTTCTATAATTTTTAATTTCACCATAGACAGTGCAAGAAGTATAACAAATGTAAGAGTACTATAAACAAAATTTGATATCACTCACGTTGTATTTAGTCATTGGTATTTTTTTGACAGATGTCACACTCTAAAGCTGAACACTTTAAGAGGAGAAATAATTTCAATGCAAGAAAAGACTTCAAGCATTTTACCTACTTTCTGAGGCAATTAACTCTAAGACATGTCTCTTATTTTCTAACCCTCTTTAGTGCAAAAAATCACAGTGTCACAATACAGGAAAAGCTTATTTGAAGGTCAGTTTTCTTCTTCCATATGCTTGTGGCACTTGGCTAGAATTACTTCTTTTCTGTATCAGTAGAAGTGAAATGATATCTATTACAAAACAAACAAATCATGCCTCAAAAATAAATAGCAGAGAAGCTGTCAAATATCAGACTTTATATAGGTTCACTGGGAAGTGTTGGAAGAACTTAAGACAAAAATTCAAACACCCCTTTGTTAAAAAAACAACAAACAACAAAGCAATCCCAAAACCCAGTACAAACCCAAATTAATATATATCTACCTAGACATACTCTTCTTTCCACAATAACTCTAAAGAAAATAATGAGAAATTCAAATAAGAACTTCTTGCATTTATGTTCAAAATAAAGTGACTCTTACTTATTTTTAATTACATTTTTAAAAGTAGTAACCTACTATTTCAAGAGTATTAGAACAAGTTGGTCCATTTCAACAGGACAGATGAAATGGAGGCAGAGTACCATAAATGTTTCCATATACACCTACTGATATGATAAACTGAAGCATGAACATATTTACATGTGTGCACAAACACTTAATATACACATTCCAGCATGTAGTCTATGAAGACGTATTCGACAGGACAGGAACCTAGTTTTTTACATACAGAAACCATAACTTACCTGTTATGCAGCTTATCGTAGTTTTCTTTCAAGAGTTCATTCTCTTTTTCTAGGTCATTTATTCTTTCCTGTAACTAAAATGAAAAAGGAAGTTTCATTTGATGCACAACACAAAAGTAAATCACAACGAATGTGTGAAGACAAGCAGTTAATAATTTGTAGGCATTGTCAAGCTATTATTTGTTCTTTTTGCACAAAATCAGAATCACAGAATATTCTGAGTTGGAAGGGATCCACATGGATCATCAAGTCCAACTTTTAAGTGAATGGTCCATTTGGGAACGAAATCCAGAACCTTGGCAGTACTAGCACGCTGCTCTAACCAAGTCAGGGTATATATCTCGGGGTATACATCAGTCTCTCAGAAGCTTCAAAATAACACCTTTTTTCATCATGTAGATTTACACTTGGCCCAAACAGTCTTTTTCATGTTGTTTATATGAAGCCGTTGCAGTATCTAATCACATTCTCTCACACAAAATAATATAAAAATCTAAAAGCCCAAGTGTATTACTGACATTATAAACAACATATCCTTGTTTTCAAAATATTCACTAAAGCAAAATATAACTTTAAAGCTATGAGATACCAAGAAGATACCTACATGCATAACAATAGTTTAAAGGTTTGGGGGAAGTATCTAGGAGATAATCTCGGTAAACTCGGTTCACGCAAAATACATCTCAAATAGATAAACCAGGTGATTAAACTAAATTTAAGTTACAACAAAATGTAACAAAAAACCAAGTAAGTTTGCAGACTCTTACTCCTCATGCATCGAAGAGAATGAGGAATAAACCACTTGATTTTTAGTCCTTAATGTGGACGATATCAGTCTGAGTGACTCCAGACAAAGAAATAGAAGTAACTGATGTGAACTGCTAAATCAGATATAACACTATACTGCACTGGAATTAAATGGGGCTGAAAGAATACTAAAAAACTATTATCAATAAATCAAGTATGAGTTTCTTTCAGCTAACAAACCACTTGTTCAGTATCAGAATTGACATGAAATCCTATGCTTTAACCTCAAATATTGTCCACACACTAGTACAGTGACTGCGTGGCACAGGGATCAGGAGCGGTTGATAATTCTATCAAATGCAAGCAGCAGCCACTGTTTTTTCTTTTCAATGGGATAAAAGTATATAAATGACTAGGTCAGTCTTCTAGATGTGTTTGAAACATCTATTCACTTTTCTACAACTAAAAGGTATCTCAACATGAACTCTTCCCTTATCTATATGTACCTCAAGACGATTCAAGATCTCTTGAACACAATCTCACCTCTTCTGTTCTTCTGTTCGAAATAGTTACTGAATGCAATTCTTTTTGAAGATGGAAACACTTTGACCGCTCCTCTTTAAGCTGTACATTTAGTTCATCACCTTTTGCTAATAAAGCATCATGGTTGGTCTTCAAGTTCTTTAGGTTCTATGAAAAGGAAGGAAGGAATATCAAAATCACACCTAGTAGAATGTTCCCACACTATATTTCAACAGGGGGCTCCCACGGCACTATCAAATAGATGTTCTCAATGTGGTCAACGGGACACATTCTTGAACTAAGTAACTGAAAGTAACTTCCACTTCCCACTGCCAGGAGAAGGTAACGTGGTTGCCTTCATGAACATTAACCCCTTCGTTTACCCATGATGAAAACGACAAAGAAATATATCCGTGAAGCAATTAAAAGATTCTGCTGCGGTTACAGCAGTTGGACACGCTAACAAAAAACCACTGCAGTGGCAAGCAAAAATCCATGTTGCCCACATCTGTGCTAATCATAGAGCTTGCCACTGCTCTCTTAAACCTTATATTTATATTTTTATATATATACAAGCATATATAAATCTTTATACTTACAGATATACATATATACACACAACTGTAGATATATAATTCTTTTGCAACCCTCATGCATTGAGTTCTATTTCTCAGCTAGAAGTACTTTAATAAAGGACTTCTGATTTCCTTTATGTTTTCATTTACTTTGATGGATTGCAGTAAGGCATATTTAACCAATTTTAGTATTAAATGTAGGATGGTGATAGAGCTTCTATTTCCAGAACAGTAGTTAGTATTATACCGCCTACATTCCACAATCCCGTAATTAAGCCTCATCCATTAAAAATTTCAATGTAAATCACATTCAAATTACAACTTGAGACAAAACAGCCAAAAGGCCAATCTCCCATTTAATAAAATGACTGGATGAGAACTTATGCCACATACATATGTGAATATAGTTAAAGTTTAATGCTTTTAGATAGAAAGAAGTTAGCTTCATTTTTTCCATACAATATTCCTACAAAGTAGTTAAATGGAGAAGTTCAATGTGAATCCTGTAAAAATTGTTCACATTCACATGCAGTCTGAATAGATTGGAAATGAACAAAAAACCCATGAAAAACCAATCACCAACTCGATCTTCAGCCTTTCATATCTCAATTCTCAGTAAGATAAAAATCACAGAGAAGAAACAATACTAGCAGTCAGTCTAAGAAAGAGTTATTTTTATAACTATTTTCGTAACTAGTTATTTATAGTTATAAATAGAACAAATTTAACTCTAAATTCTAGAGCTAAATTCTCTCTATTTTAGATTTTAGATTTCTTAAAGAGAAAGAAGACAAAAATCCATGTTGAACCTTTTCTCAGTTCACAGAGAAGATACAGGAATTAGACTGAAAAGGGGTAGAGAGGCAAAGTAGAACAAAATGCAGAAACTGAAAAACACAGGCAAAAAAAGGAATCGAACAAAAATCTAATGGCACAACTGTTATTCAGCATGCTAACAGTAAGCAGACAGAAGTAAGAGTTTATAAGGATACCCAGTGCTTCCACTTCATAAGGCTGGATACTTCATAAAGCACTATTGCAGTTAGGATTCCTACTTACAGGAACTCTCTTTCCCATTTCCAAGGCACTATCATACCACCTCTGCATGCACATGCAGTTCCCCAAATACATACAGGAAAAAGCAAAAAAAAGCTGCATAATTAAAACTTATAGATAATCTGCCACGGAATTGCACGTTCTGGAAATATTTTCACACAGTTGCTCTTTTTATAAGGAAAATTACTACTTAAAGTAGCCCTCTAAAATAATTTCCATGAACATACGAACAGAGGTTAAATCTCGATGAACGTTCGTCAGAACAAAAGAGCCAAACTGCCCAAAGCAGTTATTACTCTTTAGCAAAGAGTAATAAAGTGGAGGGGGCTTGGTACCCCTTTTTGGTAAATCACTACATCTAAGTCAAAGTCTTTTCTTTAAACGATCAGGAATCTCTTTCCATAGCCAGACAACTCTGTTCATTCTCCAAAATCTGCTTGGTATGACTTTGCAGATGAAATCACTAAGACCTGCTAGACCCTACTGAAAAAAAAAAGAGAGATGAAGACTACAAACCCCTACTCCATCTGGAGTAGTTTGAGCATAATGTAGTATGTGGTTCATTTTAATGTACTCAGTATTGACTTAGAATCAAGAACTGCATATAACTCTTTTTCTTCTATTTAGCATGCTCATGTGACAAGAGTATAGGAATGTTACTGATCAAATTGCACTCACCTCTTGAAACTGCAGAAATTTTCCTTCCATTGCTGAAAGAGCATTGCTTTTCTCAGCCAGCTGTTTACGGACCTTGATCATTTCCACATTGTCCTGAATGTTTAGCCTTCAAAATTAAAAAGAAATGCATCATAAACACATACTTGGAAGAAGATGTAGTGTGTGATACCCAAATTAATTTGTTCTTCTATAATTCACATTAGAGAGTTCAGGTAAATAAACGTGCTACTGTACGATGACACAACAACTTCAATCGATATATATACATCCTTGTTTATTGTATTAAACTGTATATGACAGAAAGAGAAAACAATCCTGTGTCTAAAGAGATTGCTTTCTATCTTTCGCACCCTCCAAAGTATTTGGTGCCAGTAGAATACCATTTTGCTGATTTTCCACCCATCAAATACTGTAAAGAAAATGTGACTTAGCAATTTAGTCTGTAACACCTGAAGTCTGGTATTCAAACAAGCTGCAGATGTGTCTTAATTACATTAAAATAATTTAATATCCATGCAGACATTCTTAAAATTCTAAGACTAATTTGAGCATGCACCGTTTACTAGAAAGGACATTTAAAATAATTCAAAATTTAAAAAAATACTTACTTAGGTGTTTTTCCTTACTTGAAACAGTGCAATTAAACCCCATTACTTCCACAAGTACAAGAGGAGAAACTAACAGGGAACTTTACTAATATAAATCATGATAAAATCAGAGTAAATTTTCAATATTTGAAGAGAATTTATCTTCCAATATTTGTCTATTTTAAACATGCTGGACAAATTGTCACCATGCCACGCTGGAGCAAGCGAAGGGGCTACAAAGCTTACACATTTGGAAAACAGCTTAATATGTGAAATATCTTCCTTTTATTCTTTACAACATCAAATCCTCTTGTGTCTTGGCATTGCCCAGGTAATTGTCCTTACACGGAAGAAATGTACTCATGAATCTCAGATCTTCCCACAGAAACAGTCTTAACTCAATGCTAAAACTATCCTGTGTTTAAAACATGTTCTGTACATATGCCAGCTATTTAAAAGCTAATAAAGTAGTACATTTTTATTAATCTTGTTCCACACATCAAACAAAAGGCCCTGATGCTTTCCAAGGCTTTTCCCTTTGTTTTCTGCTCTCCGTTTTTTAAGCAGGTGACTTTTTCTTTCTATTTTTATCTTTCTTTTTTTTCTTTTTAAATAGAAAAAGGAACAGATGATAGTGAATTTATGACATACAGGTGTAAACTCCATGGCTCCTGACAATCAACCCTAACTACTTTTCCAACAGTGAATGAAAGCATTTGCCTTAAACAGGGTTGGGGTAATGATATCACGGAGCGAATTATTCAAATCTGGAAGTGAAAATTACTTTTTGTTGGGATCATTTCAATTCTTACTACTGCAAAGTATTCATCTCACAAAAAATTTCTAACTACAGAAAACACATTCAATTAATTACTTATTAGCGCATTACATCAATCACAATATCAGCTCTCCTTATGTGCTAGAGCAACAAAATTATTTCCCTACAGTTCTTCTCCAGTATTTTTTCAATTTATTTAAATAAAATATGTCTAAAAAATGTCCACTGCATCTAGGTACACAAAAAGGAGCTTGCTCCTGAAGAATGAGATAATTTCAGATTTTTGTGGGCAAGGCCAAGATAACTGAGGAAGATTCTGCTGGGAAGGTTCATTTTTCTGTAAATGAAGTCACAAAACAGTAGAATCAAAACTGACGATCAAACAGCTTTCTCCCTCCCAGGTAGCTGATATATTCTGTTCCCAGAACAACTCTCCAAGTATTCTGCTATAACTCATAAATAGGTATTACATACAGATTTAATAGAAAAGTCAATGGTACCTTTCACTTCAACAGATAATATTTTGTTCAAAGAATAACAAAACAACGTATAAGGCTAAAGCTGTATAAGATAGCTCATTCAACATTTTCTTTATCGCCAAGACAGTAAAAAGTTGTGCCCCAGAACCTGAAGAAATGGAGGTAGAAGTTAAGAAAAGAAACTAATACTCTTCTGGAGGCAGTAACATGATATAATGGGCATATTGATGTAGCTCTAGCACACCTTCTACCACAACCACAGAAATAAGGAACTCTATTCTTCCACTTTAAACTTCATCGTTAAGCTGGATCAAAAGATCTGAAATGGAAAATGAAGTTAGGAGAAGGAGACTCTTAAAAGAACTAAGAACTATGTTTTTGGTGTACTTCAGCTATTAACCTCAGAGACAAGCTCTTTTCCAGACCTCCTATCATTTGGATTAAAAGTAATGTAGGAGGGTCTCAATAACAGCCTGGGGACAGCTGTACGGGAACAGCTGTTTATTTAGCTAATTATATTATTTTATAGCTAATTATTGTAGGGGACCAATAGCAACCTACACCAGAATTAAATGACTAAAGAAAGGATCTTCATCTGCACTGTACAAATCTGTGCCCATAAATCCCAGACGGCTGAGCTAATTAAACTGAGGTCTAATGAAACCATGCTTGCATCTTGTCTTTATTATATGAGCCAGACTCGGATATAATACTGACACTACTCTTTTAAGAGTCCGACTATTGTATCAACCGGACCAGTGGCTCACAGAATTTCTGCATTCGCATTCAGAACAAGAAAAACAAGAACGTAAAATACATACCACCACCACACTTCTCGGGATCACTTGCCCTCTGTCTAGCAAAACAAACAAAAGGTCTCTTGGCTAATAGTTCTCAATCACAAATGCACCAATGGCCAAGGTGTATACACGGACTCCCGAGCAGACAAGAACAGAACATCAACGTGCAGTACCCTTCTTAGGAACTAACAGGATGGTATGTTGATGTACATCGTGTCCTCTCCTTTTACCTCTTATTTCTTATAAGAGGTCAAACAAAATGGAAAAAAGCCCCAAGAATGCTCACCGTCTAGTAGCACCTTTATGTCGTAATTGATAGTATATTGCAAGAAGCCAAACAATAACATTGCATGAATAGCTCTAGAATCTAAGTTATTAAGACTATTGAAATACCAATATAAAATTCTGTATTTGTTTGCCAGGCCAAAAAAGAATAAAAATATTTTTATGGAAACTAGTTAAATAAGAAAAGTAAGATGTGGAAATGCAAATATATCAGTTTGGGGTTTTTTACGGATAGAATTTAGCAAATTTTATACATGCTGTATTATCTGAAAACCCTTTTGATAATGCACTGTGATTAATATGTTCCACATTTTAATCTAGTTCTGCAGTGCTATAACGCAAACGCGGAAGTCACGAGTGCATTAGCTACAACGCTTCTATCCAAAAATCCACCTAATAGCTTTAAACCCACTCACACAGCAGCAAAAAATTCAAAAGAAATCAGAAACTGACAAAAACCAACGAACCAAACCACAAAAAATGCATAGCCATGTGCAAATACCAAATACCTGTTTCAAAAATGCATTTTGGTATGGCCTTAAAAATGTTATTGGAAAATATTTATTATTGTAAATATCTCCTTGCTTAGAGTTATTCATGCTATTCGGCAAAACATTTTATGACTTGGTTTCACCAAACTGACAAAAACGAATAAGGCCCATATTCCTTTACAGAAATAGTAACTTCTGCAGCGCCCTCCTAACATTATGACATAGCTCTTCTAATGCTTCCACCATGGAGATTTTAATTTTTCACGATACCTTTGGCTTGCCGTACCCTGCTCTTTCAGCCGTAGGAGGGATTCTTCAATTTCCTTTTCTTTCCTTCTTAGTTGACTCACAAGAACCTCTCTGGCATGTTCTAGCTCCTCGATGTGTTTCCTCTGGGACTCAATGACAGTCTCCCTGCAAGTACAAGCATCCTACATTCCAAAACCAGCTATGTATTTTTTCAAAGAACACAAAAATAAATGAATACTCAAATAAGCCAAACTTCAAAGTGTTCTGCAAAATCTGTAATTCTTATTAACATACATAACAAGAGAGGCTTATGAGTTTAAATTGCTGTGAAAATGCAACACAAACTCTCAAAATAAATGTTTCTGTGGAGAGAATAACATTTAGCAGAACCTCACTAAAAATGCTGTTCATGGTTTCTTACACACTATATTGGAAGTATCCTCTTTCTAATCCATTAGCACCAATGGGTTCTCAAAAGCAAAACACCATTACTAGCTATCACAAGACTAGATCTTCAATGGATGGAGCACTGAAAGTAATTTTTAAGCTTTTATTCTGAGATAGGAAAATCTACACCCAAAAAAAAAAAATCAAAAGATGTGTTTTAAACAGAGGAATTTATCCAGTAAATTAAATTAATAAAATAACTCCTAGAAATATTTCTGTACAATTGTTTCCTATGATTCCAGTTAATCTTTGTGTTTATAAAATTTCAGCGCAAAAGCAATGACAGCCCATTAATCCACATATTTTTAAACTTAGCTTGACCATTTATTGAAAATTTAGCATTTACAGAGAACGTAATCGATAATCTGATTTAAGTAAATCACTACGGAAAGAAACGAACAGCTTTTAGAAAACCCAGGTTCTAAAAATACAATTTAGAGAAGAAAAACGTTCTAATCAGACCTCAATATCTTTAAATTAGATGTTAACTATCTCTTCTATATAACATCTCTCTGTTCTCATGCAATCTCCACATCAAGGATGTTGTAAGGGTTCCCTAAGCTTCAATTTAAGTTAAAATGTGCAGTTGGATTACAAGCCACACTTCAAAACGCAAAAGTGAATCAGAATCATTTTAACTAACGATCCCAACACTGTGCCTTTTGCACTTATCCATAAAATCTGTCTGCCTCTAGAAATGAAACTTAAACACATTAGCAAAACACATTCACACAGGCACCACTTGCACGGCAGCACACATTTTAGGACTTAGGTCGGTAAAAATTTTGCAGCTAAGGTCCTTCGCACTTTTGTCAGCTTTGACCTGTAACAAACTAGGCAGCATTGCAACCTAGCAAAGAGAGGCTCACCACCGGAGACCAATTTTAATTTCCGGCCAAATTCCTACGTACCTACATTTTGCATTTTAAATCCCTGATTCCCTGTTTTCCTTATCATAAAACATTTTTGCATTGATACCAGTGTCACAGTTGTCAGATCCAACCGTTTTATTTTCTGAAGTGAAGGCTTCTTAAAAGATACACTTTTTTTCTTCTTCAAGAAAACCGTAAGTTCTAAGAATTATAATGGCAAAAAAATAAGCAATATGAAAATCATACAAATTTCTGATTTCGGCCCTTGAATCCTCAAGCAGACTCTGTCCATATTTGGGGAGCACAAGGTCAGCTGATCTCACATCTAAACTCTGAAATCTCATTCCTGAAAACCAAAAAAAAGACAAATTTTTGACATGCTGAATGGAAAAGCTTTTAACAAACCAACTATCTCTATCCAGTACAAACAATTGCAACTTCTATATAGATGTCAGAAAAAGTATTTTTACATCAAAATCACATGGAAAGAAATCATCAGTATGTACAACACAGCTGCTGTAAAATCTGAAGGATGGGTGATAAAGAATAGTGTTAAAGCGAACTGTTAAAAACATGTCCTGGAAGTTTTTTCAGAAGATTTTACTTTCGAAGACAGAGAACAGAGATGGTGTCTTCAAAGGAGAGAAATATCAGTATCATTAGACAGCAACATGGACTTGCAATCACTTTTTAGCAGCATTTTCTCAGCAAAACTCCAGGTGTCATTCACTCACACGTGCAACTACTAGGACTATTTTTTAGTAGCAGTGCAAATAATTTCCTTGTGTTGTTTAGAAGCATCCTAAGCCCATGGTGAAGGAGAGAAGTGAGAAATTAATTAAGGAAGAATTGCGACTTTAGGAGCTAACGCAATGGTTTCTCCACANTATATATATGCCTAGAATACTTTTTCTTGATTACTTTTGTTCAAATTGAGGTATTTCCTAGATGGTTGCACTCAATAAAGAAAGCAAGTATCTATTGAACATTCATACCTGATTAGGACTTTTGGATGAGCTTTCCATGGTATTTTTAAATCAGCCAAACAAAGCAGATTCAGGAAGCTATATTTATTATTGGTAGAATTTTCTTGTCTCTTAATACCTTAGAGACAGCTAAACTATCCTTACTTTTTCCAGGCATTCCATTTTTAGATAATTGCTCTGCATATTTTCTGATCTGCACTAAAAATGTTTTGAAATTCAGACTCACGGTTTCAAGAGCAATCTAAGAGTTCACTGTTTTTAATAAATGTGAATTATACCCTTCTTGGTGTGCTCTGGCATGCCAGCAGCCTCACTTTCTTTTTTGAGACCAGTGTTCACACGAGACTGAACGGAGCTGTACGGACAAGGCCTATGGCCCTGAATCTGGAGCTGCTGTTTAGTTGAAATGAGTTTGTTGCGGAGGCTCTCATTTTGTTTCTCAAGCTCACGAACTCTTTCTTGCAAATGCTCAATCATTTCTTCCAGCTCCAGAGCCTGACTCAGCCGCTTGGGTCCACAGCCAGCCTGGTCACATTTTCTTTTATCATTAACCAGACGTATTAACTTGGTGGTCATTCTGGGGAGAACAATCAAAAAATACGAAAAAGAATGCAAAAACTCAGCATAAAAAGTACTCTGTTGAAAGGAACATAACCCCTGTGAAGACTTCAGCATAGAACCNTTTTAAACAGAGGAATTTATCCAGTAAATTAAATTAATAAAATAACTCCTAGAAATATTTCTGTACAATTGTTTCCTATGATTCCAGTTAATCTTTGTGTTTATAAAATTTCAGCGCAAAAGCAATGACAGCCCATTAATCCACATATTTTTAAACTTAGCTTGACCATTTATTGAAAATTTAGCATTTACAGAGAACGTAATCGATAATCTGATTTAAGTAAATCACTACGGAAAGAAACGAACAGCTTTTAGAAAACCCAGGTTCTAAAAATACAATTTAGAGAAGAAAAACGTTCTAATCAGACCTCAATATCTTTAAATTAGATGTTAACTATCTCTTCTATATAACATCTCTCTGTTCTCATGCAATCTCCACATCAAGGATGTTGTAAGGGTTCCCTAAGCTTCAATTTAAGTTAAAATGTGCAGTTGGATTACAAGCCACACTTCAAAACGCAAAAGTGAATCAGAATCATTTTAACTAACGATCCCAACACTGTGCCTTTTGCACTTATCCATAAAATCTGTCTGCCTCTAGAAATGAAACTTAAACACATTAGCAAAACACATTCACACAGGCACCACTTGCACGGCAGCACACATTTTAGGACTTAGGTCGGTAAAAATTTTGCAGCTAAGGTCCTTCGCACTTTTGTCAGCTTTGACCTGTAACAAACTAGGCAGCATTGCAACCTAGCAAAGAGAGGCTCACCACCGGAGACCAATTTTAATTTCCGGCCAAATTCCTACGTACCTACATTTTGCATTTTAAATCCCTGATTCCCTGTTTTCCTTATCATAAAACATTTTTGCATTGATACCAGTGTCACAGTTGTCAGATCCAACCGTTTTATTTTCTGAAGTGAAGGCTTCTTAAAAGATACACTTTTTTTCTTCTTCAAGAAAACCGTAAGTTCTAAGAATTATAATGGCAAAAAAATAAGCAATATGAAAATCATACAAATTTCTGATTTCGGCCCTTGAATCCTCAAGCAGACTCTGTCCATATTTGGGGAGCACAAGGTCAGCTGATCTCACATCTAAACTCTGAAATCTCATTCCTGAAAACCAAAAAAAAGACAAATTTTTGACATGCTGAATGGAAAAGCTTTTAACAAACCAACTATCTCTATCCAGTACAAACAATTGCAACTTCTATATAGATGTCAGAAAAAGTATTTTTACATCAAAATCACATGGAAAGAAATCATCAGTATGTACAACACAGCTGCTGTAAAATCTGAAGGATGGGTGATAAAGAATAGTGTTAAAGCGAACTGTTAAAAACATGTCCTGGAAGTTTTTTCAGAAGATTTTACTTTCGAAGACAGAGAACAGAGATGGTGTCTTCAAAGGAGAGAAATATCAGTATCATTAGACAGCAACATGGACTTGCAATCACTTTTTAGCAGCATTTTCTCAGCAAAACTCCAGGTGTCATTCACTCACACGTGCAACTACTAGGACTATTTTTTAGTAGCAGTGCAAATAATTTCCTTGTGTTGTTTAGAAGCATCCTAAGCCCATGGTGAAGGAGAGAAGTGAGAAATTAATTAAGGAAGAATTGCGACTTTAGGAGCTAACGCAATGGTTTCTCCACATTTTTCTCCTACTCTCAGCAAAAAGAAATTAACCAAGTTTTGAGGTGGGACCAAACACATTTCATTTCAAAGACAGCATTAACACTGCCATCCCTCAGTCCCCAGAACCAAATCATTTAGGTTTAAGGTACAATGATACCAGCAGTTTCCCAAAATGCCTGAAAAACTTATCTACTTTGCTACATTAACTCGACCTATTTTGAATTTCGATATTTAAGTATGACGTTAAGGTACAGGTAGCCGTGACATTTATACGTACGCGCGTGCACGTGTGCGTAAATGAGTATGCATACACGTACAGAGATATATATATATATATAG
>VZRR01011068.1:0-50900 GCA_013398015.1 Oreocharis arfaki
CCGCATGAGGAAAAACCAAAATAGGGGATCCTACCCCATCCCACCAGCCCGGCTCACATGAAGAAGTCAGCGGTGGCTTTCGGGGCGGCGGATGGGGAGGGATCCCTCGGGAAGCCCCGGCCGGCCAACTTCTCGTATTTTTCTTTGTACAGATCCCTTTCCTTGGCCAAGCGGGTCACCTCCTGCTTGAGCTGCTCCACCTGGCTCTGCAGTTGGCATTTCTCGTTCTCCAAGATGTGCCGTTGCTGGACCCGCTTGTAGCGGCAGGATTGAGCGTAGCCCCGGTTCTTCAAGGTCCTCCTCTTCTGCTTCAGCCGGATCACCTCTTCCTTGCTGACGCCCCGCAGCTGCCGGTTCAGCTCCCGCACGGACATACTCACCAGCTGATCGTCGGAGAACCGGTCCTCCAGGCGTAGGTGGTGATGATGATGATGGTGATGGCCGGGATGGTGATGGGCGGCCGGCGGCAGCTCCTCACCCCCGAAGGGTTGAGGTCGGAAGGGCTCGTACCCTTGGTGGTGATGATGATGATGGTGAGGGGCACCGATCAACGCCTCCACCGCGTCCTCCGGCGTCAGGTTGAGAGCTTCGGGGTTGAGGTGATGCTGGTAACCCGACATCCAGTACAGCTCCTCCAGCTGCTGTTTGGAGCCCAGGGAAGCGGCGGTGGTAGCCGGGGGGCCGGGGGCCGGTTGCCCACCGGGGCTGGGAGCGCAGAAGCTGGGCGAGGAAGGCACGGAGGAGCAGGGCGTGCTGAGCGGCGTGGACGACAGGGACCCGGCGGGCAGACGGTGGCACAGCCGCTCCGCCTCCGCCGGCTCCTTCTTCACCTCGAACTTCATCAGGTCGAAATCGTTCACGTACTCGATGGCGAGGGGGCTCGTGGGCAGCTCCGCGCTCATGGCCAGCTCCGAGGCCATCTCAGTCCATGGAGGGACCGGGGGGGAAGCCCCCGGGCACCGCCGCTCACCGAGGGTCCCGCGGGCTCCGAGAGCCTCCTCCGAGCGGGCTCCGGTGCAAGCGGCTGCCCTGACCGGTTTTCGGGACCCTCCGCCGGGGCTCCGCTGCGGGGCTCAGCCGGGATCCGGGAACTCCCGACGGGACTTTGCGGTGGGATTCAGCCGCGCTCCGGGACCTTCTCACGGAGCTCTGCGGTGGCGTTCAGCGGGGACGCTCCGATCGGGATCCGCTGCGGGGCTCAGCCGCGCTCCGGGACGCTCCGATGGGATTTTGAGGGGAGGTTCAGCGGCGTCCGGGTTGGGGCTCTGCTGCAGGGCTCAGAGAGGCTCCGGGACCCTCCGCCAGGGCTCTGCTGCGGGGCTCAGCCGGGCTCCGGGACCCGCCGCCGGGGCTCTGCTGCGGGGCTCAGCCGGGCTCCGGTGCTCGTCTCCGACGGGACTTTGCGGTGCGGTTCAGCCGGGCTCCGGAACGGAG
Source organism: Oreocharis arfaki (assembly GCA_013398015.1). Classification (NCBI taxonomy): domain Eukaryota; kingdom Metazoa; phylum Chordata; class Aves; order Passeriformes; family Paramythiidae; genus Oreocharis; species Oreocharis arfaki. The sequence continues at coordinate 1,435 of VZRR01011068.1, forward strand.
CTCCGGGATCCCCAGCCGGGGCTGTGGGGCAGCCACCTCTCTCCGTCGGGGCTCGGCTCCGCTCCGCAGCCGGGCTCCGCTGCTGGGCTCCGGGACCCTCCTCCGGCCGCCACGGCTCTGCGCTCGGGCCGGGCGGGCTCCGCCGCTGCCTGCGGCCGGTTCCCAATGGCGAGGAGCGGGCAGCGCCCTGCCCGCCCCTTCCTGCCTCCCCTGGCACCTGCCCCGGCCCCACCTCCCCGGGCTCCGAGCCTTCTCCTGCCTCCTCCTCCCGCCGGGACACGGCGCCCTGGGGGCGGGGGGCCGCTCCCTTGCCCGCCCCTACCCGCGACCGGCGCCGCCGCCGCCGGGCGCTCAATGGAACTCGCCGCGTTTTATATGGGGAAAACGAGGCACGGTCCCTCCCACCGAGGCGGGGCTAAGATCTTCCAGCCTATCAACACCCCGACAGCCCGCTTAGATTTGCATATCCCCATGGCAACGCCCCCAGGGCAGCTGTCAATCTCCGCGGGGCCGGGGGAAATGTTCCGGGTACCCCCTGCACCCTCTCGGCTCCCGCATCCCAAGGTGTGGCTTCATCTGCCACCCACCGCCCGGAGCTGAGCGTGGAGTGGGGAAAAACAGGGGAAAAAAATCCTAATTTCATATTCCCCAAAAATGGGAAATATCGAAAAAAGGGATTACTGAGCCTAAATCGGGTTTGGTGCCACCTCGCTGAGGGATCACAGCATCCCACTGGATGACATTGGAGCGCAGCCCCTTCCCCACCTCAGGAACAGCGCAGGATCCTTCCCAAAACACTTCTATCCTTTCAGAAAGTCAAATAAATATGATTCTGGGATTTCTCGGGCTTTCCCATAAGCTGTCGGTGTTCAGGGAGCAGCCACGTGCACCTCTGTGCTCCAGCGCTGCCTCTGGTTTCAGAGGTGACATCCACACCTGGCACAGGTGACATCCACACCTGGCACATGACCGGGAGTGTCGCCAGCTGGAGGACCAGGAGCACCATCCCAGCACCTGGAAAAGATGCCACTGGAGCCGAGTGGCAGCTGGTCAGGGAGTTTTGGGAGTGCTCATCCCACCCCTGGAGGAGGCCCTGGCTGGGATGCGGCCGCGTTGCTCCATCCGCCACCTCATGGCTGCTGCAGCCTGGGAGGAACAGGACAGGGAAACTGAGGCACGGGGCAGTCACCATGGACTCGTCTCACTTAATCCCAAGGGATGAGCAGCTTCATCCCACAGAGGCTGGCAACAGCCACCCACTCATCCCCTCGGGGTCCAGGATTGTCTCTGTCACCCGCAGGAGGCATCCTGGCTCCCACCACATCCCAGCCCAGCTGCGTCCCACAGGCAGATCCTCGGGATGTGGGGGAGGACATCCCCCTCGTCCAGCCAGTGGCTGCTTGGGGACTTGGGGACAAGGGACACTGCCCTCCACAGCTGCTAGTTGATCCTTGAGAAGTAGGGTCAAATTAATGCGAAAAAGGTGGGTTTTGAGGATGGAAACCTTTATTCTGCTGCAACTCCAGCAATTAAAACCCCACATTATTGCTTTTGCTGGATCTGGCCTCTGGGGAGGGTCCATCTTTCTCCTGCTAATTGCTTTAGGGCAAGGTGGGGTATTTATTCCCCCTGGGAAGGGTCATGGATGCAGGCAAAGCCCTAAACATGACCCCCATTCCCTGGTGATCCTGGATGTTATCCCATATTGGACACAGATATCCCCCCCTTGGAGACCCCAAACTCGGGCACGACTTCAGGAGGGGGCAAAGAAGTGGACAACAAAAACCCCTTTTCGTGGGGTGTTTTTAACCTTTTTTCCTTCGTTGTGTGACCCTAAATCCATCACCATCCCACCTGTGCAGCGGGATATCGGGATCCTGCACTGGGAAAAGAGGGGGTGCCACCTCCCTGCCCCTGGCACCGCGTTCCTCCCCAGAGCTGCTCCACCGTGGGGGCACCCGGCCCCCAGCAGCAGCTGCCACCAACGCTGGGACAGGAGCCACCAAGGGATTAGGACCGGGCCGGGCTCCAACGGGGCCGTGGCTCCCCTGCAACACCCCCAGGGGTATTTTTAGGAAATGCCCGTGGCATGTCCCCAACCCTCCCTGCCACGCCGGGCCCGTCAGCTAAGTTTACTCACAGGCGGTCAAGTGACATAACCAGGTTGGTGGCCTCAGGATGGTGGCGGGATGGCGTCACCTTTCACTTTTAGAGCTCGTGTGCCCCATCACCCCTTGGAGCAGGGCCGGGTGCCCACCTGGGGCTGCCTCAGTTTCCCTGGATGGCACACGGCTCCCCGTTGGGGCGTTGGTGGCTTGGGGACAGCGACGTCACTCCATGGGAGGGTGGTGTCCACCACAATGCACCCCACGGAGAGAAGGTGGAACCATCTTGGTGATGATCCACCAGCATCTGCCCCATGACCCGGTGTTGCTGCAGGGTCAGGAATTTTGGGAAAGGGGGGGAAAATCATATGGAGAGGCTGGGAGGAGGATGAAGAGGATGGGGAGGAGGAGGAGGAGGTGGAGGAGGGCAAGGAACAGCCACCCTGATGACAGGCAGAAAACTGNTGCTTCCCCGGCAGGGGACCAAGAGCGGTGCCAGCAGCCCCCGCCGCAGGAAGGTTTTCCGGGAAATGTTTACGGAGCCCTCCAGAAACTCCACCCGGTGCCAACCTTCCAGCCGTGGCACCCCCAGGGAATGTCCTTGCCGGGTCCCCGAGCCCAACCGTGCACCCCGGCTTTCGCAGCGAGGATGGATAAATCCCATCGGAGCCCTCAGCCGAGGAATTGAGGATGTTGGAGACAGAGGGAGAACCCACCGGAGTTCAGTGACACCTCTCCAGGGGCCCACGTTTATCCCTGCTTGGAAATTAATCACCCCCAAGCAGAGCTTTAACAACAGCCGGCTGGAAATTCCAATCCTCCCCGGGAAGGGAGCGGCGGTGCCGGTGGGCGGTGGAGCCACGGCTCGGAGAGGAGCTGCTCGTTGCCTCGTTTAATTAGTGCAGCACAAAGATTATCCTCGTTAAGAGATCCATGGAAAAACCAAAGCTCCCGGCCACCACTGGCCATCCCCGAGGATTCACAGCAGCGCCGTCTCCTCCAGGGTGGTTTTTAGGGAATTTCATTCTGGATTTTTTGGAAACCGCCACGTGAAGAAACATCGTTTCTGGGTAAAAAGTTTTAATAATTAAAAAAACCCAAGGATTTAGGGATGGGAGTGACTCCTCCACTGGATTTGGATGGGTATTTGATGGATGTTCATGCCCTGCTGAAAAAAGAGGAAAGCCACAGGGAGGCTCCTCCATCCCAGGGGAGGAAACTCTTTATTTACATATCAAAACACAGGAGTTAACAAAAGACGTTTTAATACCAACGAAAACCACGACGTTTTTTATTAAAAACCAACAGGATGGACACACCCTGGGGCACATGTGACATCCCAGGGTGGGGACCCGCTGGTCCTCCAGCACCTGGGGGGGTGTTGTGGGTTTGGGATGGTGACAAAACCCCTCCATGGGGGTCACTCGGGGAAGGGAAACCCCCTGTGGGGACCTGTTTGGGAGGCGAAGCCACCGCCCGTTGGCATTTCCCACCCCATCTCTGATCACACCTGGATGCTGCACCCCCAGGGAGCCCCACTTCTTCCCAAATCCCTGCTGATGCCTTTTCCCCACAGGATTTTGCCGGAGGGGTTGTGGAGGAGCGAATCCCACAAATCGCCATCTGTGTGAGGGAACAGCACCCGCCGCCCCAAAAATCCCTTGGGAATTGTACCTATGGATGCAAAACCCTTCCGTTCCAGTGGCATAACGCTCTCCCTTCACTCTGCTCCTGCTTGGATTTGGAGAGTCCCAAAAAACCCCAAACTCCGGAGAGCTGGCTTGGCTTTCTCAATGGAGCCCAAACCCCCACTGGGATAGAGAGGTGGGGGATGGGTGCAACCACGCCACGGGAGACCCCAAAATGCAAAGTGTGAGCTCAGCACTGCTCCCAACACATTTCCATGAGGGACGATCTCAGCTCCAAGAAATCTCCTCCCAAAAGCAAGGGGATGGAGCGGGATGGGCTCTTGGAATGGCGGGATCAGGGCTGTGGGGGCTTTACACCCGTTCCATCCCAGCACGGTGATTTGTCCCCAGGACATCCTGGCCTGGATGTGGGAATGTCACCTGATGGCGTCGAACCACCTCAGGTCCCCCTGTCGCCTTGTGGCCAGGAAAGCACCGGAGGATAGACGTGGATGGGAAGCTCTTCCCAGCCCCACGAGCGTCCAAAGAGGTGGCAGGACTTGCCTTCAACGAACCAGCTGAAAAGGTCATTTATTGGTCAATTCAAAGATTCCCAACAAAGCCGCTTCCCTGCAGGAATGAGTGGTGTATTCCCACGCCGCCACGCGACTCCGCGTCCAAATGACGTCCCAGAACAGCAAGAGGAGGAGGAGGAGGGGGTGCCATGCCTGGTCATGGCATCCTGAGGTAGGTGCCAGGTCGTTCCCTGGCTCTCCAGTTCCTGAGCTGGTCGGCTGCCACGGGATCGGGATTGACTCAGAGCCGGGGCTTGATCTGCAGCCGTTTGCCTGGAGGGAGGAAAGGGAATGGTGATGGTGGGAAGCAAGGGGGGACACAGCTGGACACTCCCAGGCTTCTCCTTGCCTGGTCGTGGGAGGGGGTTAAAGCCCTGGGGATGGGCACTGGGAAACTGGGAATGTGGGTGGTTCCTCACCCTGGCAGCACCCACTGGACTCACCTCTGCCACCCGCCACACGGGGGTTCTCGGAATCCTCCAGGGATGACCTTGGCAAAATCCTCCTCCGTTTGGTGTTGCCTGGGAAGGAAAGGAAGAAAAGAGGAGAAAGTCACTGAGGTTGGCTCGGGTCACCTTGGAAATCCTGTGGAATGCAGGTGTAGGAGTGTCCTAAGTTCCTCTTCTGCTTCACATCGCCCTTGGCCATGTCAGGGACGGAGGTGGCTCTTTCCCCAAATCCCTGAGCATCCTCAGCTCCCTACAAGTGGCACTCAAAGGTCACTTCCCACCATAGAGCAGCGAATCTGCTGCAAAATTCCCAAGTTATGGGTGAAAAAGAGAATTAAAAGGATCCAAACCTTCCCACTGGAGCACAAGGTGAACACCAGGACCTGGTTTGGTTGGTGGGACAGAGCCAGAAAGAGCTGAGCACCAGCAATCATCCCCCCAAGCATTCCCAGCATCCCTTTAGGACACTCCATGTGATGTCTTCTGCTTGCTGGAACATGGTGCTTCCTCCAAAGAAGGTTCTGGATGCTCATGTAGAGCCAAAACGCCATGAAGTGCCCCCGGGATGTGACCTTCTTGTAGGACAAGTCCAGGATCATCCCATGGACCAAGGTGGACAGAGTGAAATCCTTCTCCATTTCAACCACAACGTTGGTAGCACCTTTCTGCAGGTTCTCCTCTTTTCCCTCTCCAAAGGGTTTGGAGAGGTGGTTACGGGGTTCCACCTACCAGAGCGATGGGTGGGAGGGAAAGTGGTGACCACTTGGCCACCAAGATGAACGAGGATGGGAAAAAAAGAGGTTTCCCGGGAAAGAAAGGACTCACAGCTTGTTGAATGATGAGGTTTAGCGGGAAAATTCCCCATTCACTTGGGATTGATGGAGGTGGAGAAGGTCATGGAGAAGATGGAGGGAATCCAGCCCAAACCCCCTCCAGATGTTTTGTTGCCCGTGTTCCCACAAAATTCTACACGGCACTTCCCAAACGATGAACCCAACGCGGAGGTGGGACCAAGGACACCTTTGAGCAGCCTTGAGAGCCCAAAGGAGAACGTTTTTGGGGCGGGGGAGGCAGGACAGGTGGGGACCCAACAACGGGGAGTCTCCAAGAGTCTTCCTTCGCTTTCCAACTTGGATAAACAAACTTGCTGGGAGTCGAAGCCGCGCTGGCAGTGATTCATCGCTCCGGAGTTAATTTATGGAAAATAAAGAGGGCTCATTTAGCACCTTTCCACCCTTAATATAACTCCCATACATCAGCGGGATGCACAGCAGACACGGCGGATCCGGATATTCCTCACCAGCAACGCAGCCGAATCCGGCTTTTGGGAACAATGACATGGAGCGAAACACCCATCGCGCCCCCAGCCTCCCAGTTTTTCCCTTTGGCATCCAGCCAGGTGGTTTTTCCAGCCTGGGATTTTCAAACCCCATCCTAGGTTGCTGGAATGAGGGTCCAGAGCGGCTGGTTGTCACCTCAAGGGGTCAAAATCCGCATCTCCACGTTCCTGCCCCACCAGAACATGGTGTCAGTTCAACAGGAATGGTGGGAACGGCTCAATCCACTTTGGATGAGCCAGGGAAAACTTCCTTAGCCGATATCCATGAGGCAGCTCAAAGCAAGTATGATTACAGAAATAGAAATGTAGATTTTTTTTTTTTTTTTTTTTTAATTGGAAGAAAAAAAAGGTGATTTTTAAATCGACCATAATTAACTTCCTGACTTTGGTACGGACCGCACGGAGCCAAGATACTTCCAGAGCATCCATGCTTGATTTCCAACAGATTCCTCAAAAAAAAATCGAGGCAGGAATGAGAAAATGAAACCAAAATAACCAAAATAGGTTGTGAGAGGGCTAAACTGGTTCAGTTTCTCCCCTTGGACGGAGGCAGATGGAGGAAGGACGGCGCAGCCGATGGGCGGACACCACATCCCAAAAAAACCCAAGGAGGGAAAACCTGGATCAAACAGGGGTGCCACTTCACCCAACCCCGGCAAAGGAAAAGATATTTTTCCAGTTTTGTGCTTGGGAGATCCTGCAAATGGCGTGATCAATCTTGGGTCGCATCTCCAGCTCCTTCACTCTCTCCCCCCGCCGCCTTTTCCCGGCATTCCGGGAGCGGCGCAATCCATCTTCCAAGGAACCAGGTATGTAATTTCTAGTTAGCGAAAGCAACCCCTTTTTCATTCTGATGATTGAACAGCTTCCAAAGGAGAAGAACCGAGGCCGAATCACGAGTTTTCCATCGAAAACCAGGCGTTTTTCGCTGAGCTTGTCAGGCTCGGCGGAGAATTAGGACTTCCAGCACTCTTCCTCCTGATGGAAATCAACATTTATTTTGCCTAAGCCTAAGAAGGTGTCAGGCAGACGGAGAAACTTGCCACTCTTCTCCAGGAAAAAAGAGGGAAAAGAAGGGAATCTAATAGAAATATATTATCAAGTCCGAGGAGTGGACAGTGCAGTAAATCACACTTCAGGTGGCACCATTAGATTTTTCAATAAAACCTGGTTTTCCCCCAGCCGGAGCCGAGCGGCTCCAGCTGCATCCGACAGGGAAGTTAAAACCAAATTTGTTTCATCCAGATGCTGACCCGAGAGGGATTGAAAGGGATTTCAAGGTGGGGAATCCTCTCGGATGAAGGGTGAAAAGAGGTGGGTCAGGGCCTGGGCCCCCAGATCCTCTCCCTGGTCATCATTCCTGACTCCTGAGGGATTAAAAAATTGGGCTTCCCCACAAGGTGGGGAGGTGGAAGGCAGCCAGAGATGCCCCATATCAGGGGTGGAAGATTCCCAAGCCCCAAAGCAACGGGATGCAGGGAAAGAAAACTCCCTTGCAGCTTTCCAAACTTCACCACCCAGCAGGAGAAAACCCAGAATTTTTGTTGGTTTCCTTTCCTGAACAACCTCCAGCCTCATGTTTGGTGTCCATCGTTCTCCTGATGCCACCAAAGGGTTTCATCCTGTCCTGCATTGCTCCTCCAGGAAGGCTCGAAGCACTGAGATGCATCCCAGCATTTTCCTGCTGGATGCTCAAGGTTTAACACCATGAGGAGAAATTCTGTCCAAACACACTTTTCCTCCTCATTCCCAAAGGAAAAATATCCCTTAACCCTTTCCAGGACACCATAGGGGAGTCCAGAGGCTGAATCTGCCTTGGAAATGTATTTTCCTTTCGTAGCCGAAGTGCTCCCAGAGAAACTTGGGTGGGAGATGCCTTTTTTAATATATTATTATTATTATTACTATTACTATTATTATTATTATTATTATTACTACTACTACTATTATTACTGTTGCTGTTGTTATTACTATGGAAATTAAATAAAACTCAACAAATAAAGACAGGGTTGAAAGCCCAGCAGCAAGGGCTACATCCCAGAATTTTCCACAAATGATTTTTCATATGGAAAAAGCAGACGGGGAGGGTTGGATCTCCTTGGCTCCATCCTGCACTAAATCCACGTGGTGTCAACCTGCACTAGAAACTCATCCTGCCGCTGTTCCACCCCAATCTTCTGCCACAGGTGGAGGAGACACTAAAAACTGAGTCTAAATATCCTAGTGGAAGGTGTCCTTCCCCATGGGAATTAGATGGTCCTTAAGGTCCCTTAAAACCCAAATCATTCTAGAAAATGTAAACGAAAAATGGGCAAAATATTAATATGGAAGAAGATTTCAGTCCTGGGAAAGGAGCGAGACTTGGCAGGTCCTAAACCGGACACTTTGGAATGAGGAAATTAAATCACAGCAAAGTTCCTGACTTTTGGAGCCTCTCAGAGACACCAAGACGTGAGAAGATCCAACCCCAGCCTCCAACAACACCTGGGTCATCTGTGGCACCCCAAAGGCTGAAGGTACCCCAAGCCTAAATGTGTCTGGTGGATGCAGGGGATGGAGATGGAAGGATCACAGAATCATTAAGGTTGGAAAAGACCTCCAAGATCATCAAGTCCAACCTGTGACCGATCCCTACTGTGTCACCAGACCAGAGCCCTGAGTGCCACATCCAGTCACTCCTTGGATGCCTCCAAGGACGGGGACTCCACCACCTCCCCGGGCAGCCCATTCCAATGCAGATGCTTCCTGGAAAGCTCCAGGGCATCTTCCGCCGCAGACTCGCACTGATCAAAGGCTTGGCTGCCTCACCTGGCTGCCAAAAAAAGTTCTGGGGCAAAGATCTGGTGGCAGAAGAAACACTGAAGGAGATGCTGAGGGCGATGAAGATCCCACGGGACCCAAGAGGGACTGGCCACATCCACATGGAGGGCGACAGCACCGGCTTTCTCCTAAATTAAACCAGGGTTGTGCAGGACCAGGAGTTGGGACTTGTGAGTCCCTTCCAATTTGGGGTATTCTCGGATTCCTGGAGCTGGGAATGGTTGCATCGGGACCCGCCACCAAGGCGGGCAGTGGCAGTTCCGTGCCCTGTTGGGGTCGTCTCTCAACCACGGCAAAGAGGAAAGAGGCGAAAATCCGCATTCCCAAACTCATCCCTCCAGAACTGGAAGCCGTAAACAAACCCAGAAGCCACCGCCGCGCCTCCCCGAATTCCTCGGAAGCCGAGGCGGTTGAGCGTGCTCAGCGGAGCCGTTAAAAAAGACTGGAGCGAGCATCTTCCATTAACGTTACGACCGTGAAATATGACAATAAAATGACGGCCGTATGGTCCCAAATTTGCAGCCCGCCGAGCTGCTCGGGGTTTATCGTCACTCAAACGTGCAGAGAGCTGTAAAATGTTTACAGAAAGGGTCGTTTGCGGCTATAAAATCCTCTTTTCTCTCCTAAACAAGGCTGAGCGGAGCCATTTACAAAGCCCGGAATGTTCATCGGGGGAGAGGGGAACATCTGTTCTCTCCAGGAGTTTGCAGTGATCTTCTCGAACAAATTAACTAAAATGGGTGCTTTCTAATTAAATTAGCACTCGATTGGAATGGTTTGCATTGGTGCAATTAGCGCGGGGAGGCCAGTTAGGCTCCAGCACAGGCGATTTAACTGGAAGGTGAAATATGGAAAAGCCCATTACCTGGAAAACGGGAGTCGGAGGGGCAGGCAAGGCTGTTCTCCCTCGGGCTCCGTGCTCCTGAGTGGATAACACAAGGTGAAGGATGGGATGCCACCAAACCCACCGTTCCCGTTCGGGATGCTCGCCTGGGAGAGGCTGGCTCCCCCTGTGCCGCACGGATTGGCTTTCTGAAGGAGGCTGGGAAAGCACCGGCACCCTCAAATTACAGAATCCTGCAATCATTTCAGGTTGGAAAAGACCTCCACGATCAACCTTTACCCGATCACCACCTCGTCAACAAATTACTCCTCCGACCTCAAATTTCCAGGCTCCTCTGGAGGGTTGGGAACACGACAGCAGCTCCACTCCACACATGCAGACAACATCCCTCCTTTCCAGTCCCCTTTCCCTATATTCCAAGCCCAGACCCCCACCGAGACCCCGCAAGCTGATGCTGCTGCCCATGCTGGTCCTTAAAGGTCATCTCCAGACCCCCTCCCCACCCCTCCCGTGCACGGAGCCGGTGTTTTCCTTCAATCCTCCTGCATTTCCCAGGATTAAAAGGGCATTTTCTCCAATTGTGACCGTTTCACAGAGGAATTCAGCTCATTCTTTAATAACAACCTGTCCTGCTCCTTATTTACTGTCCCAATAATTTCTGTGCCAACTTCAGGCTTCACAAGCACAAACCCAACGTTATTGCTGGCACAGTTCCCCAAATCCCACCCCAGACTCCAGCTACTTCCTAGAGCTACACAAAGACTCATCCTGACCACCCACTCAGCTCCAAACTCAATCTCAGAATCATCAAATATTCTGAAGGGATACAGGAATATTGGAAGGGATCCACAAGCATCATGGAGTCCAGTCCAGGTGATGTGGCCACCACAAAGTGTTTGGTCCTTGAGGAGCATCAACGGCCTCATCCCGCATCCTCTTGGGGTGGTGGCCAGGGCTCCTCTCCTCCCATTGGATTTGGGGGTCCCTGGGTGCTGCTGTGCCCCCAAATCCCTTAGCTGGGATTAAGATGAGACCCAAGGATGGGCAAACCCATGGATCAACATTCCGATGTCCACACTCGGCACGCCATTTGTCAGGGAAACTGCTTCACCATCAGATGATTTTAGAGCCATCTGTGATTCCTGCCTGGTTTTCCTTTTCTATGGATCCTCCAGCATCTGCTTTCCCAATGCCATGAGCTTCCCTGGGCAAAGGAGCACGGAGGGATGAGTGCCCCAACCTTGTACCTGCCAGCTTCACCCAGCCTTCCTGCCAACATTCCCAACTGGACCGGCTCCTCCTCCTCATCCTCCCACCTAAAATGCCTGAAAATCATCCTCCCCTGGATGCAGAGACCGGAATTAAGAGGAAAAGGATGCCCCTGCTCCTGAGTTACTCCAGGCTACTGAGTGTATTCCAAGGCATTTCAACAGCCACCTTGCCCATGGATTAATTGTTCCGACTTCATCATGGAGATAAAAACCCCAATTAAGCCGCTGCTTTGGGAACACTTCCCAAAGACCAAAAGGGAGTTGAACCAGGGCCAAGGAAAAGGAAGGAGGGGAGAAGAAATCCCTGGAAAGGGAAGCTGAGTGTTTCAGTCCATGTTGTGGAGAGGAGCATTCCGAGCTGGAATGGGCCCCTCGCTGTCTCCACCACACCGCGGTTCAACAGCGCCCGCGCTCATCTGTGACTTCGAGAATATGTTGTTAATCCTGGGAATTCTCTTTCCCAGAGTGTTAAGGCATCTCAGCCCTCCCTGGCTTGAAGTGGCCAAGCCAGGCAGAGCCTTCCAGATCCTTATGGATGATCGTGCAAATGCTCCAGCCTGGCTTTTGCAAGGGAATTCATCCCTTATCCCAGTGGGATTCTGCTCCGGCTGCATGGAAAGCAGGGATCAAAGATGGGAAGATAGGAAGGGCTTGTGCCAGACAAGCTGGCAATGGGAATTTCATCATCACTCCCATAAAATACCGTGATTTCTGATATTCCAGGATGGTGCTCTGGAGATAAGGAAGCCGTGCATCCCTCTGGAGAAGGATGGGAGAAGGAAATGGAAGTGCGGAGCATCATCCAGCCGGAAACCTCCCACTCAGAGCTGGGAAGAACCATGCACAGTCCCACCCTTGCCATCTCCATCACCTCTGCTCCTGGGGGTACATCCCTGGAGCACCCCAAAATCCCATCTCTTACTGGTGCTTAAAGGATTTTCCTGCAGAGGAGCTGAATTAGGAGAGGAGGAACGAAGGAAAACATCAGAGAAGCAGAAGCCGCTTGCTCTCACGTGCCGGAATCCCTAAAAAGTTCTGCTCATCCCAAACTGCATTTTCCAAAAATTTTACTGACTTCCAAAGTAGATAATCCAAGACTAACACAGCTCTTCCTTCAAACTTCCAATCTGGAACAACCCACCTCCCACTGGAATGTTTTTATTGGAAAGCTTCCAAGCTATTTCCTGCTGAGAAGCAGGTGTGATGGATGGTCCAGAGGTCCACCAGAGGCAGAGCATCCCTGCATCCCACTGAACACCTGCCCTATAGGGCAGCGCTGTGATTCCATCATGGAAATGAGACCGGATTCATCATCGGGTAATTCACAGAATAAGGAAGGAATTGATAAAATAAAGGGTCAAAGTCCTCACACACAGTTTTTGGGAACAGACACAAGGATTTGTGCCCAGATGGGAACCCCAGTTTGGGATCCCAGTCTTAACTGGTTTGGTGACTCACAAGAAACATCGATCCCACCAAAACCCATGGAGAGCAGCAGAGAATAACTTTTTTTCTTGGAAAACCAGAGCAGCTCCAAGCAGAGGATGTGATTCCTACCTGGCTCGTCCTCTGGCTCGTCCTCATCCTTCTCCCCTTTGCAGCCCTGGGAACCGGGAGATTCTGGGGATCGGAGGGAGATGAAGGATGGCAGCTTCTGCAGGCAGCTGCTTGGCTTGGGGTCCTCCTCCTTCCAAAACTTCTTCTCTTGCTCCGACCTGGAAGGTCCGGGAATTTCCCCATCATCCTGGAGCTGAGCTGGATCAGTGCTGAAGGAGGCAGATGGGAAAAATAATAAGGAAAAGTAAAACAATCCCACGTGGCAATGGCATGGCATCACATGCAATGGAAGAGGTTTGGAGCTCCTAGTTCTCCATCCAAGGCCATGCTGCATCCCTGATTTCCCCGGAGCCAGCACAGATTCAGCCAGAGTTTCTCCCTCCCCAGCTGGATTCCCTGTCCTGCACTTCCCTGCAAGGTTCCCAGCTCCTCAGATTCTTGTGGAATCAGTGCTGGGCTCCTGTTTGGGATCGAGCAGAGGGAAGGGGAGATGGAGGGCGTGGGGAGTCAGGATGGCTTGGAGATGTCCTGCTGGGCTTGGCTCATTCCCAGCCCTGCCACTCTCTTCCAAGCTAACTTGACACTCCAGCTCCTTTGACATCTCCCATGACGGTGCCAATAAAGGAAAAAAAAACCCTCTGGAGCAGCTTCCAAGCTGGGGCGTGCTCCCTTCCCAGCGGAGGACGCCAGGAGCCTCCCAACCAGCCAGGCCTGAGCTCATTCCTCCTTCCCTAAAAAGAGCAAGGAGCTATTTTACACCTCGTTCACACCGGGAACGTGAGCTGGGTGTCATTCCAAGGCTCTTCTGTCACCCGGGATAAGTTCGGAGAACCCGCGGAGCTGCTCGTCCCCCTCTGCTACCTTACAAGGCAGGGCAAGGATGAGGCCCAGGCCGAGACCACGGAGGATTCCAGGAGCATGGACCAGCCTGGCAAAGCTCCCTCCCTTTCCATCCCACCTTCGCTCCCACTGCAAAAAGCCACGGAAAAGCCGAGCACCCAAATCGATCCTTTTCCTCCCACTGAGCAGGACTTGGAGATCTTAGCTTTTAAAGCCAAATTTCCATTTGACTTTAATTTTACTTCCATTGGGATGTAGCTGTCCTGCAGGCAGGACTTAGGGGTGAGGGCAAGGGAATGGGCCAAGCTCGGGAATATCCATCTCCCCGTGAGCACAAGGATCAACACATCCATCATCAGCCTGCGGCTCCATCCTGGCACCCAAAAACATCAGGGAGAGCTCAGAGAGCTTCCAAGGATTAACCCAAGGGCCCAGCCCAGCACCAAATTTTTCCTAAGCCTCTTATCTCCATGTCCATCCCCTTTACTGATTCACCAGCCCCTCCATGCCACGGAGAGGGCTCAGCTCTGCTCTCCAACATGGACATAAGGAAGAGGGATGATGATGTTTTCCAGTTTCCCACATCACTGTGGATAACCTGGACCCGCTTCCAGCAGCGGAATCTCCACCAGGGCTCCTCCATCTCCACAAGAGGAAGGTCTACAGAAGCCTCGAAGACACCTGGAGGTGCCAAAGCCCTGGATGGCACATTCCTAAGGGTGAATCCACTCTCCTCTCCACCAGCTCATCCTCAAGCATGGACACTGCCCATCCCGAGGGTGGCTCCATCAGGAAGCACCACAGTGACCCACATCAACAACATCTTAAAATAAACCAGGACACAGACGGAACACGCCTGGGAGAGGAAAAATCTGGAGCAGGATGGGAAGGAAACTGTTTAATGAAGTAAAATGATCTTCTAATGAAGCAAAAAAAAATCTTTCCTACCTGCCCGATGCCTCCCGGATCCGTCTCCACTTGGAAGGGGGGTTCTTGTTGTGGTCTCCATCGCCTCCAGCCTGCTGTGGGCGACGTCTCTTCTGGGGGTGCAGGAGTTTGCACCGGACACCCTTGGGACAGACGCCTTTCTTGGCAAAGTCGGGACAAACCAGCGTGTGCTTCTTCTTGCACTGCCAGGGAAAAGAGGGAGAGGAGTTGGGAAAGGCAGGGAAAACCCTGTGGGAGCACAGGAATCCACAGCTGGGCTCCTTCAGGTGGCACTGACACCTTGCTAAAGGGAGAGAGGGATGTGTTGGTGTTTCCTTCTCCACATCGAAACAATATTCCATGAAAAAATACTACTAAAAAATAATATTCCACTCCGGGACATTCCACACTCACCCACGGTTTTCCAGGTGCTTGACTTTATGGATTCAAACCACCAAAGCCTTAACAGCAGTGATTTACTCCCAGAGAGGTCCCAAGGAGGTTATTTGGGCTGGAAAAGCTGGTTTTGGAGAGGACACAGGGTTTTGTTGTCCCAGACATGCTTGGGACTTAGAAAAGAGCAGGGACAAAATCCTTTTAGGACTTTATTTTGGGATTGCTGCCTGGACCAGCCTTCTGAGGAAGATGGATGAGGGCTGGAGCTCAGCCTACTCTTCCCAGGGCTTGCTTGATGCTCTCCCACCCAAGGAAGCTCAGCGTGGCCATGGAATGGGGCTGTGGAAACAACAGCACCTAGATGTGCATCCCTAAAAATGCTCCTGCACTCCCAGCTCTGGATTTTGGCAGCTCCCAGCAGCCACCGGCGCTGCCGGTAGGACCGAGGTGTCATCTGTCCCAGAGGTTCCCCACAAGGCTTTCTGCTGGGAAATGGCACTTTCTGGCAGTGGGAAAGGCAGGAAGAGATGAAGGCAGGGAGGAGGAGATGCCTTGAGCTGGGATTTCTGTCTGGGTACCTGAGAATGTTGGTGGGAGGAAGGAAAAAGGACAGCCTCTCTCTAATCTCTGTTCCCAGCAATCCAGAGAGCTCATCCCAGCACATCCCAAGGGATAAAGGGTGGGAGCAGGTCCTGGACCCCTCTTAGTCCCATGTGGACCCACTCTCACCCCGTGTGGCTTTTGCATCACGTTGTGACATCCGTGGAGAGACTCAACCCAACGCACGTGGCACAACCAAAAAATTCCCAACTCCAACATCCATTCCCACTCTCCACAAGAAATGTGGGTCCTTCCACACTCGGATGCCCACGCATCCCCTTCCTCTGCGCTACAGACACTCAAATTTTTGGGAAAACGAGATAAATCCATGGGAAGAGAAACACTGGGAAGGTTTCAGCACCACCATTCCGGCCTGTTTATACAAATCCATCTTCCCCACGATGCGGGATGGAGGTCAGTTCCTGCCCTTTTAATGCAACTTGACTGTGGGGACACGGGAGCAGCTCCCCGTGCTGACCTTTGGGATAAAGCGGGATCCCTGCTGAGCTCTCTCCTTGGAAAGCAGAAGCATTCGGCAGCTCTGTCACCCGGGGCCAAGCGCTGAAGTCGGCAGCGGAGCAAGGAGCTCGTGTACAGGAGGTTGGGGATGGTGCTGAGCAGCAGGAGGGCTGGGATCCACGTGGACACACGGATATAGGCTCGATGGGGAGGGGACAGTGCAGGGATAGTGCTGCTTTTCCACAAAAAAATCCATTTGAAACCCCCATTTCTATGATTTTTCCACCTCTATTTCAAGGAGCTGGAATGAGAAGTAACTACAACCAACCAGGAACCTGGGCATAGAGTCAGGTCTGAACAGTGCCCGGCTTTGCCATTACTCCCAAATCCTGTGTTTCATAGGAACATGGACTCATGGAATGCTTTGGGTTGGAAGAGACTTAGAAATCAGCTCGTTCCAACCCCCCTGCCATGGGCAGGGACACCTTCCACTAGCCCAGGCTGCTCCAAGCCCCACGCAACCTGGCCTTGGACACTTCCAGGGATGGGGCAGCCACAGCTTCTCTGGGAATTCCATTCCAGCCCCTCGCCACCTTCACAGGGAAAAATTTCTTCCCAGTATCCCATCTAACCCTGCTCTCTGGCAGTGGGAAGCCATTCCTCCTTGTCCTGGCATTCTCAGGCCTTATCTCAAGTCCCTCTCCAGCTCTCCTGGAGCCCTTTTAGACACTGGAAGAGGCTCTAAGTTCTCCCTGGAGCCTTCTTTTCTCCAGGCTGGACATGCCCAGCTCTCCCAGCCTGTCTCCACAGGATTTTTTCTTCATTTCCCTACTTCACCTGCAGACAGGATACACCCTGGACCAAAGAAAAACACTTGGAAAAGGCAGTGACCGGACAGGAATTCAAACACAGGAATTTCTCCTGAAATATTAGCAAGCAGAAAATCAAATTTACTCAACCTGAAAACTCCTTTTAAAATAAATGGAACAAAATTAGGGAAGAGAAAAAAATAAAGGAACAGCCCATTAGGGCTTGAAGACTGGGATGAATGCGTGGGCAGAACTTCCAAGCCCACCTGGAAGGGACAGTCCCAGCGGGGCACGGGATTGTGGGGGTGGGCAAGCCCTTGGTGCCAGGTCCTGGTCCAACCATCCCCAGTTCCTGGAATCACAGAATCACAGAATATCCTGAGTTGAAAGGGATTCCCAAGGATCATCGAGTCCAAATCCTGGCTCCGCTCAGGATGATCCCTGTAAAGGATATGAAATCCTCTTCTGTATAGGCGTTTCCAGCACAAAATGGACTTGGAAAGAAAAAGAGCAGGAAAAAAGAGCCCTGACCTCAAAAAGCCACATGGATGCATCACTGCTACACCAAGGAATTACACTATTTTGGGAAAAGGCCAAGAAACGTGGCTGTCCCCTCCCAGCGGGGCCACCAATTACAAATCCCTAGGGAGTGGGACAGTGCCATGATCCCGGCTGGGCACCGAGATCGGGATGTGCCACCTCCCCAGTGCTCTCCCCAGCCCCGACCTCCAAGTGAATCCTTGGAGCAGCCCATGTTTATTGGCTCCATGGCAGAAAGATACTTAATAAAGAAAACAAACCGTGTGCGACTAATCCCAGGGCCATGTCCCCAGCTCGGGTTTCTAATGGCTTTTCCACGCCGTTCCCGCCGTTCCCGGCGCTCCGGCCCTTCTTCCGCACCGCCCCGTCCATCCCCGTTGTCCCAGGGCTGGGATAGCGAGGCCGGAATAGCCTCCGGAGGCTGGAACCAACTCAGATGTTTATTTACAGGAGCTCTCCTGCTCCCTGCCAGATCCAACGTGCTGGGGCTGGGCTTCCGTAGGGAATTTTGCCACCGGCCACGCGTCAGCCGGGGTGAAGCCGAGCGGGGCTGCGGGGTGGTGCTGGGGGCCATCCGATCCCTGCCACCTGTCGGGGTGGCTAATTATACCCCCCCACCCCGGGACCCCCGCCAGCCCACAGGTTGGGCCATAAAAAGGGAAAAAAGTCTGGTCCCTTCCACCAGAGAGATGAGAAAACCCCACAGAATCCCCCAAAAGCCACGGGGAGCGATCTCACCCCACTCCGGCTCCACCAGGTGCTGACGAGGACGCCAGCATCCCATGGATATGTCCCAATCCCGGCCTCCCCGCTGTGGGGTTCCCCCCACAGCCTGTCCAGCAACGGTGCCTGGGGTTGGGATGGTGCCCAGCTGGCAGATCCCGTGTCCAGGACTCCTCCCTGGCTGCCAAGGCAGCTTTGGGTGAAATTCCAGGTGCTGTCAAGGATCCACAAGGCCTTAAATGGTCCAACGGGGCCCAACGTGCTCCAGGAGTGAGACAGGGATGAGGAGGTTTGCAGGGCCCAGCCTTCTTTAGCACGGAGCTGGCAAGGGAGGAGGCAGCAACTGGTGGAAAGTCCTGGCTCAGTCTTGGGAATGATGTTAATTAACATTTTCCATGAACAAGCTTGGCAGGAGGGGACGGAGGGTGGGAGGGAGGTGAAGCTGGGTCACTGGGCCAACCAACAACCACCCACTGACCGTACGGGGTGGGGAGGAGAGATCCCATCCAGCCTGGCATTCCTGGCTCCTGGGCAGCAGTTTGCCCAGGTTGAACTTCTCAAGTATCTCCAGGCCTAATCTCGCCCCCTGCTCCTTTCCCAGCGCTGGGGGACAACAAGTGACAAGGGTTGGACTTTGGTCATCCTCGTGGGTCCCTTCCAACTCAGAATACTCTGTGAACAGATGACAAAGGGCTGGAGCACCTTCCCATCTCCTTGGGATCCACATCCAACCCTCCATCCATCGTGATGGACACAAGCCCCACCAACCAGGCCTTCAGGGGAAGAGGAGCATTAAAATCCCCAAAACTCAACCACCTCAACTCCAAAACATTCTCCAATGTCTTCTACTTTTTAAAGCCCTCTTGAGCATCCACGCAGCTTTTGCCAGTGCTATTCCAGGTATTCCTGTGGCCAAGCAATGGGGTTAACTGATTGGATGGATGTCAGGCTGTTTTAATGTCCTTCTAACTGGCTGTTGGGCAGTGATGCCTGGAGATGCCGGCGCCGTTTTGACGCCGCTCCAAAGTGACAGCCAGTAAATGGCTTTTTTCCGACGGCCCTTTTATAATTGGGTGCAGATGGAAACAGCCTTAAAAATAAAAAAAACATCCCAGCTCCCTGTCATTAAAACCTGGAGGACAATACATCCGAACATCATCCAGACTGGAATAATGATGGAGAAATTTAACCGATGGTGTCATCTGAAGGAATTTGCTCCAAAACAGGTTTCTGCCCTCAAAACAGTTTGCCCAGCAAAATGACTGCAGGGAAGGGATGACTCCTGACGGTCATCTCCAAATGATCAAAGGGATTTGGGATCTAAAAGCTCTCTAGGATCTACCACAAATCCATAAACCCTCTCCTTTGGTATTTCCAGGAAATAAAACAACATTTGAGCTAAAATACCTCTGGAGCTGGAGCAAGACTGGGATGGTGTTTTGACAATCATTGGGAAAATCATATTTAAGAGGCAGCAAAGCAGCTGGAAGGGAATCTCTGCTCATGGTAGGCAGCTGGAAATGGATGGTCTTTAAGGTCTCTTCCAACCCAAACCAGTCTGCGATCCCAGGATTCTATGGAACAATGGCACCACTCACTTGGTGTCACCTGCAAACTTGCCAAGGAGGCACCCAATCCCATTACGTCATTAATGAAGGCATTAATTAGCACTGGTCCCAGTACAGACCCTTGAGGGACACCACTTGTCACTGGTTTCCACTGGATATCGATTCACTGGCTGTAACTCTTTGGACGTCCAGAAGGTAAATTCCAAACCTAGAGTTCATCCTTCCGTGGCAATGCCTATGGATTTCAGCCACCCCCTGCACTGCTTTGAGGAACTCCTCAGAGGGTTTCCATCAGGGACCCCCAAAATCCCATCTGTCCCACTCCAAAGCCACGACGGAGCCACTTTCACACGAGCTTCTCATCAACGGAAATTCCCAACCCCAAATCATCACTGCTGGGTGTGGAGTGAGGCAGACACCCACTGGACACTCCCAAAAGGGGGTGTACCATCAGGGATGATGGGGCTCCACCACATGCCTGGTTCCAGGTGGCTCAGGGAAGGAGTCCTGTGGGATCCTGGGGTGTATTAGGAAGAGCAAGTTGAGGGAGCTGATCCTGCCCCTCTCCTCAGCACAGATGAGGCACATCTGGAGTGCTCTGTCCAGTGCTGGAGACATGGAGCTCCTGAAGCAGGTCCAGAGAAGGACAGTGAGGATGATGAAGGGACTGGAGCATCTCTGCCAAGGAAAGGCTGAGGGAGCTGGGGCTGTTCAGCCTCAAGAGGAGACACAGCTGAGACCCCATCCCTGCCTGTCCTTGCCTGTCCCTGTCTGCAGGGAGGGCTCAGAGCATGGACCAGGCTCTGCTCCGTGGGGCCCAGCAATGGCACCAGAGGAACAGGCAGGAACTGATGCCCAGGAAGTTCCACCTGGACATGAGGCAGAACTTCCTTGGGCAGTGACCGAGCACTGAACAGAGACCAGAGAGGGTGTGGAGTCTCCCTCACCGGGAATATTCCTGGTGATCCTGATTCCAGAATCACCTGGACACAATCCCGTGCCTTGTGCTCTGGGATGGCCCTGCTGGAGCAGGCAGGTTGGGCCAGATGCCCCACACTGTGGCCCCCTTCCAACCTGACCCATTCTGTGATCCTGGGAATCACCCACTGCTCACAGGATGTGGGGACTTTCCAACGGAGAACAGATCAGATCAAAGGGAGATTCCACACAGGAAGCAAAGACCAAATCTGGTGGGTTTTGTGTTCATCTCTACAGAAGTTCAGGTTGCAATCAGGAACTCTCTGCCTCATCACTACATTCCCACTTCAGAGCTGTGATTCCGTGGCTGCTTTTCTCTCAAACTTCCCAATTTTCACGTTTTGTGCCCCACCTCCTTCTACAAAGATATTAAAGTGTAAGAAAGAGAAAATTACAGCCTGGGATTTATCTTGGCACTGTTATCAACAATCCCAGGCTATTAGGCAGTTCCAGTTCGTCCTGATAAGCCCCATCTTTAACGTAAGGATCGGAATTCCGCTGGAGATGCTACAGTTAAATTAAAGGAGCAATAAGAACCCTCATTATCCCATTACAAACTACGAGATACAACTGGAAAACCCACAAGATTTCCACAGAGATACACAGATAGGATTGGCCATGGAAGAATCCTGATTGGTTTTAAACCTCTTCTGAAGGCTGCAAAGTGCTTCCAACGGGAAGATCCCATCGCCACGACTGGGATTTATCCTTTAGTATCAGCAGCATTCGCTGCCCAGAGGACGTGGACAAGGACTCAACATTCCCAGCAAACCAACGGGATGAACCTGGAGAGATTTCAGCTGGCTCAAATCCATCCTGCTTAAAAACAGCCCCATTACCAATGCTACACACTTTTTTGTTTTAAATAAAAATTTCACTTACTCATCGGTTTGGTGACTGAAGATTTCTGCGAAACATTATGGGAAGGAAAAAATCCCAAATCAAGCTCCCAGAAAACATCTGTCAACCAGAGCCAAAACTATGGATAAACGAAATGAAGTTGCTTTTGCAGTTGATTTTCATACAGCTGCAGTGGACCACAAACAAGCTATCGAAGGCAGAGCTCTCCATCAGCTATTTCCAAATTATTATAGAATCAGGGAATCATTTAGGTTGGAAAATCCCATTCCACCAGCACTGCCAAGGCCTCCACTAAGTCATGTCCACAAGTGCCACATCCACAGGGATGTTAAACCCCTCCAGGAATGAGTACTCCACAACTTCCTGGGTCAGCCTGTGCCAGGGCTGGACAATCTTTTGTTCAAGAATTCCTCAAGGAAAAGCCAAGTTGGTTGGGAGTCAGCCTGAGATCAAAGGAGCAGAAAAAAAGACCCAGAAACACCAAGATCTGATGGCTGTGAGGAAAGAAAAAATGCTGGTTGAACCAGAAAAACCAGCTGAGAACAGAAAGCATGAACAGTGTTGAACTTCACCTTTCCATGATAAAAGATCAAGGAAAACAAGGATGCCAGGCTGCTGCTCTCCATCACTGGATAATTAAGAGAAAACCCCACAGACATTTAATATTTACTGTTGTCACACAGATCACATGGCTTTTTCTAAAAAAAAAAGTATTAAATTGAATGTATCAGACACGCAAAATAAGTTTCTGGTGGGAAATCGTTGAACTTCCACCAGAAAAGGAAAAAATAACCAACCAAACACACAAAACCCCACACAAGAACGAGGTTTCGGCCAAGAAAAAATCCCCACATTTGAATTTTCTACAGCAAAACCAAGCAGCTGCCACAGCAAAAAACCACCAAGTTCCACCTGGGGGAGGAAAACGATTCTTCCCAAGGAAGCAGCACTTCCTCAGGCAGCACCTGCTGTCCCTATCCCGTATTTTTTACATGGATAAGGTGGAAATAAGAGCTTTGGTGAAAGCTGTTGGTCCAATAAAAAGATGGGTTTTAGGAATAAGATGAGCTGGGATGAGCAGTCCCAGCACAGCTCAACCCTCCTGCCGTGGCAGGTCGCCCTGGTCAAGCTTCACCATCACAAGGCTGGTTGTGCCAGGGGATTTCAGAGGGATGGGAACAGATTCCCCTGTTATCCATGATTTATTCCAGCACATCTCCCCGTGCCTTTCCAGGGAAGCCTCGTTGTTTAATCGCACTGTGTCTCACTGTTTAACAGTTCCCACGAGGGAACAATTTACCCACAGGCTCCAAGGCAGCCGATGGAAACAATCCGGAGAGAGGGATTTAATGCGGCTCCGGCGCTAATGGACACGGAGTGGGGAAGATTATTTAATACAGAACAGTTTTCCAGATGCAGCAATGGAATCATGGAGTGGTTTGGGTTGGAAGGGACCTTAATGATCTCATTCCAACCCCCTGCCATAGGTTCCTTCCACTATCCCAGGTTCCTCCAAACCCCATCCAACCTGGCCTTGGACACTTTCAGGGATGAGGCAGCCACAGCTTCTCTGGGCACCCTGTGCCAGGGCCTCACCACCCTCCCAGGGAGGAATTTCTTCCCAATATCCCATCTAAATCTACCCTCCTTCATCTTTTGTGCCTGTAAAGCAAATCCCAAGGCAGCTTTGGGATCATCTACGGATGTGATGCAAGCACTTGTCGTAATTCCCAGTTCCAGGCTCTCGGCCACACAGAGATCCCAGCCCATGGTTTGCCATCAAATTTGGTTTGGGTAGGAAAGGTCCTTAAAGCCCCTCTTGTTCCAACCCTCTGCCACGGGCAGGGACAACTTCCACTATCCCTGGTTGCTCCAAGCCCCGTCCAACCTGGCCTGGAACACTTCCAGGGATGGGGCAGCCACATCATCTCCATCCAGTGTCTCCTCCTGCTTGTCCCTTGTTCTGGGGTCACCCCACCACAGGCAGCTTCACTCACTGGCGCTGCCTCATCCCTCACACTCACCAGCCTCATCCCATCCTCTCCTAAAGAGTTCCTGCTCCAAGCCCCTGCACAAAGCCCCATGTGGGAGGAGGGATGGGGAAGCAGAGAGGAGCTCGGACCTTAGAGCAGCTCATTAAAACATGTCCAGAAAACCCTGGGGAGAACCTGCAAGAGGCCCCATTTCTCTCTCTCTTCCCACTTCTCTCTTGGGGCTTCCTCCAGCGCAGGTGGCCAGCCCAGAGGGACCAGCCCCTCTCAGCATGACCAGGTCAAGGTGCCAGGGAAGGGCAGGGAGCCCCAGGAAAATTTGGACAGAGACCTCCCAGGTGGGAATTACTCCGTGGCTTTAAGGGACACGTATGACATCGGGTTTAGGGATGATCCCTTTAGGAAGTACACATGGTACAGAAACTTCCCAACCCATGACCAAGGAACCTGCAGAAATGCTGGAAATCAAGGTCCTGGCTCTGCCACCAGCTCCCTTCTGGAAACAGAATCCCAGAATCATTTAGGTTGGAAAAGCTCCCCAAAACCATCAAGTTTTGACCAATTAATTAATATTGGGCGTAACATTCCTCTAACAAAGGATGTGATCATGGTCTCATACAGGAGCTGTCCCCAAGGGTGGATTTAGACCCTCTACAGTCCACATTCCTGAAAAAAGGACTTGGGAATGTAAAATTAAAGCTTTCTCACTTAATTCTAAGTTCCTGATAAGCCAGAGCACGTCAGTCCTGGCATTATCTGTACGAAGAGCAGTTGGAATTACAGCCCATGGAATGGGTCAAAGGTGGATCAACTCGTCCCGAGAATCCTGCGACACATGCTAGGAAGCACTTGAGAGACAACACATCATAAATTATGGATAATAATGGACGTTTTTGATGGAGGTCTGCTAAAAATCACAAACTGCCATTTCTCTGGGAGAGCACAAAGGGGAAAACACGACCGGGAGAAGAGCCCAGTGTGCCAAACACCAGCATAAAACAACCTAAATTCCTAATTACGGATCATCCCTGCCGGAGTTTATCCGCCCAGGATGCTCCACCGGAGTCGCCCGCCTTCGCGTTCCGTGCTCCTTGCGCTTCAAACCAACGTTCCTCGGACAGGGGAAAGGCAGAACGAGGGGAGATTTACTCCCGTCCTAAATAATTCACAAGAAAAGGGACTGCGCATCTTTTAACAAGCCATCGTTTTATGAAGCAAGGTTAACATTTTTCCTTGATTCAGTGGAATATTATAAACTCTCCGGGGTCCATTTGAGGACTTTCTACTTGGAGCAAAGGCCCGGACTCAGCACTTTTTATATTATTTAGAGAATAAAATTAACCCTTAATGGCCCAAGCTGGAATTCCTCCTCCCCAGTTAAATATGGCCCGCTCAGCAATTTCTCCCCATATATAATTACAGGCTGCTATCCATCATCTGGAGGAGAATGCTTTCCCGACATTCCGAAAGTGACGCCGTAAGCACTTTTCCTAATAGAATAAATATTCTAAATATCTCTTTTATATTTTCATTTAAATTGGAATATTTTAAAAATAATTGTCGGGACCCTGCCTGCGTGGTTGGCGCTGTGCTGGAGGGAGGTGGCAGGATGCCTGTGTTTTCCTTCCGAGGGAATGTTTATCCTGCATCAAGTCCCCCTCCATGCGCTGCCACAAAAAGTAATTAGGCCTAGACTAATTTATTAGAGCTTCCCTCTGCTGCTGCTGATGTCCTGCTTTCCTTAAAACTCTCACTTTTGGCTTTTTTTTTCCCTTTCTTTTTGCCTGGTTTTTGCTCTTTGGGTGGCTTCTGCTTGGGAAAGGATGGGGAAAACACTGCAAGGGGTTTAGTGGGACTCGACAGTGCTGGGTTAAAAGCTGGGATCAATGATCTTAGAGGTCTTCTCCAGCCTAAACGATCCTAGGATTCCATCCAACATTGTGTTTAGATTCTGGGACAGGCTGGTGGCCACGCTGGTGGGATCTGAGCACCTACAGCTTCTCTTGGTGGGTTGTACCTCTGCCAACAAGCACTATCAGGATGGAGAAAAGGAGGAGAAGAGCCCTCTGGGGCATCCATAGTTTCTCTGGGAAGCCTGTGCCAGGGCCTCAGCACCCTCACAGCCAGGAATTCTTTCCCAATATCCCATCTAACCCTGCCCTCTGGCAGTGGGAAGCCATTCCCCCTTGTGCTGGCACTCCAGGCCCTTGTCCCAAGTCCCTCTCCAGCTCTTCCCTGTGGTGCCGTAGCTTGTGCAAGAAGCTGCTCATGGCTTCGGCTTTGGCCCCCGAGATCTGGGATAAATCCCTCTTTACCTTTTCTCCCATGGGACAATATCCTTTGAGGAAATCCTGGCACACTTCTGCCTTCCTGGACACATAGACGTGGCTGTAGGGGCAGTTGCTGTTGCTGCAGATCCCCTTCAAGTAGTAGGAACACACCGGCATCTGCAAGAGGAAGAGAAATCTGTCAGCATTCCCTAAACCCGTGACTCGGAATCGTTGCAACCCCCAGACCTGAAACAAAAGCGTGGCAAGTGTAAAATAAACAGAAATCTTTTGCCAGCCACCGATCCCAGAGGTATTTTTAGCTCTTGCATCGTTTTCCTGCAAGGCAGCTCCCTGGTATTACGTGTTCCTGGTGTTTGGATACGCAGGGAGCGAAGGCGCTTCCCTCAGCATCCTTCAGGATGCTGGAGAGAGGGTGAAAAGCTGGAAACTGCCACCAGGAAGAAAATTCCCTCTGGACAGAGTAGGGAAGGGCTGGGGGAATGTCACAAACTCTGGGAACACCTTTCCCAAGGGATGATGCAGTGATGGAGATGGGAACAGCAGCGTGGGGATCACGCCCAGCCCAGCTGCAGCATCCAACAGGGAATTCTGGCCATCACAAAGGCCAAAACGGCATCCTGGGGGTGCTTCCCATTTGGCTCTTCCATGGAAATGGAGCTGGATGGAAGGGGGGTGGATAAAGGCTCAAAAGGTGGTTCCTAGAAAGGGGGAAAAAAGCACCTCCACAAGGATTTGGGGGAGGGCTGCATTATTCTAAGGCATTATCCCGGAATTCCCCCAGGGATGTGACGCCTGTCCCTGTGCACCGGGGCAGGGATGCTCCAGGAGGGAGGGAAAGGAGGGGGAGAGCCCAGGCTCCTGCCACGAGCACTGGAGAAGGAGAGCAGCGGGATACACGGAGCAGATCCCTGATCCCGCGCTCCCGCATCCCCGAGCTTCCGCAGCGCGACAGCCGACGGGGAAAACCGACGGAGCAAGGATTCTCCTCATCGTCCTCAAAGCACAAACTTCACCTTCTGCCAGCTGCTATCATTAAAAACAAATTACCAGCCTGCTGCCATATTTCAGCATCCTTAACTCACCGGCTACCTCCGGCAGCTTCCCGCCCCGACCAGGCAGCTGCCGCCGGGAACGTGCGCTTCCCGAAGGTCCGGCTCCTCCTGCTCCTACATCCCGAATTTCCTCACTGCTCGGCGTGGTATTGATCCCTCCATTCACCAGCAGCATCCTGGTCCCACCAGTTCAAGCATCCCCAACTAATATTTACGATCCTGCAATAACTGTGGGGCCCGGGGCTATGTGGAAAAATCCCTTATCCCTGAAGGGCACATTAAGGGTTGAACTAAATTGCCTCGCTGGAGGCCGAGAGGAAAGAAAACAAAGGGTGCTTTAAAAGAGGAGAGTTTATTTTTAATTGTCTTTTAACTGCAGACATTAACATAAAGGACAGGGCTCTGGGGCGATCTTCGGAGGTGCTGGTGGTGTGACCGTAAACGATTCCCTTAATGTAGTTTTTGATATAGAGCCCAAATTAGCTCTAATAAAAAGGGATAATAAAGGCAGCTCTCCGACAAAAATAAACTCCTCCTTGCTGTCAAGCCCGAGCCATTATCAAGAGGAAGCAGCGCTCTCATTTCAATTAACCTTGTTTGCACCCCAGCACGTCCACACAAATAACAATAACATTAATTCAAGGCACTGGGGCGCTGCGGCCGCCTTCGACAGCTTTGACTCTCTACAAGCTCTGGAGGCAGCAGCTAAATGAACCCGAAACTCCACGTGAGCCTCCAAATTGCTCACAACTGAGTTTTGAAGCTCTATTAGGGAGAAAAATGCTGATTCTTTCCGAGTTCCTCAAGGGGAAAAGCTGTTGGAACAGCAGCGGGCGGCCGCTCGAGTCCCGGCCTCTCGAAACCTTCGCTTCCTTCAGATTTCCTGGTTTCTCCCCATCGCTGGGATGTGTTGGTGGCTCTGATCCCTCGTGGAAAAATTCCCTGTGTGTCACTCTGGTGGATGCTTCTCACCAAAGGCTCTGCCTGAGTCTCCTGTGGAGCAAAATTCCTCAAGCGGTGAGGCCCTGGCACAGGTTGCCCAGAGAAGCTGTGGCTGCTCCATCCCTGGAAGTGTCCAAGGCCAGGTTGGATGAGGCTTGGAGCAGCCTGGGATAGTGGAAGGTGTCCCTGCCCATGGCAGAACAAAAAGAGCTTTCTCTCTTCTCCAGGCTCTTTTTTCCATCACCAGAGGGTGATGGAAACCACTGGAGTTTGGATCTGCAAAGCTCCGTGACCATCTGGAGCCATCCTGCATCCTGGAGACCATTTCCTGCTTGGAGCAAGGGGTTTGCTGCTCTAGGATGGGGAAGAGCTCCCTGCTGCTGCAACAGCTGAATTCACGTGGTTTCCCACAGAAAATAGGGATTTTTCCTGGAGAAAATAGTGACTATTTCCATTTTTCAGTGGGGAAACTGAGGCATGGTAGTGCACCAAGGTTGAGAAATGGTTTTGTCCTGAAACCCAAGAGCCAAGCCCTGCAAGCCCTTGATCCTTCACCTCCTGGACTGGATACCCCATCCCAGTAAAATCCCACCGAGGTGAGATACACAACAACCTGGAGCTCCCCTGATGAGGAGGTTCTGGGGTGTCCCTCTCCAACAACCACAAAGTGAAATTGAGGGGACCAACAAAACCAGGAATTCCCAAACCACCACATCACCCCACATGGGAAAAAAAATATCACGAATCGCGTTAGAACCTCAACTCAAACAGCCAAAAACCAACCATGCACAATCCCTCATCTGAGGAAAAGGTGGGATTTGCTGCAAAAACTCCACAGGCGGGAGGAAAACTGCTTCCTTCCTCTGCTGAGAGCCTTCACCTGCTTTTCCCAGCCCTGATAAATGAGGGAAAAGCCACCTTTGCCAAGAATCACCTGGGTTAATGGGGAGCTCTGGGACTTGGAAAGCAAAGTTGCCTCTCGCTTTGGGAAGCAGCACTCCCGTGGCAATAAATCACCCTGGAACAAGTCTGAACTCCATGGAGGAGGTTGTTTCTCTTCCAGCCCTAGCTGATGACAAGGTGGCAAACAGGGAGACCTTTGAACCACCCTCAGGGTGGTTAATCCTGTGAAAAATAATCCCCCTTCTCAACGGAGCACGGTAGGAAAAACGTGCTCCGAAAGCTTTTCAGAGCTGGCATTGCCTGCTTTGATTTTGGTTTGGTAATTAACGATTCATCCTGAGTTTAGGCGATGCTTCGTTAGCTCAGGATAAAGGTGAGATGGGCTGAGGTCACTGCATCCCATGGGATCCCATCCCAGGGATTCTGTCCCCAAAATGCTACTGGCAAACAGCTCCTTGACGTGGCCACTCCTTTTTAATTCAGTTTTATTACCACGAGATACCACTGTTATTCTTCTCTAACTGGTGAGGTGCAGTTAAAGGTTGAGTTTTCCATCAATCTCAATTCATCCATCCAAAACGGAGCCCAGAAGCCAAAATTTGAGGTCCTCCTTGAGGGACCAAGACACACCAGTGTTCCTGGAGGGGAAACTGAGGCCACACTTCCACCAGGAATTTAAACGTGCCAAGGAATATTCCTGGGTACTGAGACCATAAATTCATCCAGATCCAACCATCACATCCTTTGGTGGATAAACCACCAACTGCAACAGCTCCTTGGGCATGTCTAATTCCCAAATTTCATCCCGGTTTTTGCCCTGGGACCAAAAATGGCTTTACCACCTTCCAAAATTCCATTTAATTTGGACTTTATAGTTCTGTGGACGAATTTCAATTCTTTGGCTCAGAGGTGCAGGCAGAGGGTTGCAGATCGTTTACTTGGATGACAAGAAGTCGTTGGCCTCCCTAGTAACAATAATTTCGGATAAACCAACAGCCAACCCCACCGCAAAGCTTCCTTCATTCTTGGCTTCTTTATTTCTCAAGTCTGACTCTGCTACAGGATGAAAAAAAAAAAAAAACCAAACTGTCCTTTTTTCCATCTATCAATCCTCATCCCCATTCCTGTTCCGACACACCACAAGCCAGGGAATGCAGCTGTCCCTGTCCCTGTCCCTGTCCCTGTCCCTGTCCCTGTCCCTGTTCCTGTCCCTGTCCCTGTCCCTGTTTTATGCACTCGTGATTAAGTGATTCCAAAGAGAAATCCATGTAAAAAACGTCTGGTGCTCCGCATCTCGTTCGGAGCGCCTTCCCAGATACCTTACGAGCTCCCCACAGACAAGGAACATGCCTCAGGCACCTCGGCTTCTGTGCTGGGGTCCCCAAAGCCACATCCAAGTGGAGATCCCAGCCACTGAACACAGGCTGAGGTGCTAAATCATCACTGATACACCCAAGATAAAAATACCGGATTATTTTTCCACCTTGTGTAATAAAACCAAGGAGCTCCAAATACGTCAGGAAGGTGGAGAACAATGAACTCCAAAGTTGTTCCACCACGGTTTCGACCTGATTTTGCTGCTTGGGTTTCTAGAAATTAAGTTTTATTAATTTATACCCCCAAGTTCTGTTTGTTAAAACATCCTCCGGCCCCAGCACAGAGGGATTTCCAGGGAAACATGATCTTATGGAAGTAAGGAAGGATTAGACACAACTAAATGGACTTGATGATCTTGGAGGTCTTTTTTAGATGTCTAAGACCTCACAGGCCCTTTCTTGACCTCAACCATAGCGTGGTGAGGCTCTGGAACAGAGAAGCTGTGGATGACCCAGCCCTGGAAATATTCAAGGTCAAGTTGGATGGGGCTTGAAGCAATCTGGGATAGTGGAAGGTGTCCCTGCCCATGGCAGAAGGGCTGGAATGAGATGATCCTGAAGGTCCCACCCATCCCAAACCATTCCATGGTTCTGTCATGATTCAGGAGCCTCAACAGCTCAGCAAGGAAACTCCAAACTCAGCTGGAAGCACTCAGTGAGGAAGAACCTTCCTACAACCACCCCCTTGCACACAGAACCACATTCCCGTTGGGAAGTCATACAGACCTTGTCCTTGGACACCTTGTGGGAAAATGGACAGGTACCATCAGTCTTCTTGCACGTGCCACGGAGAAACCTGGAGGTAAAGCAGATGGAGAGGGTTGAACATGAGTTGGGTTTCGTGTATAAAACCACGAAACGCATGGTTTTATACAAAACCACACAATTATTGCTTGTCCAAGGCCAAAAACCCTTTTCACACCATAAATTAGTACAGACCCCTCTTGTTGGAAGAGCAACTGATGATTCCTGATGGATTTTATTCTTTCATCATATCTGGCTGCTCATTAGTAGGTAGAGCAAGGCTTGTATCCCAAAATTCAGACATGATGCTCCCAGAAGGAGAAAGGTCCTTCCTAAAGCCCTGATTACTTCAAGTTGCCCAGAAAGGTTGTGGATTCCACATCCCTGGAAGTGTCCAAGGCCAGGTTGGATAAGGCTTGGAGCAACCTGGGATAGTGGAAGGTGTCCCTGCCCATGGCAAGGGGGGTGGATTGGATGATCTTCAAGGTCCCCTCCAATCCAAACCATTCCAGGATTCTATGATCCCGTTCTATGAGATGCTGGATGAAGCTCCAGGTGTGAGTGGCCAATGACCAGGAGAAGCAAAGACAGGCCCAGAACAGGAACCAGGATCCCAAAGCACATGAGGATGTTTGGAGTCAGAGCTTTCCAAGGAGTGACCAGAGCGAGAGCAGATAAACAAAATTAAAAAATGATAACGGAACGCTAAAGAACGGGATTGGAGATAAAGGAACCAGGATAAGGAGACACAAAACTGGGAGAAATCAGCATTGTTCTCCAATGATCCATGGAAATGAGACAGGATGGAGGCCCAAAAATCTTCAAGGAGCACAATTCCTAAGGTAGGCAAGGAGTTATGGGATTTGTTATGAGGGAATGAGTGAGAAGGAGTAAAATCAGTTAAAAAGCCAATAAATCACCTTTCCCTCCTCTATCGTCTCCCATCGAGCTTTGAGCAACTTCCAAGTGATTCCAGCACAGCAGCAATTTTATGGAGAAATTACTCCAGGAGTTCATCAGTGGAGCTGGCTTTTCTGCACTTTTTAAATGACTCATAATAGAGTTTAACCAACACTTGGGCATGTCTAATGAGCTGCCAACATGGATCAGTTCTCCTGGAATAAATCACCGAGTCTCGGACCTGCACAACATCACAGGCTGACGGATTCAAACCTGTTGCAGGGATCTGAGTGGATCTGAGGGATGCGGGCTCCAGAATAATCTGGAGTGTGGTCGGGGCAGGAGCTCAAGTCACCCAGCCCAGAAAAGAAGGCTCTAAAGGAGCCCCTTCCAGTGTCTAAAGGGGCTCCAAGAGAGTTGGAGAGGGACTTGGGATAAGCGATGGAGGGACAAGACAAAGGGAATGGCTTCCCACTGCCAGAGGGCAGGGATAGATGGGATATTGGGGAGATACTTTTCCCTGTGAGGGTGGTGAGGAACTGGAATGGAATTCCCAGAGGAGCTGTGGCTGCCCCTGGATCCCTGAAAGTGTTCCAGGCCAGGTTGGATGGGGCTTGGAGCAACTTGGGATAGCGGGAGGTGTCCCTGCCCATGGCAGGGGGCTGGAATTCAACGACCTTTGATGTCCCTTCCACCCAAAACGATTCCATGATTCTCTGGCCTCTTCTTGTCCTCGTCCTTCCAACCCAACAGTGCAGAACCTACACCTGACCCAGAACTCCCACCCTTGTCATCCTACATCTCTGTCATCAGTTTGTTTCCCTCTGGAATATCCCACAAGGAAGCACCAAAGCCACCCAACGAGCCAGCTGACCGCGATGCCGTGTCCACCCCTACCTGGTGCAGACGGCCACTTTCTCCGGATCATGGATGTAAGGGCAGCTCTCGCCTCGATTGCACTTCCCGAAGCGGTTGTAGTACATACAATATTCCTTCTTTTTTTTCTTCTGCTTGGCTTGACGGATGATGGCCAAGCTCCTCTGCACAGCACGGCTGAAGGAGAAAGAGGGGCAAGGTCAGGGAAAACCTCCAGCTCCAACGCCACGATGACATGGAGAAGACACCTCAAACAACACCTGAAACCACGGAGGAGCCCAGCTTTGGAGACTGAAATATTCAGGAAGTTCATGCTCATAAGCCCTTAAGAACTTTCAATTTTTGGCTGATTTTACCCCAAACCATTAAAAATCTGAGAGACAAAACCGAAGTCACCAGTAAGATCCCTTCCCACCCCTGTAACTCTGATTCTCTCCTTGGATTTTATGAGCATGGAGAGAGATTCCCAGACTTTTGGGGAATATGGTGAGGAAGGAAACATCCTCTCCTCGTGCAGCACAGGATGCCAAGGCTGAAGGACTTGGAGGGCTCTTCAGCACATGTCCCACCAGCTGGGCCTGATGCTATTCATGGCCTTCAAGTGGGCACCTGCTCATGAACCTCAAAGAAAAAGGGCCTACGTGATGGCCACAGGAACGAAAAGTACCACCAAAGAGCAGAAAAACTCCTTTTTAATTGCCTGGTCCCACTAGAAGCTACTTAAGGAGCTCAGAAGTTGCTTAGCACACGTTTTCCATGAGCTTCCAGCTGGAGAGGGAATTATCCAGCAGCTCTAAGGATGCATGGGACCAGGTGGAAGACGGGAAGTGTTGAGATCCGGGTGAACACAAACCATGGGGGGCACATCAGATCTCTCTGAGCAGATAATTCGGTGGCAGGGCACAGTCAGCTCTGGTTTGCAGAGGACACAGTGTGTTATCCGTGAAAAATACAGGTGCAAGGAACTCATCTTCAGAGGAAATGCACATTTTTACCTCTGTAATTGTTGGTTCTCTGCAGCTCCTGGGTTAAAAGGAGGCCAAGTGTAAGATCCTGGATGTGCGTTGGGTAATCCCGAGCACAAATCCAGGCTGGGTGGAGAATGGATGGAGAGCAGCCCTGAGGAAAAGGACTCGGGGCTGCTGGTGGGTGAGAAGCTCCACATGATCCAGCCATGGGAGCCCAGGACATCCTGGGCTCATCCCACAGCGTGGGAAGCAGGAGAGGGGGAATTTCTGCCCCTCTGCCCCACTCAGGTGAGACCCCACCTGCAGAGATGCCTCCAGCTCTGGAGTCCCACAGAAGAAGGATGTGGAGCTATTGGAGCAAGCCCAGAGGAGGCCACAGAGATGCTCCAAGGGCTGGAGCCCCTCTGCTCTGGAGCCAGGCTGGAAGAGCTGGGAATGTCCAGCCTGGAGAAGAGAAGGCTCCAGGGAGACTTCAGAGCCCCTTCCAGGGCCTGAAGGGGCTCCAGGAGAGCTGGAGAGGGACTTGGGACAAGGGTTGGAGGGACAGGACAAAGGGGAATGGCTTCCCACTGCCAGAGGGCAGGGATAGCTCGGATATCGGGAAGAAACTCTTCCCTGGGGAGGCTCTGGCTGAGCTTACAACCACCTCAAAGCAGAAGCTGAGGAAAAGCAGCAGCCAGAGCTTCACCAAATCATCCTCCAGTTCAACAGCTGCTCCTGAATCTCTTGACTCCCTCCTGAGAGTAATTCTGGAGATGGAGCACGTCATTCCTGCTTCCCAGGAGTACAGACCTGGCGATGTACCGGCACGTCGAGGATCTGCTCAGGCCAGGTGGAGAGACCCCAGGACTGGGTAAGTAGTGCAATCTCAACGCTGGAAAGAGAGAAAAACATGGATCATTGCTTGGAATCAAGGAATTTTGCAGGAATTCACACAGCCCTCATTACCTTAGGTCCACAAAAATGACTGGAGGGATGGAGACCCTTTGCTATAAGGAAAAGCTGGGAGATCTCTGGTTGTTCAGCCTGGAGAAGAAAAGGCTCCAGGGAGACCTCAGAGCCCCTTCCAGTGCCCAAAGGGGCTCCAGGAGAGCTGGAGAGGGACTTTGGAAAAGGGATGGAGGGACAGGACACAGGGAATGGCTTCCCACTGCCAGAGGGCAAGGATAGATGGGATATCGGGAACGTATTCTTCCCTGGGAGGGTGGTGAGGCCCTGGCACAGGCTGCCCAGAGGAACCACGGATGCCCCATCCCTGGCAGTGTCCAAGGCCAGGTTGGACAGGGCTGGGAGCATCCTGGGATAGTGGAAGGTATCCCTGCCCATGGCAGAGGGTTGGAACTGGATGATCTTTACGTTCTTACCCAACCCGAACCATTCCACGATTCCGTGATCTTATTTAACCCAGAGCTCCCAGAGAACCAACGGACAAAGATGCTCTTTAGGGACTTCCCACCTCTGGAGCAGCCCCAGCAGAAGCGCTCCTTGCCAGCCCCAAACACCGCAGGAATTTTTCCCCTCAGCACCCAACATGCCAGAACGCTTCTCCAAGCAAATCCCACGCTTCCACTATCAATCCAACAAATTTCCACGCTCGGCTTGGCCGCTCCCCGCAGCCGGACGGGGAAGCCCAGCGCCCGCTCCCATCCACGCACGCATGGAATTTAATCATCCTTGACTGGTGCAGGGAAGAATGAACAGGAAAGAAAGGCTGGATTTCAGTTTTCCAGGTGGGATGAGAGCGGCTCAGTCGCTCACCTGCCATCCCGGGCGTGTTGGGAAGTGAGCGAGTGGAATTTGATAGCGCGGCACCGCAAGCTGTCACTCGGCTGCCGGCGTCGGCAAAGCCCCATCTGTTCCCTCCGCACATCAAATTCCATCAACGGGGCGTCTGAGCCACCACTGAGAGCAGGTTTTTTTTCCCCTGTTTCTTTTTTTTAAATTCCTTCTTGTCCCAGGCTGTAGGAGCACCTTTTCTAGCACTACAATAAACATTTGTCAACTTTGGGACGCTCCGAAGACGCTGCTGAGGCAGTTAACAGCAAGGCTGACTTCCCAAACGATGCACAGAGAAAGCCCCAAATTAAAATCCATTAGGATTGGGCTGGAGTATCCTTAGCCCTCTGGAATTCTGTTTTCAGCAAGGTGGGCTACACCGGGAATCAGCTCCCAAGGGCAGCGCCCAATCCCCCTAAATATTTAATATTTGGGGATAAAAGTGGATACACAGGGATGAAAATGTTCCCAGTCTAAAGCAGCCTGGAATCCACACCTTGGAATCACAGAATCATGGAATGGTTAGGGCTCCAAGTGACCTTAAAGGTCATCTTGGCCAGAAAGGAGGAATCACTAAAGAGATAAAGAAACAATAAATAAAGGGGCCAACAGCCTCATGCCAGTGGCACGAGGAATTTTTATGCAGCAAAAATACATCCACAGAATGATTTTTGGGGGAGTTTTTTTCCCAGTTTTTGTCTTCCAGCAAGAAGTCATGCTATAAGATGATGTGCATCTCCCATTCCAGGAATTAACTCACATCCCAAAAGCAGTTTAACGATGCAAGAGCTGGTCCTATCCATGACAAAATCCATGTGAGAGCCATCCAGGTCTGGCGAAGCACCTGGAAGCTGGCAAAGAAACCCTTCATCCACGCTTTCCCACTCCCTAATTATTCACCCCACGTATAAATCCTCCCCAAACTGTTAGAAAACCACCCAAATATTTCCCAGGAGGAGCCAAACCAAGAAAGCTCCATAATTACACATTGCACCATCCATTGGGATTTATGGAGAAAGCTCAGGCTCCAGCACGAGGGTATTTTTGGAAGCTTTTGCATCGTGGTGAAGAAGTTCAAATACAAGTAAAAGCTTCGTGAGCATCAAAGTAACAGGATGGGGGTGCAGGAGAGAGGTTGGATGTTCCTGACTTTTCAGGAGGTCCAAGGAGCCTAAATTTGGATTTTTAGGCTGGTTGTCAACTCGGAATTCCCAAATGGTCACTACTAAAGAGATTTGCATTAATAAATGCATTAATAAATGCATTAATAAATTATATTCCTGGCACTGGAGGGTGTATTATTGAAATTGGGGTGAAAATGGGAAATTAAAAAGGCAGAAATAACGGGATAAGGGTTAAATTCAAACACCAGGAGCTGAGATTTGCTGGAGTCTGACCTAAATTAAAAAAAAAGCTGAAACGATGCCCCCAGGGCTCCACTTTGGGTGTCTCCTTTGGTCCAGACAAAACACTGGGCACATCCCAGTCCCAGATCTGTCCGTTTTTCTCCTCAATTGCTTCCCAGTTGGGGAGAACACCAGGACACAGCGGTGCTGTGGGATCAGGAGAGCGACTCCCACCTCGCTGCTAACGCCGAAGTTCCTCACTATGGAAATTTAAAGAAGTGCCACGGCAAGTTCCTCCCCCTGTGCACGCTCCAAGGCAGCAAGAACAGAATGGAGAGGGGGAAAAAAAAGCAGGGAGATAAGAAAAGCTGCCGGGGAGAGCATCAAGAACTGCACACTAAGGGCTTTTGAAGTGATTACACCCAGCACAGCGGCATCGGCCGGGATATTTTTCCACCCTGCGGAAGGGACAGGTGGATTTCTCTCCCCCTTTCCCGATGAATCAGTCGCTTGGAAGAGCATCATCCGTAAGGAAACCCACAGCCCGTGCAAACGGGGTTGTTTCTCTTAATGCATCATCCCAACCCGACGCTGGCAGCTCCGGCGGCTCCGGTGGCTCGCGGTGAGAAGTGATTGTTGTTCCCAATCCAGCCGGGAGACTCCGCGCGTCCCTCCGGAGGGAGCGGGAGCTGTCATGTTCATTAAATGCATGATTACAGCTATGATTAATAGCGGGGGCTACAGCCTAACTCCTTTTCTTTCCCTGCTACTCGGAAGGAATCCGCAGCCAAGCGGTCCCGCGGTGTTTTCCGCAGCGTTCGGCTCAACGTTTGAAATTCCAGCTTTTGATGGAAAAGGGGAAGAAGGCACAATTTATCCTTGTCTGACAAAAAAATGCTTAAAACCAGCGGGTCGGATGCTGCACCCCTCCACCAACACCTATAAGTTAATTAAGACCTTTTCATATCCTTAACCCCAAAACACAGCTCAAAGGGGTCCAGGTCCATCACCTGCATCCTGAGCTTTTTTTTCCATAAGCCCAAAACACAGCTCCAGGCTCAAGGTCCTTCTCCTCCAGGGAAAAGTCTGCAGAGATTTCCCTTGACAGCCCAGGAACTGCATTCAGGAGCAACACTCGGTGCTTTCCAGCACTCCCACATGGATATCAGGGTGCTCCCATCCAGTCCAACACCCCTGGCTCAGCTCCCCCATCACCCAAGGGCTCGGGATGCAACAAACGCACCCTGAAAACAGCATTCCAAATATTCCTTTGCATTAAAAATCAGCTGCAAATATCACAGTTAATTATGACCTGCTTAATTATTTAGGAAGGACTTTATCGCTCCAAGGCACAGCTCAAGGATCAGGACCTCATCTCATGGAAAGGTGTGTTTGAGCGTCTTATCCAATAATTTACTTTTTTTTTAATGGTGGAAAAGCTGTGGAAAACTGATTTAGCAAAAAAAAAAAAGGCAGAAATGCAAAGTAAGGATGAGCTGGGACCAAGGGATGGGCAAGAGGGTGAGAAGGTTGTTAGAATGATGAGTGTTGAGTATTGAGCCCGTTGCTTCCTACGTACTTCCACCATCCCAAGTCAGGGGTAATTCATGGGAATCTTCCTCATGGAAGGAATCAATCAGTGCAGAAAAATGAAATAGGCAGAAAAAAAGGAAGAAATTCAGAGTTGGGGTGTGGTGGAGCTAAGGGATGGACAAGATGGTGAGAACATTGCTAGAACAATGAGTGTCAAGCCCATTGCTGCCCATCTGCTTCCAACATCCCAAATCAAGGATAATTCATGGAAATCTTACACACAGAAGGAAACAACCAGGGGATTGCCCAAGGCAGGTGATCAGCTCTGCTGGCCAGTGCTCCAGCTTGGGGATGACCACAACAGGGTCACCCCATCTTCCCGTTATTTTTTGCTCATCAATCCTGTGGTTTTGGAACTGTTCAGTCCCTTACCCCTCCGGAGCTCAGTCCTTTGGCTCATTGAGCTAAATTCTTTGGGTCTGGGATTCCTCAATCCCTGACCCCTTTTGAGCTCAATTACAGGGCCCCTTCAATTTCAATCCCTTGTCTTTGGGATTCCTCAACCCCTGACCCCTTTTGAGCTCAATTACATGGCCCCTTCCATCTCAGTGCCTTGTCTTTGGGATTACTCAATGTCCTTACATCCTTCGAGATCAATCCCTTGCCCCCTTTCAAGTTCAATCCCTTAGTTTTGGGACTGCTCAATCCCTTAGTTTTGAGACTGCTCAATCCCTCGGTCCCTTTGCTCCAAATTCCATGGTCTTGGGATTGCTCCATCCTTTTACCCCTCAGGTGTCAGCATCACCACACACCTCTCCTCAGCCTGTTCCCACATGACCTGGAAAAGGCTTCCTTAAACCACACACCAGCTCCTTTAATAGCTCCCATTATCATCCCGCCTCGCCCACCGCGGCCTCCTTCGGAAAGAGCCGAGCGATTCATTTTTCCAAGTCTCTCCTTGGCTTTATTGCTGAACCGAAAGTTTTGAGGCTGCACTCGGGGAAATTTATTTCTTTAATTATTATTCATTTAAGTGGGTTCCGCAGATTCAGAGGATCAGCACTCGCAGCTGCTGGGGGTCATTTATTTCCCTCACTGGACAGCACAAGTCCTCATTCCGGAGAAGACAACGGAAAAAGAAGGGATGAGCTGCCGCTAAACAAGCAGAGATTTTCCCGTTTTCCTGCCCGATTTGTCCCCACATCTCATCAGCGTCCCTGAGTGAGGTGGCCACAAGTGTTTTATTAATGAAGCAACTTCAATTAATGAAGCAGCTTCAATTGATGAAGCAGCTCTGGGTTGGGTGTTGTACGAGCAGATGAGGGCCAGGAGCCTGGAGCAGGACCCGATCCCTGCAATTCCAGAGTTGAGGAATCAAGCTCATAAAGCAAAAGGGAT
The DNA here is from genome assembly GCA_013398015.1 of Oreocharis arfaki. Classification (NCBI taxonomy): domain Eukaryota; kingdom Metazoa; phylum Chordata; class Aves; order Passeriformes; family Paramythiidae; genus Oreocharis; species Oreocharis arfaki. The sequence continues at coordinate 40,820 of VZRR01011068.1, forward strand.
TGAGCAACCCCAAAGCCAAGGCATTGAGATTGAAGGGACCAAAGGATTGAGCTCAAGAAGGATAAAAGGATTGGACAATCCCAAAAACAGGGAATTGAGAGTGAAGAGGTCATAGGGACTGAGCAACCCCAAAACCAAGGGACAGAGCTCAAAAGGGGCCACGGGATTGATCTCAGAGGAGGTCAGGAATTAAATAATCCCAAACACAAGGCATTGGGATTGAAGGGGCCACGGAATCGAGCTCAAAAAGGGTAAGGGATTGAGCAATCCCAAAATCAAGGGATTTGGATTGAAGGAGACAAGGGATCCCAGAACCCCAAAAACGAGGGATTGAGTTTAAAAGGGGCCAAGGCATTGAGCTCTAGGGGCCCGAGGGATTAACAATCCCGAAATCAAGGGATTGAGATTGAAGGGGCCAAGGGATTCCACAATCCCAAAGACAAGGCACTGACACTGAGGGGGCCACGGAGCTGACCAGAAAAAGGGTAAGGGATTGAGGAATCCCAAAACCAAGGGATTAAGTTTGAAAGGGGTAAGGAATTGACTCATCAATCCCCGAAATACATGGGACTGCAGTCAAAAGGGGTAAGAAATTCAGTAATCCCCAAAACCAGAGACTGAGCTAAAAAGAGGTAAGGGAAGGAGGAATCCCAGAAACAAGGGACTGAGCCCCCAAAAAATCGTGGGATTGAGCTCAAAGAGACTAAACAATTTCAAAAATGAGGGATCGAGATTGAAGGGGTCAAGGGAACCTCAATCCCAAAGAAAAGGCATTGAGATTGAAGGGGCCATGGAATTGAGCTCAAAAGGGGCAAGGGATTGAGCAATCCCAAAGCCAAGGGAATGACTTCCAAAGGGGCCAAGGGATTGAGTTCAAGATGGGTAAGGGATAGAGCAATCCCAAAACCAATAGACTGAGACTGAAGGGTCCGAGGGATTAAGCACTCCCAAAAACAAGGGATTGAGCCTCAAGAAGACAAGGGATTGAGCTCAAAAGAGGCAAGAGATTGAGCTCAAAAGAGGCAAGAGATTGAGCAATCCCAAACATGAGGAATTCACCCGAAAGAGAGTGAGCACAAGGGGATCCTGGCACCAGCAACGCCAAAACCAGTGGAAACCTGAGGAAAGCAACACTCTGAATTTCCCTGCTTTCACACCTCGGTGTATTGGGCAGGTCCCTCCTCTACCAAATACTTCCTTACCCCTCCAGGGTGATCCCAACGCATTCAAGGTCTGTTGAAGACCGAAGACGGGAAAGTGGGTCATAGTGGGACAACCAAGAAGCTTGGGATGTTTCCATGCACCAGGGGAAAAGGTAAAGCCCGGCACACCAGAGCGAATCCTCCCTAATTCCTCTTTAAACGCCGACATTAAAAGCAGAGGCAGAAGATGGGTGGTGGAAACATTCCAGCCCTGAATCCCTCCTTTCCTTCCATACAAAGGGGCGGCTCAGAGGAAGGAGCATCATCCCCGCAGGCGCTGGGCGGCAGCGAGCCAACGGCAGCGCCGAGCATTTCATCATCCTTGAAAAAGCGGGAAGCGTGTTTCTGTGGCATTCAGCACTTCTAAAATTGGTTGGTAAACAGGGAGGCCGGGGAGCACTTTCTTTCTGTACCGTGGAGATCTCTGACTGTGGAGTTATCCCATTGCAGCCCAAATCGTGTTCGGGAGCAGCCATCACCCACCCCCAGCCTGATGCAGCAGAGGAGCAAGTCCAGACGAGATAATGGAGGTGTTCTAAGGGCTGGAGGCCCTCCGCTCTGGAGACAGGCTGGGAGAGCTGGGAATGTCCAGCCTGGAGAGGAGAAGGCTCCAGAGAGACCTCAGACCCTCTTCCAGTGCCTAAAAGGGCTCCAGGAGAGCTGGAGAGGGACTGGGGACAAGAGCCTGGTGTGCCAGGACACAGGGAATGGCTTCCCACTGCCAGAGGGAATTGGGATAGATGGGATATTGGGAGGAAATCCTTCCCTGGGAGGGTGGTGAGGGCCTGGCACAGGGTGCCCAGAGAAGCAGTGACTGCCCCATCCTTGGAAGTGTCCAAGGCCAGGCTGGGTGGGGCTTGGAGCAACCTGGGGTAGTGGAAGGTGTCCCTGCCCATGGCAGGGGGTTGGAACGAGATGATGTTTGAGGTCCCTTCCAACCCGAACTATTCCATGATTCAACGACCTTCAGTCTCCCCAGCTGAGCACTGTCTCAGCAGAGTGGGGAAACTGAGGCAGAAGGGGATGTCACACAGCAGGATGGAGACAGGGAGTGCATCTGGATGCAGGGAAGGTCCCTCCCAGTTCTGGAAGGCTGAATTCAACCACATTTTAATTAATAATTTGTTCCTTTGGGGTTTAGAGCCACCATCACAATGCGTGGGAGATGCCTCAGCTCAAGAGGACTTAAAACTCATCTTAAACCTCCACCTTTGGGAGTTCAGCAGTCCTGGGTATCTCCAAGGCTCTGGAATCTACAGTCATAGAGAAAATTTTAAAACCCCAATAAATAAAATCACACTGCTCAACAGGCCGGCTGCCACCTCCGGAGTCCCCAAAGCCACCAGCCTTTCTCCAACTGAGAGCTAAAACCTCAGCAGGGCATGAGGAAACCATGCAGGTGAGGATTTGCCCATAGAAAAACAGCCTGGACACTTAGAAAACCCTGCTGGAGCCAGTCCCAGCTCACGGAGTGCAATTCCTCTCTCGGCAGCGGCAGTGGCTCGTGCCGAGATTGGGGTCAGGGCTGGTTTCCGGACAATGTCAAACCTTAATTTGCTTTCTGCTGCTTTCAATCTTGTATTTCCCCTTTTGTATTTCTTTGTGAAACTCTACATTGCCCAGGACCTTTTGCTTCTCTCCCTGATTTCATGGAAATTCCTCGAGAGTCTGGAAAACGTCTTAGCAGCTGGAGAAAGAAATGAAGGAAAGGCTCTTTGTGAGCGGAGAAACCCAATTATTCTGCTTGTTTAATTAATTGCCACGTAGCAAATGCTCTCCACACCATCCCACTGCTGATTTTCCAAGACTGCTGCAAAGTGAAAAAATACATGGGTGCTGAAATTCCAGTTATCCCAAAGGGAAAGAGCTTTTCCATGTGTGATCCTGCATCTTTGTCTTGCACAGGGATGAGCAGCAAGTGTTTTGAGCTTTGGGTTTTCTCCTCCATCCTTGCCCGAGACATAAATTACACCACAACCAAGCTCCCTATCCAGCTGGGAAGGCAAAAAGTCTTTTTATCTCTGTGTTTTATTTGCAGTTTTCCGGAGACAAGTGCGGAAGGTGAAGAAATCCTTTGGGAGCAGAGCCACACTTGGGAAGAGAGCAAAGTTCTCAGCAGCTGCACAGGCCATGGTGATGCTGTGATTGCTCCAGGGAGGTTTTTTATGGTCAAAACACCTCCAAAACTTTTTCCTGGGATTGCAGTGATACTTCCCTTGTCCCCAAGCCATGTGCCCTCCTCGTCTCTCCACCACAAACAAAGCAATTGCAGAAGAGCCATAGAAACTCCTACTCTTCCCATTGCTCCCCCTGCCTCAGGACTGATCCCAATACAGCACAGGGATGCAGGAAGTGCATCCCCAGGACCAAATCCCAACTCACCACCAGCATCCATCAATAAATCACTCGGGATGGTGTGGATGGATCAGCCCCAGAGCCCGGCATCGGATTTTGTACTGTAGAGATAAAACCCCAACCCTATAAATCCAGGGAAAGAGCAGAATTATAACCCACTGGAAGTAAACTCCAAGCTATTAAACTGTCAGGAGCATTTCCCGTCTCTCCACTATTCCAAACACACGGTGCCTGGCGCTGGAAGGGAAAGGAAAAGCCGTTTTTTTCCATCTTTTAAATAAACTTTGTCAAGTGCTGAAAACACAGAGCGTTGAGCAAACGTTCGCAGCCGGTGAGAACACACAAATCTTCCGCCCTGCCAGGCCCAGTTATCCTAACGCAAGAGGAATCTGTGGAATCCATCCTTGGGAAGGAGGATGAATTACGGGGAGAGATGAAAGATGACATGAAAATACTGATCCACAGCAGCTCCTCGGGTTTTGTGGTTACAAAGCCAACGCGCTGCGTGGCAGGGGGAAAGAGGCAACAGCAAAATAAGGAGTATCTTCAAAATAAAAATTAGATGGGATTGTATTTTAGAGGGAATAACCCTGGAAGGGATCTTCTCTCCCAAAGTGGGACTAATTAAACCCAATTCTCCGAGAGAGACCTCACTAAAAGACCTGGTTTCAGCGGGGAAGGAAACATGGGGGGGATCACACCTCCTCCATGCTCTATCACCCTAAACCCCCTCAGGAAACCCCACGAGCAATTCCAATGCTCGAATTTGCAGAAATCCTCCCATCACACCTTTAGCTCAATCCCTCTTCCAAAAATTTGCCTCTAAGTTGGTGTTTCTCCGCTTGGTCCCAACACAGTGATGGATATTCATGGACAGGCCGAACCCATCAGTCTTTGCTGCACTGCCCACATGAGACTTCGCTATTTCCAGACAAATTTAGAGACTTCCTTGAACTTGGACAAATAAAAAAATTCACCTTCTTGCTGGAAGGCAGCAAGGCATTCCACCCATGTCCTCCCCAAAAAGAAGTTCATGAAACCCGTTCTTTAAAAAATCCCAGTAATGGAGATTTTAGAGCCAAATGTCTCCAGTACTTCACCATCCTTGTCCTCGAAGAGCTCTCCTGCCAGTTTAAGCCCCTTGGTTTTTGGCTGATCCACCTGGCCAGGGAGAGACATGTTTCCTTTGCTTGGCAGCTCCAGATCTTCCGCTTTTCCCGTCCTTCCAGCCATCGCTTCTCCCAAGGACTCTTCCTAGCGGTCCAACTCTGCCCTGAAATCCGTCCCCTGCTCCATCTAACATCATCACTGTCCACGTCTTGGGGTTTCACCCCTTTTCTTCCACTCCCGCAGGATATTTTTTGCCTTTGCTGATATCTTCAACGCCCAGAGATGGTGCTTAAGGCAGAACCACCCTCGAGCTGGTTTTGTGCAGCCAATTATCCTGATCCAGACACTTTGGAAAATCCCAGCACCAGCAGCAAAGATCTTGGAAAAAATCCGACATCGATGACACCGGGATTTTTTTGGTCTACAAACTCCTGAGCTGCTTTATGGCCGCCTTTTCTGAGTCTCCAAAGGCTGATCCTTGCCCCTCCTCCTCAGAGGCAGCACCAAAGCCAAGGATTTACCAGGCAGGACTCCGGATTCCAAAAGAATTCATATGGACATGTGCTCCTGAGTGTGCTTGTCCCTATTTGAGGAGCCAGCAGCAAGGAGGAGGCTGCAGGAGAGTCAGGCACCAAAAATCTGTCCTGAGAAGAGCTGAGTAGTGAAAACACCAACAAACCATTCCCAAACTCCTGCTGAGCCTCCCCTTAATGCTCCCAGAAGAGAAATTACCTGGAAGCGAAGCTCCATCGGCTCCACATCCCTCAGCCACCGCCTCATCCTCATCTCTGCCATCATCAACAGGAAGCTCCCACTTCCCATCCCAGCACAAAGCTCCTTCCCACCCTAATCCTCCTCTTTGGGGGTTTAAAACCACCCAGGATGCCCCATAATTCCCACAGGAATTGTGGTGCAGGCGGTTTAGAAGGCTGCATCTCTTCTCTTCATGTGCTTTCCCATCTTATTTTGGCATTCAAGGCCAAGCTGGACGGGGCTGGAAGCAACCTGGTCTAGTGGAAGGTGTCCCAGGGGGATGGAACTGGATGACCTTGGAGGTCTCTTCCAATCCAAACCACCCCTCATCACCTCATTTCCAGCATCATCCATAAAAATCCTCATCTCTGCACCCTTCATCCTTCCAGCCAAGGAAAACATCAGCACAAAGCCATCGGTTTTGCCATTCCCTGTTTTAACTATCCCCAAAAATTCTCAATAAACCGTTTAGGGAGCAAAAATATCTGAGACAAAGAAGAGATTAAAAAAAAGAAAATTAGGCACAGTTAAAATCTGCTTCTTTTTACGAGGCACACTTGAGGCATCAAACACAGGAGGAGATGAAACACAAATTTAATCAAAGACATGATATAAAGCTGGGAATTAATCAAACTGGGGGCATCGTTCCATGGTTATCAGGAGAATGATCTTCCCAAATTTTTAGGTCAATATTGAACATAATTTGATGAGCATCTCAGGCACATTCAACCTTCCTGGTGCTGTTTGCAGTTGCCCAAGACTTTGCTGGTTAAACCAAGCTTAACGGCACATCTCCACAAGCTTGAACTAAGTCTGACTTAAAAAAACCCTCAGTTTTCCTAAACCTTTAATTTCTCCAACATTATTTCCCCTTCAGAGCTACTGTAAACCAAGAACAGCACTTGGCACCATGGGATGTCCACCACCTTCACATCTGGAATCCTACGAGGCCACAGCATGAGTCGCAACCCACGGGCTGGGAATAAAAAGCTGAAAACGGAACTCAATGGATTTTGGACAAATTCCTGCTGCTCACCTGCTCTGATGGGAGTTTTGGTGCTCAGGTCTCTGGCCCGGATAGGGCTGCTGGAAGTTTTGGAGAGTTTGTTGGCTGACACCCGGTACATGACCCCGCCGATGCAGCGGAAGCCTTTGTTCCTCCAGCGCTGTTGGACGAGCTGGGATTTGCCACCTTGGAGCAAGGGTCGGGCTTGGTTTAACAACGGGGATCTGCAGGAAAAACAAAGTCAAGGTCAGCCCAAATTTGGGAAAATGTCACAAGGAGGTGCTGCTCCATGAGCAAACCATGGGATCAGAGACTCATGGAGTGGTTTGAGTTCGAAGGGACCTTCAAGATCATCTCATTCTGACCCGATTGCCATGGAAAGGGACAGCTCCCACTAGAATGGAGGAGATGTATGGAAGAACCAGGGATGTTCTTGCTGTTGACAGAGGAAAAGCTCTGATTCCTCATGACTGACACCAAAAAAATGACCTTCAAGGACTGTCCCCCAACTTCTCCCACCCTTGGCTTGCACCTCCAGCCCCCGGCAGAAATAAGGGAATGTGGATGCAATCCCGTGAGAGAATCAGCAAGGTGGGACCTTCACTGAGCTCAGCCAAGTTTTATGGAGCTCTACAAGCTTTGACATCCCTGGAAATGCTTCAAAGCTAGGTTGGATGGGACTCTGAGCAACCTGATCCAGTGGGTGGCATCCCTGTCCATGATAGGTGTTTGGAACTAGATGGTCTTTACGGTCCCTTCCAACCCAAAACATTCCATTAGTCTGTATTTTTGGTATCATTATTCCAATTATTAATCAGAGACACCACAACATTGATGTTTCTATTCTGCCTCCAAATCTGACTCTTGGAAGGATTTTCCTCAATCCCTGCATGGGACAAGTCACCCAAGAGCACTTGCATCCCCCATCTGTCACCTAGAGCTGATGCTGGACCTCAGCGGGGTCCAGTGGGCAGGGTTGGGGACGTGTCTCCACCACCTCAATTCTCCTTAAATTCACGAATCCCACCAATATTGAGGCAGTGGGATGGAGATGGATCAGGAATCACGATCCATTTACTGTTGCCTATAATGTTATTCTGAGGGACCAGTAAGTTCTGAAGTGACACCTGAGGGATAAATACCACAGAATCCCAAAATCTTTTAGGTTGGAAAAGACCTCCAAGGCCATGAAGTCCAACCTGTGACTGATCACCACTTCGTCAATTAGACCAGAGCACTGACTGCCACGTCCAGGCATTCCTTGAACACCTTCCGGGATGGGGGCTCCAATCCACCTCCCTGGACAGCTCACCTCAATGTTTAAAAACTCTTTCCATGAAGAAATTCCTTCTGATGTCCAACCTCCCCTGGTGCAGCTGGAGGCCATTTCCTCTCATCCCATCGCTGGTTGACAGGGAAAAGAGGCCAACCCCCACCTTGCCATATGTCCCAAGAGAGGCTCCTCTGCCACCCAAAATCTCGTCCACTCCATGACCTGGTATCTCCTGCACCATCCCACCTCCCTCCCGACCCGCAACGCAGCCTCCCAGCTCGCTCCTATCCATCCCCCATTATCCAAACAGAGCCACTGCAGCCAAATCAAATCTGCTCCAGTATCAGTCGCCTTCCTCATTTAGCGCTAATCCAAACAGTAATTTGTTTATGCAAATTAGAGCTCTAATTTTGTATTAGCCCAAACTATGCTCATAATGCTATTAGCAGAACGTATATAAACCGCGCATTACTGGAGAATATCCGTAAATTAAGATCCCGCTATCCTATCAGCGGAATGCAAACCCCGGAGAGCATTTCCTTTAAATGAACATGTGCTCCAAAGAAAAAGAGAGCTGGAAAATGGAATAGTTACATTTCCTAATGCTGAGCGTGACAGCCTATTCATTCCGGAGGGCTGTTGCCACTGGCTACCGAGCTCGGAAAATTTGCTGCCTGGTTTTTGTGGAAGGGGATGGGAATTCGATAAATTCCTCGTTTCAGTTCCCCCCAGGGTCTCCTCCTCATGGAACTGCTCCAGAGAGGAGCGTCAAGTCTTAGTGACTCACAAAGAGTCACAGAGTGGCGTCGCTGGGTGAAGGTGGCAATGGGATAAGGGGCACTTGGGTCATTCATGGATCACCCAGCACATCCCAGAAAACTCCAGCAAGGCCAAGGATGCATCCAGCATTGGCTGAAAGGACCTGAAGAAAGGTCTTGTGGCCATATTAGGGGCAATAAAGATGATATCAAATATCCAGCAGCCGGGAGGGTGACGGAGAGGATTCTCCTCCTCTACTCTGCTTTTCTGAGATCCCATCTGGAGTTCTGTGTCCAGCTCTGAGGTCCCAGCAGTAGAAGGATGTGGAGCTCCTGGAGCAAGGCCAGAGGAGGTCACAGAGATGCTCCAAGGGCTGGAGCCCCTCTGCTCTGGAGCCAGGCTGGGAGAGCTGGGGGTGTTCAACCAGAAAAAGAGAAAGATCCAGGGAGCCCCTTCCAGTGCCTAAAGGGGCTCCAGGAGAGCTGGAGAGAGACTGTGGAAAAGGGATGGAGTGACAGGACAAGAGGGAATGGCTTCCCACTGCCAGAGGGCAGAATTAGATGGGATATTGGGAAGGAATTCTTCCCTGGGAGGGTGGTGAGGTGCTGGAATGGAGTTCCCAGAGAAGCTGTGGCCGCCCCTGGATCCCTGAAAGTGTCCAAGGCCAGGCTGGATGGGGCTTGGAGCAACCTGGGACAGTGGGAGGTGTCCCCGGCCATGGCATCCAGGAACTGGATGATCTTTAACCTTCCAACCCAACCCATTCCAGAATTCTAATGAAGATATTGCAAAACATGACCATGGTTGTGACAAGACCCATCCCTGCTCCATCCATCTCCTCTTCCTCCCAGTGACACAACCCTGGGAGGCCCCAAGATGCTCCATCCCTTCATTCACAAGGGCTACAGTGCCAAGGGATTTTGGGCTCCTCTTTCCCAGCTAAATCAGCCCCTTCAAAGACTTCTTCTAATTCCATATATATTCTCCATATGTTATCTCTGGGTAATATATAGAGCTATCCACACACATCTATTTCCAGAGAGATACACAAATTATTGAATATATATACTCTGACTGTATGTATTGAAGTACAAGATCTATATATTATATAGAATAATAAACATGGATACTTTTATACATAAATCTATATTTTATCACCTGTATTCTCTGGGCCTTGTATATCCATCAATTATCTCAAGATATTACTGAATATATGCACTGAATATATATATTTAATCATATATGTTCAATAATACCTGGATATCTTCAATACATATATTTAATAATACCTAGAAATAATTTATATGGGGCCCAGATACTATTTTTATTCTTAGCACTTTATATTATTCATACATTATTGAATATATAGAATATATACTGAATTACATATATTCACTAATATATAGGTAATACTTATAATACATGGATATTATTTTCTATATATTATACATTTCATATTTTCCTTAAGTCTATTAGAGGGGAGGGAAGAAGCCAGGGGTTCATCCAACATTTCCCAATCTGGTTTGTAGGGAAAGGCTGGGATGTGGCACAGCTGTGGCAGCACTCAAGGCATGGATATATAGATACATAGATGTACTATACAGATATACATATAAACCATAT
>VZRR01011068.1:60825-87265 GCA_013398015.1 Oreocharis arfaki
GACAAGCTCAATTTATAAAATAAATACAAATAAATAAACAAAACAATTTATCAATAAAGAAAATAAATTTATCACTAAATAAAATAATAAAAAAATAAAAGCCCTGGTGGCTTTTGCACTTCCAAACAGCCCAGAGATGCTTTTAATCAGGGACTGTGGGGGAAAATTAGGGAAGTGGTTCAGTTATATAGGATTTTGATGGCTCTACTGTCTCAAATTTTGGGACAGTAGTTCAGTGTGTGCCCAAAGACCAAACAAATAAATTCTTGCTCTCTCATTAACTCCAAATTAGCCCTTCCCACACCAGACTCCTACAGAGCTGTCTCCTTCTGCTGACACCAGACCCAGAGCAATTCCCAAACTCCCGAAAACCTCACCAAAATCTCCAGGCCAACCAGAAACACGCAGAAAACTTCCTAAATGAACCCAAAACTTGCCTCCAGCGTGTAGCACTGACCCAACCCTCCACATGGTGGGAGGTAACTTCCAAGGCAACTTCTGCGGTATCATCATCTCCCTCTCTATATTTTCCCATGGAAAAGTGGATGGAAAAGGGTTTTTATGATGCTCTAGGGCATCATTACCTGCGTAGCACCCCCCTCACCAGCGGGGAGGTACCACCAGCACCTCTAACTCATGTTCCCACTGAGGGTTTGGTCCTCATGAAGCTGCTCAGCCTGCACCCCCATCCCAGGACTCCCACATATCTCCACGTGGAGCACCTCCACTCCACTATGTCCACAGATAACCCTAAAGTGTCACCTTCTGAACCAAAGTTGGACCTAACACCAGACTGAAGCGAAAAAGAAACAACCAACCAGATTTGCTTCCAAATTTATAAACAGTCAACACAAGAACAAATGGATAAAGCAACGGCTGGAAGAGCTGGGATGGTTTTTGACATCCCACAGCACACAAAAGCTGGAGGAACACTCCTCCTGGGACTCAAGAAGAGCAGGAGAAGTTGTGAAGGTCACCATTATCCAAAGCATCGGGAAAAACAAGCCCTCACAACGTTTTATCCCAAGTTGATTTCCCTGGTTTTCACGGATGGGAAATAAAAGCAAAGTTTCCCCTGGGAACAAGAGCACAGACACCCACGAGTGAGGGATCTGCCAAGGGTTCTCCAGGAGCTGGGAGCTGGCCACCTCCCCACACGCCCTACAAAGATTTCCATCCACATCATTAGGAAGTGTCTTTTCTCCCCCTTATCCAACCCCAAATAATCATCTTAGAAATCCATGTGACCTAAGCACCCCATGACCCCAGACAAGACTCTGAAGGGAAGAAATCAAACCCATGATTTCAACAGTCTGGATACACCTAAATCAATATCAAACCACTAAAACTGATTGGACCAATCTGGTGTTGTCCCAAAGTTGGGCCACGAGCTGGGAATGGTGGGAATTGTGGGAACTGTTATTCTCCCTGTCCCCAAGAGAGCCAACTACAACCCAACTGGTGCAATCCCATCCCATTGACCAGGAGAGGATGCAAAGCAGAGACTGAAGAAGAAGACAGCGAGATGGCCATAATTTATACTCTCCTGCCTCTACTTTATGGCTTTCTTAATTCGGCTCCTGCTACTATTAATGTAGTTAATGTTGAGATTATATCTATTTTCTGGCGTCAGGCAGTGATTTATCCAGGCCATTTTTCCGGAGCCGGCTCCCACGCTGTTAAATCAAGCGACTGCCAATTAAGTGCTGACTGGGGAAGTGGATGCAATCTTAACAGAGATCTAACCACAAATTAATCCAGGCGTTCCAGTTCGCGAGGCCGAAGCGCTGGACCGCGCCGAGATGGAAAAAAGGGAAACAAAAACAACCCCCAAAACAATGGGAAAAAATAAAATCCACTACTGACCTGGAGAAGGAAAGAGGGAAGTCACCCTTCCCAGTGGGATGGTGCCCATCAGTCAAGCTTTGAGGGGTCAGTGCTTTCGGGTCCATCACCCAGCAGTGAAAACCAGACGGCAGGAGGAGCATGGATTGGGAATTCAGGGGTGGGTTTGGAAATGTCTGTTTGGAAGACTAAAGGTAGGAATGGGAGCTCTTTGATCCACCAGCAAGTCCAGGTATCCCAGAGATCATGCAAGACCAAGTCGTCTCCAGGTTTGTAGTAGGAGAGTCCAGTTACCAGCCAAGGGTTAATTTTTGATGTGAAATCATAAAATCCTGGAACGGTTTGGGTTGGAAGGGACCTTAAAGATCATCTCATTCAAACCCCTCTCCCATGGGCAAGGACACCTTCCACTAGACCGGGTTGCTTCAAGCCTCATCCAACCTGGCCCTGGATACTTCCAGGCATGGGACAGCCAAAGCTTCTCTGGACAAATCTCAAATCCCCCTGGATGTCCCAGTGCCCCAGTTCAGGATGTGCCATGATCAACAACAGCAACGCCCAGAGGTTTGCGAGAGAGATCACAGAATGTTTGAGGCTGGAAGGAATCTCTGGAACCCTGGCCCACCCCCCTGCTCAAGCAGGGCCATCCAGAAGCAGTTGCCGACCACCTTTAAACTGGCAGAGGGCAGGATTAGATGGGATAATGGGAAGGAATTCTTCCCTGTCAGGGTGGTGAGGCCCTGGAATGGAATTCCCAGAGAAACTGTGGCTGTCCCATCTCTGAAGAAAGTGTCCAAGGCCAGGCTGGATGGGGCTTGGAGCAATCTGGTCCAGTGGAAGGTGGCCCTGCCCATGGCAGGGAGTGGAACTGGATGACCTTGGAAGGTCCCTTCTCACCCAAAACCCTTCCATGGTTTCCAAATACATTTAAGGGGAAAGATCTCACACCAAAGCTTGGGAGGTTCTGAGGTTCCCCAGCATCTTGGCTGGACTGGCCGAGCTCCATCCCCTTGCATGCACCTGGATATCTGCTCACATCTGCACCTCCCTCTGCCAGGTAGATACCAAAATGCCCACTGAGCATCTCCATGGATGCCATCGTCCGCAGGAGGGCACAGCATGACCACGTTTAGGAGGTTCCCCTTCGGCAGGTGGCCACCAGGACCCACAGAAACAACTCCAAACCTGTCGTCCTGCTTTCAGGAAGAGGCAAAACAGCTCTGCTCCTCCCCAGCCCGTGACTCAACCATTAGAAATCCTTCCCTGCATCCATGATTTGCCTCGGGAGCCATAAGGAAGAGCAATACACGACACTGAGAGTGATTATTAATAATGGTGAGGAGTCGTTGAGATAACAGCTCGTGATAAGTGGGGAACGTTTTTATGGTCCTTGAATATTGAGCATGATTTAAGAAAATTTAAAAATAAAACAGTGGGAGAAATCCAACCCATACATACCATGTAGAAATTCTGAAGATCCTGGTGTTCCAGCCACCCCAACGGCCAAGGATTAAATCAAAGGACAAGAATAAAGAGGCAAAAGGCTGCAGTGTGTCCTGACAGGTGAAAAGGGACCTTTGGGGAGGACGGGAGCAATTCCTGCCAGCTGCAGAAATCCAATCTGAGGGAAGCACCATCCGGAGCTCCCGTCATAAATACTCAATCAACAAGGACAAACAACTCCATGTCTCCGTCACAATAAAAGGAACCTGTTCCTGAAGAAGAGAAGGCTCCACAGAGACCTCAGAGCCCTTCCACCGCCTGAAGGGGCTCCAAGAGACCTCGAGAGGGACTCGGGACAAATGATAGAGGGACAGGACAAGGGGGAATGGCTTCTCACTGCCAGAGGGCAGGGTTAGATGGGATATTAGGAAGGAATTCCTGGCTGTGAGGGTGGGGAGGCCCTGGCACAGGGTGCCCAGAAAAGCCGTGGCTGCCCCATCCCTGGAAGTGTCCAAGGCCAGGTTGGACAGAGGTGCTGGTGTCCCAGCAACCTGGGACAGAGGAAGGTGCCCCTGCCCATGGCAGGGGTTGGAATGCGATAATCTTTAAAAGCCTTTTCCAACCCATATCATCTGATGATTCCATGATTTCAGAAAGCAATTAAACATCCTAAAGTGGTTGAAGTGCACACAGGGACTCCAGGGGTATCTGGGGAAGCCTTTGCACAATTTTTGCCAGTCTCCCACGGAAGCTCTGTCTTGCTCCAAAACTCCCAGTGCTTTCCACGTGCTGCGATGCCACACAATTATCCCATCTTTGCACTCAAATTAAGTCCTCAAATACCATTAGGGAGTACTTTGAGCAGGACTTCAGAAAGTCCTTATTAATCTTAGCATTAAAATAATACACATTCATCTCCAGCAATAGGTGAGCCAGCAACCTGATGAATACATTACCCTCAGGTTTTGCATAAAAAAGGATAAATTCCTCGAATTTAGCTGACAAAAACCCACTCGCACAAAGGGATTCCAGGTCACCTTCACCGCGACGGTGCCGATCCTACTGCAACCAATCGGTGAGATTAGCTCCGAACCAGCAGGGGAGAAGGGGCTGGTGAGTTTGAATTATGCAGGCAGTCAAAAAGCTATTGATTACTGTAAAGCTGGTTTACTACCACCCTTAAACCTGGCCTAAAAGTGGTATTTAAACCAGTGTTTAATTATGTAAGTTGGCTCCACAGCACGTGGAGTTTTAGCTCTTCCTTTTCCAATTTGGAGCCTCATCCAGGTTCTTTTTGGTCACATCATTGGTTATTTCTGGGGAAATCCACCACGGGTTAAGTGCTGCACAAAACACAATGTGAAGAACATCTTGGCCCCGAGATCCAGCGTCATAACTCACCCTTGGAACCAGGTCCTCGGCCAAACCCTCTGCTCCACTGACAACACGCTTTAAATCACATTTTAACACTGATCCAATTAATGCAGCTCTTGCTAAACCAGACAATTTCTGAGCCTCCTCCTGACCACTGCGTGTTCTTGGCTGGGTTTAAACGTGGTCGAGAAGTCGAGGTCAGTCCCAACTTTTCCCTCTTTTCATCTTGATGGCACCTGAAACCACCTGAAGGTGGTTTCTTCCCCAGTAATTAACCCCCAAAAGTGATAATTCTCAACCGCGGGGATGCTCCTCTGGGTCTGATTTATTCCTTTCAAATCCCATTGGAATGCAGGATATCCTGCATCCACCCATGCCCCGTTCTCCACGGCCTCAGGACAAACAGGTTGGAGAAGGAGCTCATAATGGTTTTCATGATCCTGATCTCATGTCCTTCTAGTAAGGAGATGCCAGGAGGAGCACGGCAAGGAGCTCACGCTCCAAAGGGCTCAACAGGAGACTGTGGGGATGGAAAGGTCCAACAATGGGAAGGGAAAGCTCCTGAAATGGGCTCATCTACGGATAGGCAACATCCTAAGCCAATAGTCCCACCACCATGAGCTCTGGTGGCATCCAAGGCATTTGCCCAAAGCTTATTTAACCCCATCCCTACACAGATGGGCTCCAACACTTGATGTTGAAGCGACACTTCGTGAGTCGTCCAAGCTGGTTCCATGGGAAGTTTTGCCATGGGAATGTCCATCACAGATGACCCCAAGTGACCACAGCTAACAAGACCTTTCCACCACTGGAATTACACCCGCCAGGCTTCAATCCCCTCTCCCTCTTTCCACACCTTTTATCCTGCTCCTCATGACAGGTTGTAAACAAATCCTCGGAGCTCAAGCAACATCCAAGGACCCAACAGTGGGAGAAGCTGCTTTAAGCAGGATGAACCTGAGCTCCATTTATCCTGGCTGTCGTTCCACAGCTGAAAAATCAGACGAACAGACCTCAATGTCTCAAAACGAAAAAAAAAATCCCGACGTACAAAATCCTTTGAAAGCGGCTCCAAATTAAGAGCTCCATCGAGGCTGTCATGCCCCCGCGAGCTGAGTCTACAGCACCTTCCCTGGGAAGAGGGAGCTCGGCCCATTTATTTGGATGATGAAAGCAAAGGGATCTAAAAATTGCACTCCTTCGTTAATGAGCAGCCGAAGGGATCCGTAAGCATAATTCCAGAGGCCGGTAATATTTTATATAATCGGCAAGTGGTTTAAATTGAAAAGCCCCAACTGAATCAATATTTACTGCATTGAAACGAAATGAATAGTAATAAGTCACTAAGCTCCCTGTCCTGTTTCATAAAATAAAAAATTATAAAAATGAGCACAGGCGCAGAGCGACCATCGCATCAACTTTTACGGCACTCGGGGAGTCGTAACCGACTGTTCTCATCAAATCCAAATTGTAAAAAACCTGCCCGAGGAAGCCTCACTTCAGCAGCGCCACCGGGAAAAAAAAAAAGGGGGGAGGGAAATAGGAGGCAAGAGTTTCACCAACGCAGGCAAAAAGGCTCCCAAAGCTGCGCTCCTCGGGCAGGCAGAGCGTTCTTGGACGCTCCACGAAGCGCTTCCTACTGGGTTTCCCACAGAGGATTTGCCAAGATGCCCTCCCAGATGGATCCCAGCCTCCAGAGGATTTTGCCACAGCTCTGGATCTGGCCAGCACAACCGCTGCCCTCCCTCACGTTTGCAAGTTGGTTGGTGTCACCTGTGAATAGGTGGGAATGATGCAGATCCATGAGGAGCTGCCCGCCAGGATGTGCCGGGACCGGAAAGCAGGTCCAGGCATTCGTGCTGCCTAATTCTCTGTCCATCCACAAACCCATGGATGACACAGGATTAATGTCAGAGATTACAAACAGGGGCAGTGTATTCGGTCAGTCCTGCTGGACTGAAACAGGTTGCCTGGAGAGGTTGTGGACCTCCCATCCCTGGGAGTGTCCAAGGCCAGGTTGGACAGGGCTTGGAGCAACCTGGGATAGTGGAAAGTGTCCCTGCCCATGGCAGGGGGTGAAACTGGATGGTCTTTAAGGCCCCTTCCAACCCAAACCAACCCATGATTCCGTGATTCTAATCCCACATCTTCACACAATGCACAAGGAAGTCCTTTTTTCCTGCTCCTTATTCATCAGCTTTTTATTCTTTAAAAACCTGAGAGTTCAGAAAAACAGACATTGAGGAGCTGAGTGTTTCCAGAGAAGGGAATGGAGCTGGGGAAGGGGTCTGGAGCACCAGGAGCAGCTGAGGGAGCTGGGGGGCTCAGCCTGGAGAAAAAGAGGTTCAGGGGGGACCTTCAGGCTCTCCACAACTCCCTGACAGGAGCGTGGAGCCATGTGGGGTTCGGAATTTGCTCCCAGGGAACAAGGGAAAGGACAACAAGAAATGACCTCAAGCTGTGCAAGGAGAGGTTCACAATGGACATCAGGATGAATTTTATCATGGAAAGGGTTATCGAGCCCTAGCACAGCTGCCCAGAGCAAGGGTGGAATCACCATTCCTGGAGGGATTTAAAAGCCATGTGGATGTGGCACGGGGGGACATGGTTTAGTGGTGACCTTGGCAGTGCTGGAGGAATGGTTCGACTCAATGAGGACTTATCCAACCTTAATGATTCCATGATTCCACACCCTGATTTGGGTGGAAACAGCATTATTTTAGATGCAGAAGAGACCAGGAATTTTTTAGAGGGAGGGAACAGAAAAATATTCCTGCTGTCTCCCACAACTCCCACGAAGTTCCTTCCCGTGACACAAATAACGTTTCCCCTTTGCCCCCTTTTATCCTTGTGTTTAAAAAGGAATCTAAAGCAGCAGAGACGTCGCCTTCGACACTTCCTGCTCCTCCTTATTGAGCCATAAAACCATTTCCCATATAAAATATCCTGAACTGGAATAGCTTTGGGGTTTCCCCGGAGATTCACCCCTCATTGCCTCCGTTTACATCCTGCTTTCCACACCAGAGGACGGCAGGAACACAGACCTGGATTCACTACCAACAATTCCAAAGCAATTATTAAATCACCACTTATTTGGGGGGGGATTAAAGGAAATTATTTGCAATCAAAACGTTATTTCAGCTTGGAAAACCGTTCCTGCTCACGGACAGGTGGCCGCGGGATCCGTGCCAACTTCGGGAATCCCTCTGCTCTTTTTTCCCCACTTTCCCAGCTTTAACAGCTGTGACCTCTCAGACCTCCCCGTATCCTCCTGCAAATCCTCCTTCCAGGCGAGCCCGGAGGGCAGCAGGAGCTGCAGATGCTGCGGAGCCCTCCTGGCACCTGGGGATGGACGGATGGATGGACCGGGAACAGGGAAGCTGCCGGATGCAGATGGTCAGCTCTGCCGGTGCCAAGGGCGGTGGCGAATCCGGCCTGGTGCTGAAATGCACACAGAGGTGCCAGGATCCAGCCCGGGAAGAGCCAAGGAGAGACTGGATAGTCCTGAATCACCCACACATTCCCTACCGGAAAAAAAACAAGGTTTGGAGGGAACACAATGGCTTCATCCCAAAGGAAGCTCCGTCAGACAGAGAATTTGGGTGTAGAAAGAGGAAATCTCAGTGCTCTGCTGGGGAGAGACCAGACCTGGTAGGAGGGATATTAGTTGGTATTAACGAGCTAATTCCAATTATTTCCAAGGCAGCAGAAGGAAATAAACACCCAGGGACTGAGAAAGCTGATTACATAATCCCACAATAATTTGGGTTGGAAGGGACCTTAAAGATCACCTCATTCCAACCCCCTGCCATGGGCAGGGAACCTTCCAGTAGATCTCCCAAACATTATGTAGGTTTTGGATATGAATATATAATTATTTAGGAATTTTTCTCCATGTTGAGTACAACAGACACTTAAACTCAACTGGAAATTTCATTAACTCAACCCAAGGGTGAAATTTGACCCATGGGGGAGATGTACAAATTCCTTCCTCCCTTTCCTTCCTTCCACTGCATGAAGCCCTTTCCAGCTCCTGGAAAACAGATCCTGCTGCCCAATGGAGCTCTCGGAGATCTTATATAGGATCCCTCTGCATTTGCCAATCCATGAGATTCCTCCAACTTTTCTAGAGTATTTTATATCCTTTTTTGGGATGTTCCTGTGCAGGGCCAGGAGTTGGATTCAATGATCCTTCCAGCTCAGGATACTCCCTGATTTCTCCCACCAGGATGAAACAGATGGATCCATCCTTCAGCCTGAAAGAAGCCTAAATGTTTACTTAGCCTGGACAGAATTAATCAGTGGAAAACGATGCTCTGGCACTTGCCAAGTGACCTTTTTTGCCCTCAAAAACTGGATTGCTCATTCCCAAGCTCCGAGACCTGCCCGGGCACAGCCCGGAGCTCAGCTCAGATGCCGGCACCAGTTGGACTCGGCTCAGCGCAGCAGCTCACAAAGAGGTTTAAAGGAATTTATCCCAATTTTATCCCAATTTTATCAGGATAAGAAGTAATTCAGGGAATTTATGCCTCGTGGAGCTGCCATTCAGCCGTGCTACTCTTCCCCCTTCCTCCTTTTTTGGGTGCTTTTTCTTTTAAATTCCAACTTTCACACTGGAATTGGCACAGGAAAACTTCAGGGCTCGATCTGCTTAAAGGTTGGAGAAGTTAAGACCCTCTGCAGGGAAAACCATCTGGGAAAAGTGCGGAAAAAAAGTAGCTCTGCCATTACTAATCTCTTATTAGAGTAGAAATTTAGGAATTAAATACATTCCTCCCTCCCACAGCTGTCACTGTCAGGTGAAAAAACAGGGAGTGTGTAAATACCCAGCACCGGAAAATATATTCCAAATGGGATGCTGTTAGGAGGGATAATTAGCCATAGAAAAACCACTTCCAAAGGGTCCAAACCACTTCAAAATGACTTTTAAATACAGCATGTGGCCAATTTGGAAAACTTTATCCACAGGGAGATTTCATCTGGCCAAGCTACTCTGTTGCTGCTGAAGTCCGGGTTAGAAAAGGTGAATAACATCCCATAAAATTTATATTATTTAAAATTACAGCTGGTGTTTGGGGAATTTGGACGGAGAAAAGGAAGAGCTGAACTTGGAACCTCATGGTCCCATGACAGATTTTATCCTGGAGAACCTGGGCAGGAATAAATGGGATACCCTGGGACAGAGTGGGTTAAAGGGCTTCAAAGACTGGCTCCAAATCCCAACAGGACCACCACCCTGGGGAACCTTGAACAAGACGTATCCCAAGACTGGATGAAGAAGGATCAATCCCCTGCTTCCTTCCCATGACATCCACCCTGGCTGCCCAGAACCCATCTGGGTCTGGACCCCGTA
This sequence comes from Oreocharis arfaki, assembly GCA_013398015.1. NCBI lineage: Eukaryota > Metazoa > Chordata > Aves > Passeriformes > Paramythiidae > Oreocharis > Oreocharis arfaki. The sequence goes on from VZRR01011068.1 coordinate 70,841, forward strand.
CACTAATCCATAAAAAACAGCAGCACAGCCATAATTTTATGGAATCATGGAATGGTTTGGGTGGGAAGGGACCTTAAAGACCATCCAGTTTCACCCCCCTGCCATGGGCAGGGACACCTTCCCCTATCCCAGGTTGCTCCATGCTCTGTCCAACCTGGCCTTGGACACTTCCAGGGATGAGGCAGCCACAACTGCTCTGGAAAACCTGTGCCAGGGCCTCACCACCCTCCAAGGGAAGAATTCCTTCTAACCCTGCCCTCTGGCAGTGGGAAGCCATTTCCTGTGTCCTGTCCCTACATCTCTTGTCCCAAGTCCCTCTCCAGCTCTCCTGGAGCCCCTTGAGGCACTGGAAGGAACTCTAAGTTCTCCCTGGAGCCTTCTCTTCTCCAGGCTGGATACTCCCAGCTCTTCCAGCCTGGCTCCAGAGCACCCAGAGAATTTTTGACTTTTTTCACCTTGGCATGGGAATGACCATCTCCAGTCTGGTGTCCCAGCACCTGGAGACAGCACCCATCATTGGAGAAGACCTCTTGGATTACCTGAGCCCACATTTTCCCCCTCTCACCTGAGTTCCTGCACCAGACAATCCATCCCCGACCCAAAACGGCCGATCCATAGCCACGAACTCCCAACTTTTAATCCCTCTAAACCTCCTCACTAAGGATGTTCCGCTTTTCTCTGACAGCTCCTGGACTTGGAAAGCACAGAAAGGCCTCACAAAAGAGGAAGAAGAAAAATCCTGGCTAATGAAAACCGCTCCTGAGCAAATCCTCCTCGAGCCGCCCGTGCATGTGCTCTCAGCCTTATCAGAAACACTATGGAAAACATATTAACTCAAAATTCCACAGGAATGGAACGGGAATGGAATGGTGGGAGCAGCAAGTCAGGAAGACGCTGCCCAGGAGCTCGTTGAGCAGTGGCACCACCACAAACACCTCCGCTCTGTGATACAACAGAAGCGATGCCCTCCTTGCTGGTTTTAGACCCTAAAGGATCTTTCCCCCTGGTTTATTCAGCCCTGGGGGCTGGGAATGCTTGTGCAGCACCCCGATGGAACTGGGAGATGGTTCCTCACTCCAAACCTCTCATGACTCCCTTGCACCTCTCCAAACAAACACTTCCTGGAATGCAATCTCCTTTTTTTATCTCATTTATCATCTCAGTTTATCTTTTTCCGTAGGATCCTTTGGTTCCAAACTCCATCAGGGTTCCAGAATCTCCTTGTCCCTGACTCACAGTATCCCAAAAGTAGTGGGGACCCTTCAGAGTAGATCTCTAGAGCCAACCTGGTGCTGAGGACCCTAAATCCACACTGCAAACCAAACACATTCCAACAAAACCACATCCTTTGCTTTGCTCTTGCCTGGCCTTGACAATTCGAAGTCCACCAGGAGCTGCTGAACATCCCAGCAATGGTTTTATCTACCTGGGGTCGAGTTTGAGCCTCCAAGACTGGTCTGTGAAGCCCAAAAACTAGAGATGTCTCACTCAGGAGAGCAATTTTGAAATGCTGTCCTGACCCAGATGAAAATCCTGCTGAGGATGCCGTTGATTCTGGTCGGGAACAGTGGCACTGCGCTGTTCCTACAGTGGTTTTGTACCATCACAATTTGGTCTGGGGTGGTGGGAAATGAGACAGAAGGAAGACATTCCAATTACGTGTTCCAAGTTACGGACTGGATGGCTTCCAGATCATTTCCATCCAGCTTGGGCATCTTAGGAGGCATTTTTTCCCCCCAAAAAAAGAGTAAAATTCAAATGGGCTGTCAGGGAGGTGGCGGAATCGCCACCCCTGGAGGTGTTCAAGGAACAGCACTCAGTGCTCTGACCTGGGTGACAAGGTGGGGATTGGTCACAGGTAGGACTCAATGATCTTGGAGGTCTTTTCCAACCTAAATGATCCTGGGATTTTTTGTAATCTCATGCCAGAGGGTGCAGAAAATCCAACACCTCATGGGGCAGAAAGCCAGTGCCAGGCTGGGGGCTCTCAATGGATTATGTCGTAGAAGCCCTTTCAGATCATCAAATCCAACCCAGCTCCAGCACGGGATGAAGCTGCAAGATCTCCTAGGAAGAAAAGATCTGGGTTTACGGAATTCTGGGCTGCCCAACAAGGATGCTCCGGGCTCCAAGTAAGAGCTGATCCAAGATCCACACAACACCCTGCCGAGTAAATAACCCCTCACTGTCCCCGGGATCGGATGTGGCAGTTTTCTTTTTAATGGAATCCATTCGAAACGCGACGACTCCATTAGCCAAAATTAAAAAAGGAAAATCCCATTATTCCTAAGGATGTTCATGTGCATTTAGAGCTGGTCATTAACCCCCGAGTCCCGCTTTTATTTTGGTTTCATTACTTCCTCCGAAGTGGAGCTCGATTACTGCGGCCGACCCTGCGAGGAGGGAACAGGAGCGCTCCCCCACCAGCGCCGGCAGCCTGGAATTCGTGGAAAAGCAGGAAAAATACAACCTCCCAGCATAAGGTTGCCCAGGAACTGGATGGGACTGGGGAGACTGGGAGGATGGGGGGGTCAGGGCAGGGAGTGGGGGTGGTGGAGTCCCTGAATCCCACTGGGAGATGCACAGCTTGGATCTGCTGCTGAGGTTGCTGGATGGGAAAGCAAAAGGCTGGGAGAGATGTTTGGGGGAAGGATGGGGGGAAAAAAGAGGAAAAAAATGAGAAGTGGAATAAGAAGGAAAAAAGAAAAGGGAGGAAAAAGAGAAATAGCGGAAAATTACGAAAAAAAGATTTAAAGGCGGGGAGGAAAATAGGGAAAAGAGGAAAAACAAAAATGGGGAATGGGAAAAATGAAAAAAGGGGAAAATAGGAATACGAAAACAAGAAAGGAAGAAAAGGAGGAAAGGGGAAAAGGAAAAAAAGGGGGGAGAGGAAAAAAAAGAAAAAAGGAAAGATGAAAAAGAAAAAGGGAAAAAAGGAAAAAAAAGAGAAAAACTAGAGGAAAAGGGGAAAAAGGGAAAGGAGGGAAGGAGATAAAATGAGGAAAGAGAAAAAAGGAAAAGAAAAAAGTTAGAAAAGGGAAATAAAGGAAAAAAGGAAAACGGGAGAAAGAAAAAGAATAATGAAAAAGATAAAAGTAAAAAAGAAAGAAAAAAGGGAGGAAAAGGAATAGAAGAAGAAAAGAAAAAACAGTAAAAGGCAAAAAGGCAAAAAAGGATGGAAGGGAGCAAAAGAAAAAAGTAAGAGGAAATGGGAAAAAGAAAAAGGAAAAAAGTAAAAGAGAAAAAACAAAGGAAAAAGAAAGAAAGGGAAAGGAGGGTAGGACATTAAAGGAGGAAAAAAGGAAAAGGGAAAAAAGGAAAAAGGAGAAAATGAGAAAAGGAAAGGGGGAAAAAGTAAAAGAGAAAAAAGGCAAGAAGGTGAAAAAGGAAGAAGACAGAAAATAGGAAAAAGAAATAAGATGAAAAGTGAAACGGGGAAAATCTAGAAAAAGGGAAAAGAAAAAAGATAGCAAAGGCAAAACAAATCAAAAAGGGAAAAACAAAAAAGGAAAATGGGAGAAAAGGAAAATGGGAGAAAAGGAAAATNAAAGGAAAAAAGTAAAAGAGAAAAAAGGCAAGAAGGTGAAAAAGGAAGAAGACAGAAAATAGGAAAAAGAAATAAGATGAAAAGTGAAACGGGGAAAATCTAGAAAAAGGGAAAAGAAAAAAGATAGCAAAGGCAAAACAAATCAAAAAGGGAAAAACAAAAAAGGAAAATGGGAGAAAAGGAAAATGGGAGAAAAGGAAAATGGGAAAAGGAAGAAGAGAAAGAAAATAACAATAAAAAGGGAATGAGGAAAAGGAGAAAAGAAAAGAGAAAATGGGGAAGAAGAAACAGAAACAAGAAATAAAAAGCAAAGGAAGACAGAAGAGAGGAGTGAGGAGTGAGTTTTCCCCTGTGTCCATCTCTCGGGAAGAGGGGGAGCACGCGGAGCAGGGAGGATTAATCCCAAGCTTTGCCCCAAAGAGGTGCCATTGTTTTTTAAAGCCTCTAAACCAGTCCAGAACAGAAACTGGATTATGCTGGGCCAGATGTCAGGGCTGCTCCGAAACAATCCGGGTTGTGCATCTCATCCCAGCCTCATTAAAGGGATTAAAAGTACTTCCTATAGAAACAAAAATATGGATTTCCAAATGGGAGTCACTGTTTCCTCCCGCCTGTAACGGCTCCAATCCCAGCAGATGAATTTCACTTTAATGAGATGTCATTTTGGAGAATGGTTTAACATCCCTTCAAAAAAAATCCGAGGCCTAAAACCTCGTCAAACCACGTCGGGATTATTAAAAGAAAATTTACCACACAGACAAAATAAAATCAAACAAAATAGGAGCCGCCAATTCGCAGAATCCATGACACGGCCGTTTTTAAATGTGATGGAAAAGGCTTTCCAAGTTATCTGCTTAACCACAGGCTTTCTGTTTACTTCTCACTTTCATGTCAAATGAATTTGGGAAGAAAAAAATTGACAGGAACTTTAAGGCCATTCGTCACATTCCGACTCCGTTCGCAGATTAACGCGGCAGAAGCCGGGAAGGCGGAGGGGGGATTTTATCATCTTGATAAAAGGAAATTAACTCCCGGTGTCCCAACCTCTGCCCTCTGCTCACGATTCCTTCGCCTCAGTGCAGGGAGATCCCAGAGCAATCAGCACCAGGAGGTAAAGTCCCACCAGAGCAGCATCCCAATTAAATAAACAACACAAAAAGCTGTTCTTGAAACCTCCCCAAAATTGGGAGATCGAACCATTTGCACCACTTAAAGCAGCATCTGGCCCACAACAGCGGTCTGGTTTGTGCTCCAAACCGGTCTGCGGGACGTTGGGATCCCACCTCTTGGACCCCAGAAGGTCTGGACTGGTGGAAAAAACAATTGGATCAAGGAGAGAAGACAGCGTTTGCTGAGATCTTTAAAATGCCCATCCCTGTCTGCTCACAATATATGGGAACGTCGATTAAAGCCTCTCCCATCGGAGCGCTCGGCAATTTTCCACCGTGGAAGCCGACGTTAACAGTTTTCCCTGTTTTCTCTGCAACTTTTCAGATGACGCCCCAGACCCGGAGAAATATGGATTTGCTCCATCCACCGTGAATTACGGTCCCAAACTCCACTCTCCGTTCTCAGCTCCAACCACTGACCTTCCAGGATTGTGAACAAAGAATCCTGGAATGGTTTGGGTTGGAAGGGGCATTAAAAACCATCGAGTTCCAGTCATGGGCAGGGACACCTTCCACTATCCCAGGTTGCTCCGAGCCCTGGCCTGGAATACTTCCAGGGATGAGGGTAGCTACAATTTTCCTGGGTAACCTGTGCCAAGGTCTCACCACCACCCCAATCCAACGCTGGGTTGTACAACGAGCAACCAACGTATCCCAAGCACTTCCCAATGGCTCCCAGAGGCATCACGGTTGTTGGGTGACCCCATCCCATTTCCTCCAAAGGATGGACCCTGAGACCATAAATGAAAAGCTCAGAAGTGATGGAATTAGTCTGGCTTAACCCACTACTGTCTATCAGTGGGATTACGGTGGATGACTCGGCATAGACCCTGACTGCCCCAGTCTCCAACACAACCAGAGGAAGATGGAAAGGATGAGAAAGCTTCCCGGGAATTCCCAAGGATATGTTCTCCTTCCCAAAAGAGAGGGGATATATTGAATTTTCATGTTCATTTCATCCATGGCAAGCCAGCCACTAGGTTTTGTGGGAATGGGATATAGGAGCTGGAATGCATCCAATGGGCAACACACGACTTTATCTCGTAACCCAAGATTCCCATTCCACCGTGTCTCCCTTCCCCAAGGATTTAGGGAGAAAGGGTTAATTACATGCTGACAGCACACCAGGACTGGCACCTGCAGCTCCATTCACTCTGGAATAACACGGAAAATAACCTACCACAGAGGAGAAGCCAAGTGCCCTTCCCCACCACATGATCCTGTTGTCTCAAGGTGGTGAAACCACTTCTGCAGGGAAACTTGTAACAGCACTCAAGGAATGTCAGAAAAAGGGGAAGGAAAACTGGGAAGGCTTTCCTGGGAATGGATGACAGGAGCTGCATGAAATGGTTGGTCCCATCCCATGGAAGTGTTCAAGGCCAGGCTGGATAGGGCTTGGAACAACCTGGTCTAGTGGGTGGCATCCCTGCCCAGGGCAGGGGAGTTGGAACCCCTGATGCTGTTCCAAGGTCCCTTCTAACCCAAACCATTCCATGATTCTCTGAACTGGGTCATGAGCCGGTCAGCAACTGGCACCTAAAAAACGCTGCTAAGGGAGCAAAGAGAAATTGGAAACCCAAACCCACCCACTGGGAAGGAAAGGAAGGGATGGGACAAGGAGGTTGGTGTGTCCAAGTGACCTGGGACACAACATCCCAACCTCCTGCAGAGGGTGACTGGAAGGGGTGGTGGTTCCTCCTCCTCTTGGATGCTCAGCTGTATCTCCCCTTTCCCAGGGAAGTGGCCCTCACACCCACCACTGTGGCTGAGCCCCGTTTCAAAACCCGCATCACCCACTTTATCTTTCAGCTCTAATCCCTAAATGCTTCAGATCTTCGAAACCTGGGGGAAAAAATCCTTGTAAACACCCTATCACAGAATCATTTAGGCTGGAAAAGACCATCAAGTCCAAACTTTGACCAATCACCACCTTGTCAACCAGACCAGAGCGCTGAGTGCCACATCCAGTCACTTCTTGAACACCTCCAGGGATGGTGACAACTGTTTCCATCTTAATCTGCTCAACGCGCTCCAGGCCACGGAACAGAACAAAAGAGAAGAAAATAAAAGGAAAAAGGAAAACAAAACTAAACCACACGAGCGAATCCTCCGCTGACGAGTTCCTTTCTCCTGAGCTGGCATTTCTCTGACAAATGTTGGATTATCTTGTTCTTTACTTATTTATAGTGCTGGAGGGGTAGGATTGTCCCTCAAGAGGCACCGGTAAAGTTTTCAGGAAGAAATATCAGAGTTTCCCCAGCAGCGCCAGACACAACTCATTATTTGCAGACAGGTGACTTTTGTTTTCCACACTCGCAGCAGGATTTGAGAAGAAAACTCTTCAAAGTGGGTCAGTGTTTCATTCCCCCACTGGGGGTCTATAGACTCAACTCAAAGGTCTCTCTGCTCCCAAAAACATGTCTTAGAAGTGGCTCTGACTCTCCAGAGGGAGAACTGCAATCTTTTGAAGGAGTTTATAGAATACTAGAATATTCTGAGTTGGATACACAAGGATCATCTAGTTCAACTCCTGGTCCTGCACAGGACACTTCAAAAAATCCCACCCTGTGCCTGAGAGTGTTGTCCAAATGCTCCTTGAGCTGCGGAAGCTTTGGGACCACTACCACTTCCCTGGGGATCCAGCTTCTCTGGGAAACCTGTGCAAAGGCCTCACCACTCTCACAGGGAAGAACTTCTTCCTGATATCCAATCTAATGCTACTCATACTCAGCAGGAAGCCATTCCCCCTTGTCCTGTCACTCCCTGCAAAAACTCCCCCTCCATTTTTCCTATCAGCTCCTTCAGGCACTGCAAGGTTGCAGTGAGGTCACCCTGAAGCTTCTCCTCTCCAGGCTGAACAATCCAAATTCTCTCAGCCTTTCCTTGCAGGAAAGGTGCTCCATTCCTCTGATCATCAACCCCAGAAGGCTTCTGCTGCCTCTGGGCAAGGTCTATGACACGTGGACATCCCATTTCTTTGGTGGCCACATCCACATGACCCACAGAAAGAGGCTGGAAGCAGGAGCAGCATCGCTGCCATCTCTCAGCATGACGCTTCATCCATCCCAACTTCTCCGTGGCAAATCCCTCATCCCTTTTCCAGCAGAGAGAGGCTGTGAGGAGAGAGGACATCTCCCTCCAGGATTTTTGAGGGATGATCAACCTCAATGTCACCAGGAGCAAACGAAATTTAAGGCTAGCAAATCGCAGCCCCTGTGAGCTGCGCTCCCGGCAAAGCCGCGGGAGATAAGGGGGAGGAGTGAAAAGGAGAATCAATAAATCTTAACCTCATTCACAATGATCTGGAGCTCTTATTAAGTAAATTAATTTAAGTTAATTTAACTCGATCATGACTCCCGATCACAGTGATTTAGTGAGGGGGAAATTGCATTAGGAAAGGCCACACTCACCAGATAGAAGAACGGAAGAAAATTAGATCCACTTAGCAATGTGAATTAATATGGAAATAGCAGGTGTAAATTTCACCTTATCAAGAGAGTGAAAATTATCTTCATAAATTTGGAGAAATAGGCCCCGAGTTGCTTATAAATCTATTTAAAACAAAAATATTACAAAAAGTGGAGTAAAATTAATTTAAAATATACTCCCACCTATCGCCTCGAAGAAAAGTCAGCAGCAGGGCCGAGTTTAATGTAACCCAGCAAGAAGGGGAGGATGGAATTTATTCCCGAGGGATTGGCATCAGGTACCTCCAGCAACTCTCCCTGTCACTCATTTCCCAAAGCCACATCCCTCCTCATCTTAGTCTGGTTATTTGGGGGTTTATCAGCAAAAAAGGCAACATCCTGGATGTCCCAACGAAGTAAAACCCTGGCACATCACCTCCAGATATCCAAGAACCCGGACTTCAAGGAAGAAATCGTTCCTTAGCGCCAGGTGGGAACCAGTTTGGGAGTAGCACTGGAGGGCAGCACCACCAGTTGATATCCCACTGCTGGCTTAAGGGAAAGAGGACATTAAAAATATCAGATTATGATAAATATACTGTAATTATTACAACGAAAAATATTATAGAAATATTACAAATAACTGACTGCTCAGTATGAAAAATAAAACTGAGGTGACTAAAGGGGTGTCCCACCATCACCAGAGCTGCTCCTTGTTTTGGGAAGAGCAAAGAAAATCAGGAAAAAAGCAGCTCTTGGCACGTTGCTTGTGACAGATCCAAGATGATGATAGGAACGATGGAGCAAAAACTCCCGTAAAAACTCCAGGAGAAGCATTTGCCATGTGCTTCCTCCAGACAGGCCGGATGATTGATCACCCCCAACGAAGGTAATTGGGAGATGGAGATTTATGGCTTCTTTAAAACATAATTGTTTTAATTTGCTGATGGCATTTTATCAAGATTTGCCTGAAGCAGCTGTAAGATCTAAACTACACCAATTTAATGAAGTCGGAGATTAATATGGAGAAAATGATCCTACAAGTGGGGAGCTCTCGGCCAACTGTGGCAGAACGAGGATTTTCCTTGGAAAATCACCGCTGGGTTGAGCTAGAGCCACCACTCAGATCCCAGAAGCTCCTGCTCTGAATTCCATGCCTAAAGCTTCTCCCCTCCTTCATTCTCACCATGGATCCACCATCCACCAACCATCCAGACCTGGAGTAACAAGGTGTGAGAGAAGAAGCTGAGCCCAACAGTCAGAGGAGAAGTTGTTTTCTGTTAATTAAGGCTGAAAGCCACAGAATCATGGAATGGTTTGATTTGGGAGGGACCTTCAAGACCATCTTGTTTCAACCTCCTGCCTTGGGCAGGGACACCTTCCACTATCCCAGGTTCCTCCAAACCCCATCCAACCTGGCCTTGGACACTTCAAGGGTGGTGAGGCCCTAGCACAGGTTTCCCAGAGAAGCTGTGGCTGCCCCATCCCTGGAAATGTCCAACGCTAGGTTGGAGCAACCTGGGATAGTAGAAGGTGTCCCTGCCCATGGCAGAGGGTTGGAAATCATGGATCTTAAAGGTCCCTTACAACCCAACCATCCTGTGATTCCATGAAATTGCAGGATGATGAAGCAGGCAAAAAATTACGTGGTTTGTTTCTGGAAAGGGAAATGCAAGAATTTGGTCCCAAGGATGTGCAAAGGGAAGTGGCACCTCCAAGTGGAGCAGTAATTGGAGGAGACAACCCAGAGCAAAAGGAGACGTGTGGATCTCAGGGATGATGCCCAGGCAGGAAAACATCAAAGGCAAAAGTAGAATGCGAAGACAAAGGAGAAGGCGGTGCAGGTAAGGTTGACCATGAGCCCAAAAGGATCCCAGTTTCCATACTGGAAGAAGCACTTTGAGACCAGTACATGAGATGAGGAGTTTCTCAATCAAGAGCTTGGAAAACAGACAAAATAATTGATCCAACTTTTTTTTCCAATCTCTCTCTTTACCTCATACTTCGCTTCATCACCCTGAACTCTTCCAAAACCAACTCTCCCTTCAGATACCGATTTGTGAATCCCAAAATTCACTTTAAAAGGGAAAAATCAGGCCAAGTCAGGCTTTAAAAACAATCACCATGATTTTTGTCCCTCCACAGCTCTACCATAAGAGCCACCAATCCTCACGGCATTTCTGGGGAATGGCTTTTGAAGGAAACCACCTGGAGCAGGGAGAACAAAGCCAGAGAAGAGCAGAGCAGGCTCTCTTTTCCCAAAACATGGCCCAGGACTCCTGGCATTTCAAGGGGAGGACAAGTTACTCCTGACCTAAAAATAGCCAAAATCAGTATTTTCATCAAACCCATCACTTCTAATTGCAGCTTGTTTTAAAGAATCAATTATCTTAATGACCTCCCTGCTTCTAAACAAGCTCCAGGTCTTGTCTTGGCCTCTGAGATGCTCCCTGGAAACATCTCCACCTCTACGGATTTAGGAATATTCCAGCTCAAGGTTATGGCACCTTCAGTGCCTCCCTTCTCTAGGCAGTGACAAAATATTTCCTGATGTTCCACCCATGCAGATAATTGGGAATAAGCCAGTTTGGGACAGCACCTACATCCTGGTGTAGGTTTGGAGCATCCAACACACTCCCCTTCATCACAAACATCTGCGTGTTTATTCATCCTCTTTTCAGCTTATTTAACTGCTCCACGGAAACAATTAATTCCATGAGGGAATAAATAGGAAGCCACAGGCATAAGCTGTTGGCACCAGCTCAGGGTAACACAATTCCTAATATGATTTTACACTTTAAGTCAATAAACTCTGCGTAGACCAAACAAATACAGAAATTAAATGGCGAAGACGCAAACGGAAAAACACGGAGCCAATGTGGGAGGTCCCGTGGCTCCCACATCCCAACCAGCTGCATTCCAGGGATGGAAGAATTACCTGGATGTCACGGGGCGCCTGGTCTTCCAGGTGGGAATGGGGCTGGTGAAGGATGATAAGGCTGGAGACGCCACGTTCTTCTTCACGATCCTATAACGCGTCTTTATCACCTTGTTGGCTGGGGGGGTCCTTACAAAGTGGAAGTTGGATGCTAGGAGAAAAAACATGGAAAAAGAGGTTTTAAATTCAGGTGTGGATGGGACAGGAGGGATCACACTGACATTCTCACAGAATCATGGAATTTTTAAGGTTGGAAAAGACCTTCAAGATCATCAATTTCAACGGTCATTGGTCCCACATCCAACTTAAGTCCTACATCCAACTTCTTAGCACCTGAAAAAAGGGGTGAAGTTTCAGGAATGGGATCACCATGGCTGATGGTAACAGAAAGGTCCTGATGGGCTTGGCAGTGTTTGGCTTCACCAGCCTATCATCAAAACTCTACCACAGCAATCATGGATTCACCAACGACACCTTGACGCCAACATCCACATCGGAAATAAATGTATGCCTTCAATCCTTGGCATTTTCATCATATTCTTCATCCCTGGAAGTGCTGAAGTCTAGGCTGGACAGGGTTTGGAGCAATCTGAGATAGTGCAAAGCGTCCCTGCCCATGGCAAGGAACTGGGTGAGCTTTAAGCTCCCTTCCAACCCTACCCATTCCTGGGTTCTCTGTGTTGCAGGACGATCTACATCCCGTGTTATTCCGTGGAACGTTTCGTGCAATTAACAGTTCTACGTTTGGTTTTCCTCCACGAGCCTTTTTTTTTTTTTCCCCAAGCTTTCAGGAATGCACCTAATTGCCTGACTTTTATAACATACAGCTGTAACTGCCCAGATAATTAAAGCTGACACTCCATGCTGAGCCTCGGTCTCCGAGTTTTATAACTGATTTAAAGGGCCGGCTGTTTTTCTTGGAGATCCTCCCATTAAAATAATGGAGAGGTTGGGAGGGGAAAAGCAGGATCGTTAGTTCCGCTGAAAATGTTAGACCCATCCCTGTGTTTGTCTCTGGGAGAGGAGGGAGAATAAGGTGGATTCCCAGGTAAACTAGGAAAAACAGGGAAATACATTGTAGAGCTGATACCATTCCCTAGAACGGAGGGAGCAGCTCCCCCATTTCCCTGCAACAGTGGCAATATCAATCCACAGCTTTACAGTTTCATACAGGGAATATTTTCCTTCTTGAGCATTCCGAACAAGCTGATGACTTGTGTTGGCTTTGGGAGGGATCTCAGGCAACACAAATTTCCATTCCCAAACTCAGCAAAAAAGTTACAACTCCTGGTGGTGGGAAAAAGGGAAAACCAGGATCTGCCATGACAGAAAAATCACTGGAATTTTTCATATTAAAGATGATGCTCACAACGTCCCGCAGTCTGAACCCATGGGATAAATCATGGAACTAAAGGATCGTCCAAGTTCTCTTCCAGTAGAAACCACTTGATGATTCAACAACTGGAGGAATTGCAGCCACTCTAGAGGTGAGGAACTTTAGAGGTCACTTTAGAGGGGAGGCAAGAAGGGAGAGAGGAAAGAACATGAAAAGCAAACGGGATTTCATTGCTCTTTCCCTGTCCTGGGATTTTTTTGCAGCAGATCAAATTCCTCAGTGCAGTGACCAAACCCCTGCGTGGGCTTTTAGAGCCTTTGCAAGGTTGAAGCTCGAATTACAATTAAAATTGCTCCCAAGTACTGGCAAACTTGGAGCCTTTTCCTTCAGGGAACTGTAAATAGGACAGGAAAATGGGAACAATAAAAGGACAAAGATGCCAACCCCTGCAGTGACCAACACCACACACACGATGAAATCCCAGCTATGGTGATGGTGGGACTGTCCTGAAATCATGGAATTATGGATTGATTTGGGTTGGAAGGGACTTTGAAGACCATCCAGTTCCACTCCCTGCCATGGGCAGGGACACCTCCCACTACGCCAGGTTGCTCCAAGTCCCACCCAACCCGACCTTGGACATTTCCAGGGATGGAGCAGCCACAGCTTCTCCGGGCAACCTGTGCCAGGGCCTCACCACCCTCCAAGGGAAGAATTTCTTCCCAATATCCCATCTAACTCTGCCTTCTGTCACTTTTGTCACTCGGAACACACAGACACACCCAAGTTCTCACAGATACAGCACCAACCACGTACCCAAAGGATTTCCTTCCCACCGGGAAAGGGATGAGAGCCACAATCCCACATCCTCCACAAACAGCAACAGCACAAGTTGCCCTTTTCCCTCCTCCACTCCAACCTCACAAAATTACTAAGCTGGGAACTCACTGAATACATAATTAACATTTTTTTGCCCCCACACAGGCTTGAGCCGCCACCAATCAACCCAGAACTGCATCAAACTCCTGCCTGACAAGAAAGAGAGGTCCCAAATTATTGCAGGCATCCCCCTCCTCCTCCTCCTTCCCCAAAACACGCTGGCACCTGGTAAACTCTATTCCCAGAGGTAATTGGATGGTGTATTCATTCCGAAGCTGCTCCTTGGAAAGTGCCTGATGCGCGACTCCGGCATTAACCACCTCCTCAAAGAGCCTCTCCGAAGAGCTCCGTTTTCTATTATTACTTGCTAGCTGAGGGGTTTTGTGTAGATAATCATGTTATTTAGACAGGATGTTGGTTTAATTCCCTTCATTACAGGCTCCCAGGGTTGTAATTTTTTCCTCTCCGCGTGATGTATTCCCCGTGGCACATTTCACTCAAATCAAACACTTCACGCTTTTATTACAAACAATACCCCAGCGTCCCCCGTTATCAGCCCGGCGCACACATCCCCACTCCTCGCCGCGATCCAGAGGTCACTTCTAATGACTAATCGATCTCATTAGCTTTCCTAATTAAAAACTTTACTACCGCCATGGAAGACAAACTACAAAAAAACTGCTTGCATCATATTCGAATGGGATATGAGCATCATTTATCAGCCAGGGCCGTGCGCTGCTGAGCTCGGGGCTTTCTGCGGAGCCGCGAGTCCCGCGAGCGCCACGAGCACCTCCCGTTCCCAGGGAAAAAAAAATCCTGGTGTAAAGACAAAATGTGGAATTGTTAAGGTTGGAAAAGACCTCTAAGGTCATCTACCCAGTGCTGCCAAGGCCACCACTAAGCCACGTTCCCAAGTGCCACACCTACGCGGCTTTCAAATCCCTCCAGGGATGATGATTCCACCACTTGCCCGGGCAGCCCAAGCACCCCTTCAGCGGAGAAATTTTTCCAAATATCCAATCAAAACTTCCCCTGGTGCAACTTAAGGCTGTTTCCTCTTGTCCAGTTTCGGAATTTGTTGCCAAAACCTCTTACCAGGGTGCTCCAAGCAGGTGGGATCCAGGAGCCACGAGCACACACATCCCTTAGGAAACGGGTTGGATGCAAGGGTCCTTATTTCTTCTCTTATTTTCCTGAGAGAATTACCAGGAATTGGTCCCCTGGGGAAGTTGAAGCAGGGAGGGCATACAAAGAGTTCGCTCTTGAATATTTTACCTGGGGAAGGGTCTAGGAGAAACTTTCTTTTAAAGCAGGATTAAAAGAAAGATGGGAAATTACTCTGGAAAAGGTCCTGGAGTGACAGGACAAGGGGGAATGGCTTCCCACTGCCACAGGGCAGGGATAGATGGGATATTGGGAAGGAATTCTTCCATGAGAGGTTGGTGAGGCCTCGGCACAGGTTGCCCAGAGAACTGGTGGCTGTCCCATCCATGGATTGGATGGGGCCTGGAGCAACCTGGTCTAGTGAAAGATGTCCCTAAAAGCCATGTTGATGTGGCACTTGGGGACAGAGTTTAGGGGTGGCCTTGGAAGTGCTCGTTAACATTTGGACTTGATGATCTTAGAGCTCTTTTCCAAAATGAATGATCATTCCATGATTCTGTGATTCTAAATCTATGAGGCAAGAGGAAGATGATGCTGCTCAGGATGGATTAGGGAAACCACAATATTGGTGGAGTAAATCCTGTCCAGCTACTGCTGGGAAGAAGGAAGTTAAATAAGCAAGGGGAATTTCAGGAGGGCAGATTCCCAAATCCAAGAGATTACTGCTGCTTTTGGGAAAGGATATGGGATAGAAAAGCTTCCTGTACGGGCACAGGAATGAGGAAAAGAACTAAATTAAGTCATGACCTGGGTGCCACAAGGTCTCCCATCCTCAACCCTTGACCACCACGACCCTTCCCGTGTGTCTCCATCGGGGCTCAATTCCGAGCCGTGCCGTTAATCCTGATCGGAGGCAAGACGGGAAGCAGTGAGTGACAGCTACATTGATCTTCCAGCACTTGGAAGCGAGACGGGAGCAGGGACGAATGCAAATTGGGGAGCAGAAGCTGAACCTTGGATACGCTGCCAGGAATGTCTCCAGCGCCGGGGAAAATCTCAGGGATGAAAGGGATGCAGCAGGACCACCCCAAGGAAAAAAGCAAAGCAGAGACCAAAAATCTCTGATAAAATCAAATTGCTCTTTCCAAACAGGCATGAGGGAAAAAAAATAAAGGGATAAGGACTATGAGGAGACATGCAAAGGAGCCACCAGCATGTCCCAATTCATGGTAGAGGGCAAAAAACTCGCACTTGGAACCCAAAGCAGCTCCATAAAGAACTGAAAATCTCTGCCGAAAGGTTTTCTGGAAGCAAACCCTTCCCAATACGAAGATGAATCCCTCGCCATGGGATTTGCTCCAGGTCTGGAACTGAAGATTCAGCAAATCCCACCACTATCTTCTCCCTCTATCCAAGAACAAAGAGGCTGCTCATCCAAAACCATCCCAGGCTGCAGCGGGACAATCACACACATCCAGTGATGCTCTGGGATGGTATGGTGGGATCAAAGCTCCCTCTTTTCCATGGGAAAAGGCATCCCTGACTCAAAACTACTTGCTGCTGGCTTCCATTATGTGGAGTTTGGGATGACAAACGCCAAGGCATGGCATGAGGCCCCCACATCTGCTCCTTGTAAAATCCCTGCAAGACCATTTCCTAACAGATCTGATCCTTCTGCACCGTCACCCACCTCATGGATGAAGGGAAGGCGGTGGAGGAGCTTTTCAGGATTTTTGTAAGAAGGTCCAAAGGCAAATTTGGGGGCAGAAGAGGAGTTTGCAGCCAGGAGCAACCTCAACAGCAGAAGCACCACGGGAAGCTTTGATGGCCAGGATGGATCAGCCTCACTCCTGCTGCGACAGCAGATTACAGGGACTGGGAACCCCAATCATTGCCCTTCATATCAACCGAGAGCCAGGCTGCTCCAAGCCCCATCCAATCTGGCCTTGGACACTTCCAGGGATGGGGCAGTCACAGATCCTCTGGAAAACCTGTGCCAGGGCCTCACCACCCTCACAGAGAAGAATTCTTTCCCAATATCCCAT
>VZRR01011068.1:87795-104906 GCA_013398015.1 Oreocharis arfaki
TTCACACTCATTCAGTTCCGAGCTCTTTCAAGAGCGACGGCTCTTTATGCCAGCATGTAAACGATGCTTTATGATCATGAACTGCTGCTTAATAGGAAATAAATCCAACTGATCCAAAGTGCTTTACCTGGGACCCAGAGCACAGCGGCCACTCCAGTTGTCACATTCAGAGAGGATGGGAGAAGGGTGGGATTTGGAGCTGAAACATTTTAGAGGGCTCCAAACCCGTTGGAAAATTTGCTTACTGTGGCAGCTGCTTTCAGCTGGGAATATTTGGGGAATTAATGCCAAATCTGCTTGGCTAATTCCGTTATGCCAATCGGACCACAGGAAAAGAGGAAGTTCACGGAATCCACCAGGAGCAAGGCTGAGTTGGGCACTGGCACTTGGAGCTGAACTGTAAAGGAACACCCATTTTAGCAGGAAAAGTATTAAATTCATGGAATTGTTTGGCTCGGAAGGGGCCTTAAAGATCATCTTATGCCAAAACCCTTGCCACGGGCAGGGACACCTTCCACTATCCCAGGTTGCTCCAAATCCTGTCCAACCTGGCCTTCCAGGAACTCTTCCAGGGATGGGGATCCACAACCTCTCTGGACAAATCCACATATCCAATAAATTCCATGGGTCTGGGTCTGCATCCAAAAATTCCTGGGTTTAGGTAAAAAGTACAGGACTTTCGTTTCCAGGAAATACAGAACAGGAAAACATCACCTAACTTGAAGAGAAAAATTCTGGCAGCATGGGCAGGAGGGATTCTGCCTCTCTGCCCTGCTCAGGTGAGACCCCACCTGGAAATCTGCCTCCAGCTTTGGGGCCCAACAGCACAAGGACATGGAGCTGCTGGAGCAAGTCCAGAGGAGGCCATGGAGATGCTCCAAGGGTTGGAGCCCCTCTGCTCCAGAGCCAGGCTGGGAGAGCTGGGAATGCCCAGCCGAGAGTAGGGAAGGCTCCAGGGAGACCTTATTAAAGCCCTTCAAAAATCCAAAGGTTTAGGAAAGCCCCACCATGCGTGGAGATGTCACGGGGGAACAAAGTGATCCCTGAGCTGTTGAGAAGAAAGAAGGGGAGCGAGGAGAAGAGCATCTGGAAAAGCTGGGGATGGCACAGCCAGGAGAAATCCGACAGCGAGGAAACATCGGCAGCGAGCGTGACGGGAGAGAAGCAGAAAGAAAAGCAGCAGACGTGAAAGTCACGGAGCTCCAAGAAACTCCCTGGAAAAATGCTGCTGCAAAAGACACTCAGGATCAGCCTCCCAAATGGCTGAGGACCTGCACTCCCTTTCCAGCCCACTGGCGCAATCCCCACTTCCATCTGCAGCTGGGATGCTGCACAGAATGGATTTTAGAGGATCTGGTTTAGTGGATCTGGTGTCTTTGGGGTTTGGGTGTTCCCAGCACGCCACAAAACCCAACATGGAATCGTGGAATGGTTTAGGTTGGAAAAGAGCACTGAGATCACTGAGTCCAACCATCCTCTCAGCACTGCCAAGGGCCCTAACAAACCACAACTCCAAGTTCTTCATCCCCACATTTTTTAACACTTTCAGGGATGGTAATTCCACAACTGCCAAGGGAGCCTATTCCAACGCCTGCTCACTATTCCATGAAGATCTCTTATATCCCATCTAAACCTCTCTTGGCACAACTTGAGGCCATTTCCTCTTGTCCTTTCCCTTGCTCCTTGGGAGCAGATCCCGACCCACACCTGGCTCCACCCTCCTGTCAGGTGGAGGTGCAGAGCCAGAAGGTCACACCTGAGCCTCCTTTTTTCCAGCCTGAACCCCTCCAGCTCCCTCAGCCGCTCCTGGTGCTCCAGACCCTTCCCATCCCCTGTGGAATACCATCGCTGGAAGTGTTCAGAAATGTGTGGATGTGGCATTTGGGGATGTGAATCAGTGGTGGCCTTGGCAGTGCTGGCGGAACGGTTGGGACTCGATGATCTCAGAGGTCTTTCCCAACCGAAGCCATCCTACATTTATCCACACAAGACCAATCCATATCATTTTCTGAAGGGGTCTGCCCCACTTCAGCCCCTCCAGCCCCTAGAGCCAGGTGATTTGGGAAGCCACAGAAAATAATGGGAAGAACAGTGCCCTTGACTCAGCCCTACAATCCCAATACCAATATTCCAACTGCAACAGAAACGCTGGCAAATATCTTGGTTTATTCCCTCCCATCCCAAACTATGGAGAGAGGCAGAGACAGAGGGGTCCAACAAGGTCTTGCTGGCGACAGAAGGACACATCACCTTTCACCAACCTCCCAGTAACCCCAAATAACCCCACCAGCTCTGTCACATCCCCCTCCCCACTGCCAAAAAGGCCCAGGATGGCCCTTCCAAATGTCAGAGGAGGAGATGAGCCTTCCAAGGATGAGGAGATCCCACGTTATCCACTAGGAGTGGCAAGAGGAGGTCACAATGAAGGCTTTAAACACCCTTTCCCCAGCTCAAGCCCATGTTAAAGAGCCTGAACAGGTCTCTGGAGCATCGGCCCTTGTTCAAACACAACCCTTATTATTATAACAAAAGAGGGTGGTGGGTTTTCCTTCCCCCCTTCCCTCGGTGAATGATTATTAATGTGTTTCCAGGAGCTGGATCCATTCCTCTAAATGAGAGCAGGATGGCAGGAGGAAAGCTGATAAATGCCCTCCTCCCCCCGGCCTCGCGGCGGGAGCTGCCAGGGGTGCTCGTTCTAACAAGCTGCAGATGGAAGACGACTGGAATAACAAAGTATGAATTTTTATGAGTCTAATAAATCACTCCACTTTTCCTGCTCTTGATCGTTTCCAGCACTTCAGACACCAGAAAAACCCCAGCTATAATCAAATGGGTTCAGGGATCTCGTGTTCACGCCTCGCCGTGGCACGGGGAGAGGTGGCTCTGCCTCGGGAAACGACGGGAGCGCTCGGCGGGCTGGAATTCCATTTGCATTCGTGCTTTAGGATTGACTTCTTTTTTTTTTTTTTACTTTATTTAAATTTAACAAGGAAAAATTTGAATCTCTGAGGTATTCCCCACCCTCAAAGCCACTTATCCAACTGAAGGCCACCCGGCTTTTAGCTTTCCCAAGTATCCACTTAAAAAGAACCTGACCTGACTCCGGCATCAGCAGAGGAACTTGGATAAACTCAGGGAGATGGGAGGAAAACTTTGCGGGCAGAAGGTTCATTAAGATCCTTTTAATTCTCCTTCCTAAACTTTGATATAAAGCAGGTGACGGACAGGCTCAAAACTCATCCCAATGAGAAACAGAGGGATTCAACTACAAGTTGTAACCACTGAGTAGGTGCACATGGATTTGCCGAGGGAAGTATTTGCCGAAAAGCCAGAAAAGTACAACATCCATGGAAAGAAAGAATCAGGATGTTGTTTTCCTTCCCCAAAAACCACTACTGAAACCTCCCAGACAGAAGAGAATGGAGCTGAAGCCAGACACACCACAATGGTTCCCTGCCCATGGCAGGCGGTTGGAATGAGATGATCTTTAAGGTCTCTTCCAACTCAAACCGTTCCATGATTCCATGTGGTTAAGCAAAGGAGAACCATTGCTCCACACCAGTCTACAATCCCTCAAGACCAAGCACAGCTCCAGGATCTTTGAAATCTGGAAAAAAAACCCTCTTTATAATCACAGAATTCTTTAGGTTGGAAAAGACCTCCAAGATCATCGAGTCTAACCTGTGACCAATCCCCACCTTGTCACCCAGACCAGAGCACTCAGTGCCACATCCAGTTATTCCTTGAACACCTCCAGGGATGGGGACTCCACCACCTCCCTGGGCAGCCCATTCCAGTGCTTAACAACCCTTTCCATGAGGAAATTTTTCCTGAAATGGAATTAATGTTGCAGCACTCTCAGTCCCCCAGCACCTGTGTCAACAGTGAGTCCCCATCCCAGTATCCCAAACTGCAACGCTCCACCTCCATGAAGGAAGGACACCGAGTTAACTGGGAAACCTGTTGTTTCCATCACCCTTATCCTGCCCTAGTCTTTAATCCATCCAATATGTTCTTTTTCCCCGCTTTTCATTTGCTTTTCCAGCACTGCACTGCATCGGGGAGGGAATTCATCTTTGACAAACATTTACCGATTATCAAATCACAACTGCAGCCGCCGACAGGGGCAATAAGTCACTTTAAGCAGCCGCCCGTATTCCAGGCTCAGGAGTTTGGGCAGCTCCTCGATGACAAATCGCTCCTGTCAAAGCCGCGTGTTCCCGGCCGCTCCGGAGCCGTGTTCCCTGTTGTTCCACGCTACCTGGTGTTTAATGACAACACTGTCAGACTAAGACGAAGCCGCTGCGCCACCGACTGCCAAAGCCCCATTAGAGGGAAGATTGAGACCCTACTCTTCCCAAACTCACTCAAGCAACACAACCCGCGAGTTTTTATAATTACGGCGCGAGAGCCATCGATCCCGCTCTGACATCCAACCTATCCCTATGAAATGGGAGTAGTTTGCTGGCTGACAGTTGCTATAGATTATTGTGGGTGGGTTGGTTGTTTTTTTTCCCCCCTTTTTATCCATCGCTCGAGCAAAGCTCAGGATGGATGGGAAGGAAGAAGAGGAAAACGTGTGCGGTCTTTACGGTGTTCTTTCTATCCCAGCTCTTTCCCTTCAAAGCAACTTCCAAGAATCCCAGAATGGTTTGGGTGGGAAGAGACCTTGAAGATCATCCAGTTCCAAACCCCTGCCATGGGCAGGGACACCTTCCACCACCCCAGGCTTCTCCAAGGCTCGTCCAACCTGGCCTTGAACATTACCAGGGATGGGGCAGCCAAAATTTCTCCGGGCAATCTGTGCCAGGGCCTCACCATCCTCACAGGGAAGAACTCCTTCCTTATTTCTGCTCTAAATCTTCCCTCTTTCAGTTAAAACCTTCCGCCTCGAGGAGGAAGAACGTTGCTGTTGCTTTAAAGAAATGTGTTCATCTGCTTGAAGCCATTACAGGATCCGTTAAGTTCCTATAAATAAGGAATTTCACAGCCTAAGCTGTGCACGAGCATCAGGGCATGTGGTTGATTTCCTTGGATTGCCCATTTGGGTGATCCAGCTGGATGGGTTTGGCACTCATCCACTTCTCCCACCTCCCCAAAGACCACGGCTTCAGCTGTGCTGGAGGAGAAAGAATCTGATGGCATTCCATGCTCAGCGTGGGGTTGGATGGCACCAAGAGGCACTCAAACACTACCCACCATCCCATTCCATGGGCAGAACTTCAGGAATTGACCTCTAGGGCTTAAATGGGACCTGATGACCCAAAACTACTGCACCTGCACCAGAAATTGAATGTTCTCATAGGTCTGATCCAAATAAACATCCTCTTCAGGATGGGGTGCAGTGAGAGGGAGCTTAAATCATGGAAACACAAGGCCAAGACTTTCTCTTGGATCAAATCCACATAGGGACCATGGTCATTGAAATTTATGATGTGGAAAATAGGATTACAAGAAGGAAATTCCCATTGGTTACCTGGATGGCTCAGGAGAGCCATTCCTGCTTAGGAAATCCCAAATAAGCACCACACCATGAGACTGTGGAATAATTTCGATCCAAGGTCCTCTCCAGCACATGGTGGGATCCTTGGGGTGCCCTGTGCAGGGGCAGGAGTTGGGACTGGATGATCCTTCTGGGTCCCTTCCAACTCAGGATATTCCATGATTCCTTTCAGCCATGGTTTTGAAGCACAAAGGCACAAAGATGATCCCACATCACTTTTTTTAGGAAAGGGAAAAGAGGAAAGCTTTGGCATTGGAAGCTCCTTAGTTCCTGAGGTCAACAACATTGTAATAAGGAAAGCTCAAACCTCAGAATCACCTGATCCCAACAAACTTTGCTAAATCCAAACCTAACAAAGAAGGGAATAAAACAAAGAAAAAAATTGCATTTTCGGGGGAAAACAAAAGCTCTTTTACCCAAAATGTCCATAATCCCATCTCTACCCTCCGATCCAGCACTTTACATTCAGGTTTCTATCCCTGCAGCCCTGAGCATCATCCAGGCCTGTTCAACAGCACAGCTTGAAGGAAACGGCATCTGGCCAAGGCCAGGCTGGATTGGGCTTGGAGCAACCTCAACTCACGGAAGGTGTCCCTGCCCATGGCAAAGGGTTGGGATGAGATGATCTTTGAGGCCTCTTCCAACCTAAACCATGTTCCTCCGATCTTTTCCTGCTACTCCAAACCTCCAGGGGCACCTGGATTCTGTTCCAACAAAAAGTCAATTTTCCAAAGCCTGAGTGACAGGTAAGCAGAGCGTTCCCTTTGTAGCACCCTCAGGATCACCCGGGGGTGTCATTGTGGGAGAGGGGAAGAACAACAAATCTCCCTTTTCCAGCCTCCACGTCTGTTGAGCTGCTCCAGACAGGGGGAGAAATATTTGATAAATTTTCATTTCCTTTCTGATGCTGTCAGGGAACCTTTTTATCAACAGCGCTTCAGGATTGTTCCATTCTCTCAGGGAAAACGGCACGTGCTCCTGCTGGTTATTAACCAAATACATATTTTGGAGTGAGAAACAGCTACAATCCACCTCCTCCTCCAAATAAATCCTCCACATGTGTGTCCTGCAGAATTCCAAACATCTCACAAGCCATGTGGGAGCCCGGTTCACCTGCCCTGTTCCAGGAGGGATGACAGAGGGAAGGTAAACCCAAAATCATGGAATTGCTGAGGTCGGAAAATACATCCAAGATCATCAAATCCAACTGTTAACTCAGCATTGCCATGTTCACCACTAGACTATGTCCCCAAGTACCACATCCAAATGTTTCTTCGACACCTCCAGGGATGGTGATTCCACCATCATGCTCCGAGGTCTGGAGCTCCTCTGCTCTGCAGCCAGGCTCGAGAGCTGGGGATGCCTTGCCTGGAGAAGAGAAGAATCCAAGGAGAACCTCCCAGAGCCTAAAGAGGCTCCAGGAGAGCTGGGAAGGGACTTGGGACAAGCGCATGGAGATGTCCAAGGCCAGGCTGGATGGAGCTTGGAGCAACCTGGGATAGTGGAAGGTGTACCTGCCCAGGGGGAATGGAATGAGATGGTCTTGAAGGATCTCTTCCCACCTAAACCATTCCCAGATTCCATGAAGACACAAGGCAAGTACACCAAGACCCTGCCTTAGCACAGCTCCAGCCCCTGGCAACAACAATCACCCAACAAACAACATCCTAAACCAGGAAACAGCTGGATTTTAAAAAGGACCATGGACTAAATCACTTTGGATTTCCTGCTGGTTAGCAGCTTGATGGCTTCTTCTCCAAAGGTCAGAAATTCCCTCTCCGAAATCCCCCCGGAATAGACTCTCTATAAAAAGAACCAGGAGCTCACAGCAAATCCCACGTGCGAACCATAAAGCCATAATCCCTGGAGCTCCAGGGATTCTGCACATGCCACTGGGAGTGTGAATAGCCAGACTCCCAGCCCGAGTCTCAACTGCAGTAACGCCTCCCAAAGTTTTCCCATTGGCTCCCAGAAGATCCATGCACTGGCTGTTTCTCAGGCACAGGGCCTTAGGATCTAATCCAGTACAGCAAATCCTTTGGGAGGGTTTTTGACCAAGGAATCCAAGATTTCCAGGATGGCTCAGGAGTTCCACAAAACCAGGTACAATGTTTTACAAAGCATCCGTATATTTCCTTTTACAGTAACCCACGGTGATCCAAGGTCTTGGAGAATTTACGTCCCATGCGCAGGAAAACTTGATCTTATGTAAATGAAGATACATAAATAAAATGACCAAATAAAACCACTGGAAAATTCAAAAGGAGGAATAAAGGAAATCTTGTATCGCACTATTTTAGCACGGTGGGGTAGAGAGTTCCCACTGTCAGAGGGCAGGGTTAGATGGGATATTGGGAAGGAATTCTTCCCTGGGGGGGGTGGTGAGATCCGGGTACAGGTTTTCCAGAGAAGCTGTGTCTACCCCATTCCTGGAAGTGCCCAAGGCCAGGTGGGACTTGGGGCTTGCAGCAGGATGTTGTAGAGAGCCACAAGGTGCCCTCCGAGTCTCCTTTTCTCCAGGCCAAGCCCCCCCAGCTCCCTCAGCTGCTCCTGGTGCTCCAGACCCTTCCCCAGCTCCGTTCCCTTCTCTGGACAGTAACAAACCCGAGGTCTGTCCCATGAGCTCTTCGGAGACACGAACGTGACAGAGGGAAGCACCAACCCCCCGAGCTGCCCCACTGCCCACACGGGCACATGGAAAAGGCAGCAGGATTTTAGGGAAAGGCAGCAGGGACACTTTATAAACCTTTCCCTCCCAGGCTTCCTGACATTTCCGTGGCAAAGCTGGGCTGTCACCACTCACATTCCGTCGCTCGGCCAAACTCAAACCATCTCCAAGAAAACAGTTTGGAAAACTCTGTCCCCACAACCCCCCCCTCCCTCAGCTCCTCGGAGCTCAGCGGCACAAAACGCCTTTCCTAATGTTTCACACTCCGGGAGCTCCTCCAGCCCGCGCTCGCCGTGTAATCCCCACAAAGTGCTTCCCAAAACAGCTGCAGCTCTCCTTAATTAGTCTCCGCGGGCAACGGGCATTAACGATTCAGTCGGATGAGCGACTGTTTCTGTGTAAACCCCGCGCGCTCCCCCTGGAAGCCTCTCCACACATCCATCAGGAACGGCTCCACTGAGAACTTGAGCTTTGACCTTCTGGCCAAACCCTTCTGGAAAAGCCACGTTAAGAGCGGGTGACCACCGGTGGCTCCGAGGCCGTGTCTCCATGAGGAAAGCACTGACCAGCTCCAAGATCGGTGGGAATTCAAACCACCTGCAGGTCTCGGGAGAGACCCCGTGGTCGAGACAAGGAACCAACTTTCAGCCCCTGGATTCGGGTCCGTCGTTCATGGATTTGGGATCAACTCTAAATTACAGCAAGAACTCGCCGTGTTTGCTCCAGGGCTCCTTTAACAGGAGCTGCATTCCAAGAAACTCAACATCTTTACTCAGGCAAATGGGGCTCCAGGGTCTGAACAGAAGGGAGAGGGAAGATGTTTATCCCATCAAAGCGTTGTCTTGACTCAGCAATTCCGGGGAAGCCTTCAGCAAAAATAACTCCTTGAGCAGGAGCAGGTTCTGCAATAAAACCCAGCCACTGTGTCCACCTAGTGCCTAATCAGGGGCCAGGTTTTAAAAGTAATTATAATAATTAACAGGGGGAGAAAAAAAAGCTGAGAACTTGGGAATCAGATGCTCACGGAAAAGATGGGCTAGAGGAGAAAACTGCCGAGCACGTGGTGATTTTACCACCAGTTTTAAGGTGTTCAAGGCAGAAAATAACTGAATCTTACATTGAAATATTCCTTGGATACTTGTGCCTGAAGGGGAACAGACTTAAGGGTCAAAGGGATTTGTCCACCAGCCAAAACAGCCTCTGGATTCATAGGATATCCTGAGTTGGAAGGGAACCACGAGGATTAACAAGTCCAACTCCTGGCCCTGCACAGGACATCCCAAAAATCCCACCCTGTGCCAGAGAGCCCTTTCCAAAGCCTCTGGCAGCCTTGGGGCTGTGACCATTCCCCAAGCACCTTGTCCCAGCGCCACACCACCCTTTGGGGGAAGAACCTTTTCCTGATATCCAGCATAAACTTCCCCTGACACATTTCCAGCCATTCCCTCAGGTCCTGTCCCTGGTTACAGGCAGCAGAGATCAGAGCTGCCACGCCCGAGGAAGCTCCAGATCCCAATGATTCTCCCCTCAGTCTCCTCTTCTCCAGGTTTTTCCCCTCCAGACCCTTCATTGTGTCCCTTTGGACCCTCTCCAACAGATCCTTATTTCTGGAATTACACATTCCAGCTGTTTTTCTCCAGGAACTCAACACATGCTGTCCCCAGTGTCCACCCAACTCCTCGTTCCCCCAGCTCCAGCCCAAGGAGTGAGTCTTCCAGAGGGGTACAAACATCCTTGAGGATAACAAAAGCCAATCAATTAAGCAAAATCTTCCTCCAAGCTCAGCACAAACCTCAGGAAGAGGCTTCTCCAGGCTGATTTTATCCTCTTGATGTACCTGTGCGAGTCCCAGGAGCAGCAGGAAGGTCCCTAGACATCCCTCGGCTCTTTGGGGAAGGAATGTGCTTCCTTCAGGGTGGTGGCTCCTAGGAATCCACGGAGCCACCGCCGTGTCTCCGAGCAACTCGAGGCTGGGGAGCGCCAGCGGAGCAGCACACGGCACATTCCTCCTCTTATCCTTTGTCTCCAGTTTTTCCCCTTCCTTCTGGGTGCAGACATCACACGGGACGTGCCCGTGGGATCTGCTTCCCGCCCCGAGGAACGCGGGAAGAGACACCCCGGGAGCAGCACCTTCCATCAGAGCCTCATTTGCACCCGGAGATTTTCCAGCCCCTCCAGCAGCTCCTCCGGAGCCGAGGATGACACAAACACCGAGCGGCACCGCAGGCTCCCGGGAAGTTGCCAGAGTTGCCCTCAGGTGGGAAAAAGTAACCCATGTCCTGCTCAGAGCTCCAGAACTTCCCCGTTAACTTGCCACTTCCCAGAATCCCCCTGGATTCCCTCACGGATAACACCCTCCAATACCTCAAATGTCACCGAAACCTCTCTTGGAATAAATCCCAAACCTCTCCTTTGATTAACACAAGTGGACATGAAACGACCCAAACCATAAACCACCTTTGATTTTTCCTACCCATAAAACCTGGGACAATACGGAAGCCCAGGAGGATGTTTATCCATAAAGTTGGAGTGGAATATCAATATTTATTGGATGGAAATTTATAACGAGTTGGGAAGTGGTTATTGATACAGGGATTGGGAATTTGCACCAAATTGGATGCAAAGCAGTGACAACACCACAGCCAAAACACACCGTGGGTGTGTTTATTCCCATAAATATTCCATTCCCTGCTCCCACAGAAGGGAATCCCAGAAACCTGGTCTAGTGGAAGCTATCCCTCTCCATGGAAAGGGCTGGAATGAGGTGGATTTAAGGTCCCTTCCAAACCCATTCCAAACCATTCTGAGATTCAGGATATTTACGTGTGGATTTGCAGGAAGCAAAAGGGAGAATGAGGATGGATTTTCAGGGATGATTTCTGTGGAGAACCTCTGGAACACAAAAAGGAGCTGGGAAGGCTCAGCCTGGAGAAAAGGAGGCTCAGGTGGGACCTTCTCACTCTCCACAACTCCCAGACAGGAGGATGGAGCCAGGTGAGAGTCAGCGAATACTCACAGTGAAAAAGGGACAGGATGAGAGGAAACAGCCTCAAGCTACACCAGGAGAGGTTTAAATTGGATATCAGGAAAATTTCTTCATGGAAAAGGTGGTCAGGCACTGGCACAGGCTGCCCAGGGCAGTGGTGGAGTCCCCATTCTGGGAAGAATTTAAAATCCACGTGGATGTGGCACTTGGGGACATGGTCAGTGGTGGCCTTGGCAGTGATGTGGGAATGACGGGACTCGGTGGGATCCGAGGTCTTCCCCAACCTTAATGATTCCATGATTTTATCTCACAGACTTTGCCACCTGATATTTGCACCCATCTCCACACAGATTTGCTCCTCGGGGCTTTTAATGGAAGGAAGGAGAAATTCCTTTCTCCATGCAGCTTCCTGGGAACAACCAAGCGGGGGGGATTAGGAAGGAGGGAATCAGGTGGGGAAACCGAGGCAGAGGCCAGGACATTTTGCTGGAAAAGTAACAGAGACACCAGTGCTGCCCTCACTTCCCAGGATCTCCCTCCCTTCAATTAACACCTGACCCCTTCTCCAGGCATCCAGGAGAGAGGATAAAAGCGGGATGTAAACAAAAGAGCTGCACTTTTCCAGCACCAGCCACTGGAAATGGCAGCGTTGGGAGTCTCCAAGATAATCGTGTCCCTGTACAGGGTGGGAAAGAGGCTGGAGTCGGGTTTCAGTCCAGCCGTGAATTCCCAAACTATTAATACATCTCAGGATGCTGGGACACGGCCATGGCATGCCAGCTGTGCCTCTGGATTGGGAACAACTGTGTGCTGGAAGTTTGGACCAAGGACTGCGTGGCCCTTTCCATAAAACCAGTCCCAGCCCCAGTGCTGATCCCTGGATCCAAGGACGGCTCTGCCCTCCAACTCCCGGGATTCATCCCGAAAAAGTGGTTGATCTGGATCATTACATGGAATTTCACTTTGATTCTACTGCAAATCCATGTAGAAAACCTCAGGCTGAGGTTTAAAGGAGCTTTATCCTCTGCCACATCCCAGGTCTCAGATTCCAGGGATCACTCTGCCCTTCACTTCCAGAGATTCATCCTTAAGAATCAGGATCGTTACAGGAAATTTGGGATTAACTCTCCTGCAAAGCCCTGTAGGAAAACCTCAAACTGAGTTTTAAATTTTAGCCCCTGTCACATCCCAAGTCTCAGATTCCAGGGATCATTCTCCCTCCACTTACAAAGCAGTTACTCTGGATCATTACATGGAATTTGGGATTAATTCTGATGCAAATCCAGGCAGGAATGAGCACAATGGGGAATACTTTGTCCTTCCCTCTGAGGAATTTTTTAACACAGCCCTCCACGTCCCAGTCTTCCTCATTTACAAGCAAGAAAACCTGGAAGCA
Organism: Oreocharis arfaki; assembly: GCA_013398015.1. Lineage (NCBI taxonomy): Eukaryota > Metazoa > Chordata > Aves > Passeriformes > Paramythiidae > Oreocharis > Oreocharis arfaki. Next base: position 100,349 of record VZRR01011068.1, read on the forward strand.
GAACGACAAACGGACTCTTCCCAGAGCAGAGAGAAGGATCAACAGCAAAAACAAGGATAAAACTTTTTAAAAAATCCACAAAATCACCTTTTTTTCCTTCCAAAGCTGCTTTAAACACTTCTTTGACTGCCCTAAATCCTAAGGAATCGCCTTCCCATTCTCCATTCTGGCCCTACTTTAAAAAAAGAATCCAGAATAAACCAGTTTTTTCCAAATATCAAGGAATTCCCTGATTTATCCAAGCGTTTTGCACATCTAGACTCCTGTGCCACCAAATTAACACCCTCAGGAATCCCGGGGAAAAGCTCCCGAGCTTCCTTTACATCCCCCTCCAACTCTTCTCCGAAGGCAGGGAGCGAGCGGCCGAAAAACCGTAAAGGTGGGAGCTCTTTCCCAAAAAGTCTCCTAACGAATTTCCCGGCTCTCCGGGATGACAGATCACCGAAGCTCCAGATGGATTGCTTGGAAAAGCGAGATGGTCGTGTTTGGGCCCCGACGTCAGCACATCCCATCAATCTCCGGAGCCGAGCGCGGCTGGCGGGAGTTAATCCCCCCCCCGCCTCCCCTTTCCCTTTTCCAGAGTTCATTCCCACTTCATTACTCGGCGATGGAGTGAGCCGGGAGTGTCTGATTTACTGGATACTTCCTGAGCCTGGGGAAGGCACTGGGAAAACGGGAGTGGAGCTTTGTGTTCCCACGGCAGCACCCACTGATATTCCTTAAAAAGGGGCGCAGGGCTGGCGGGAGGAAGGGATCCATCCCATGGAATTATGTGGTTTTCCACTTGCCTCTTTTTGAGGTGGTAAAATCCTGGGAGAAACGTGCTCCCTGGCAGAACGCACCCCAAAAGATCTGTCCTGCTCCTCCGGGAATCTCCTGGAGATCCCATTCTCCCACAGCAAATGCCTGAATCCAAGGACAGCCCAGTTTTCCTGGCTGGACGACACATCCCAAAGGCTCTGCCTGCTTTTTCCAGGAATCTCCTAAAAATCCAATTCCCCCAAATCAAACACCAGGAGCCTGAATGCACAGGGCAGCCCAGTTTTCCTGGCAGGACAACAAATCCCAAAGGGTCTGCCCACTCTCCCACACGAAATTCCAGGAGCCTCAAGCTGCAGGAGCAGCCGATTTTCCCTGTGGAAACTTCACAGCATTTCACCAAACCCCACCTTAAATCACCAACAGAGCAGGTTGAAATCACCAATTCAGCCTTTTCCCAAACAAAAACCCCCTCATCCTGATTCCCAGAAAAGAGCTGGAGAGTTTTCCCCGCTCTTTTCCACAAATCTGTACCCTCCATGGACAAACCAAGCCATGCTGAAAAGGGATTTTTGGCACTCTGTGACATAAAGGTGCCGCCGCTCCCGGCTCCCAGGTAATTTCCTGGTCAGCATCCCTTTATCCCACCATCTGCTGGAATGATTACGAGCCGGAAAAATCCTGACCCAGCAGGAAAAGTGGAGAAGGATGAGGCAGAGGGAAGCAGATGCAGCAGGATCGGGCTGGAGCCGAGTTCCAGCACGGAGCTTGTGCCTCAACATTCCCCTCTCCGGAACAAAATTCTCCTGGGGATGTAAAAGAAAAAAAAAGAGAAAAAAAAGTCCCCAGACAGAGGATATTTCATGGAAAAATGAGGGTTTGGAAGTTGCTTTTTTATTTCGGAGAAGGAATTTTATGCCATAAAAAGGGAATGTTCCCATTTACTCAAATTATAATTGGTGGTGGTTCGGGATTTTTTTTAAAACCCCGAAATTTTGTCCGTGAAAAGCCAGGGATGCACATCCCATTTTCATCCTTTACAGGGATCTCCTCACGCCTTAATTTAGGCACTCCAGCACAAAGCTCTTTGCCATAAAATCCAAGACAATCCAGGAGGGCAGGGACCGACTGGAAAAGATGGATTTGATTTCCCGACGGAGCCTTTCCTGCTGCTGTTCTGCTCCGCAGGGTCCGGAGGTGATGCCACCCCATTCCCTCTCCTCGTGGAGCAATTAAAGCAGCAATTAATTAATTAATTGTGGTTAAGGACAGGTTGAAAGTTTTGGGAAAGCAGGGAAATCAAATAAAATGATCCAATAAAAAATTCCCACTCAACTCATCGGTCTTGGGAATCAATTAACGGGACAGGAATCGGCTCCGTGTGGGAAACATCCCAGAGGCAGCACAAAAGCAACAGCAGCTCTGTCCCTGAGGCAGGAATCCCACATAGAGCGGGAAAAGGTAATTACAGGAGAACTGGAAAACAGGATTTATTCCCAATGGGGTTTTTTAAAGAGCATAATTTTCTCGGAGTCTTATTCCGCTCTCACTCCCGATAGTTCGGGTATACCGGGAAGGAAGGAGTTAAAAAAACCAACAGAGTGTTTAAATACAATTCTTGCACCTCACAGGTTATCCAGGATATCCCAAATTATCCAGGATGCACCCTGGAGGGTTTAACTAAAGAGGAGCCGGGATACGCCTCACTTTACTCGGGATCGAAGGGCAGAATTAGGGATTAAACCCAAATACATCCTAAAATTCCCACAAAAATGAAGGCAGGGCATCACTGCTGGGGAAATTCCAAGCAGCTCCGGCCAGGATGCGATTCCTGCTGAACACACGGATATTTTGCTGCTTCTTGTAACTCTCAGTTCGTTTTTCCCTGTGGGAAAAAAAAAACCCTTTCTCTGGAAAAACGGCGGAGGCATCGTGCCCCCTAGAGGGGACCACAGCGGGTCCTGGTGGCAGATCCCGCTTTTCCGTATCCCAACAGGAAAAGGAGGGAAGAAAAAATCCATTTCTTCCCATAGATTTCACACCTGTGCCTGAATGTGCTTTGTAAAACCCGGGATGTGCAAAGAATTGGGGAAAAGTGGGGGGCAGAAAGAATCTGGGAATTTTAAACTTTGCAGAACAAGCTCCAAATTTTATCCCTCTGAATTTTCCTTTCCAATTAGGAAATTGGTGTAACTAAACTAAGGAATACAGGGAAAAGACCGATCCCAAACCCAAGAAGACAGGGAAAAGATCCCTTCTTGTTTTGCTGGAGCGAGACACACGCGGAATTCAGCTCTCCAGGGAAGCTGCTGGTGCTGGTAGCTGAGCCCAGTTATCCCTAAAAATCATCCCAAAATAATCCCTTTGGGATGTGGTCTTGCTCAAAGCCTCAGGGGAGGTTTATTCACCAACCCCTCTCCCATTCCCAAATCTCTTCCCGCATTTCGGCGTGGGGAAAACGCTGAGTCCAACAACAATTAAAGGGGAAAGTGGAAGAGGAAAAATAGGGAAAAGCCAAAAGGAATAGGTTTGAAGCCGGAGAGTGGGAACAGATGGGAGTCAATGAGGCAGAGAAATACAAGGAAAATGCTGCTCCTGCCCCAGGGAGCTGCCAAGGTGAAAGATCCATCCCGGGAAAGGGATGGAAATTGAATATCCCGACACGGGATAGAGCATCCATGGATGAGGAGAGGATTTGCTCCTCTTTAAAGGAACCGTCTTGGGGGGGAAAGTGTTTTCCTGGTAGAATTTAAGGAGCCAAAAATCCCTGGTTTTGCACAGGCAGCAGCCCTGGTTTATCCCAAATCCCAAACCATGCTTTCCATGAGGTACAGGAACGTCCTGCTCCGCTGTCAGCAACAGCTTTGCTACTTCCCAATGTCTCATGACACCTTTCCCAACCGGTTATTCCAAGAAAACCATGAAACTGGGAAAATGAGGACACAGCAATCCCGAAGAACTGGGCAGCCTGGAGCTGACATTCCCACAGGGAATGAGCTGAGCCTTCCCTCCAGGCTTCCTTCTGCTGAGTCCATCAGGCTTGTTCCAAGATCCCCGGCTCTTAATTAAGCGTGGCTAATCAGACACCTGGAATTATCCAGCCCTGTGGCATTCCTGGCGGGAAAAGGGGAGGGAAAATAAACCCCACCCCACCCCACACTTGTTTCATCACCAGCCTGAGCACAGGGACAGCTGCAGATCCTGACCGGGAGCTTCCCATTTGTTTGGGAGCTTTGGAAAAGGTCCAGGAGAAAAAAAAAAGGGAAAGGGGATTTGCAGGTGTGGGTGGTGTTGGAATAATGAGTTTGGGAAGTGGTACCTGGGAAGTTCTTGGGATTGCAGGGAGGTGATACCAGAGCCAGACTGGAACGTCCAGGCTCCAAATTATAGGGTTATGGAATGGTTTGAGTGGGAAGGGACCTTGGAGATCAGGGAATTCCAAACCTTACACCTTCCACTATCCCAGGTTGCTCCAAGCCCTGTCCAACCTGGCCTTGGACATTTCCAGGGATGGGGCAGCCACAGATCCTCTGGGAATTCCATTCCAGGGCCTCCCCACCCTCCCAGAGAAGAACTCCTTCCCAATATCTCATCTATCTCTGCCCTCTGGCTGTGGGAAGCCATTCCCTGTGTCCTGTCCCTCCACTCAAGGTGAAGAAAGGAAAAAGGAGCTCTGGGATTGGACCCAAAGGTGACACAACTTCCAGGGATATTCCCCACCACCAGCTCTGCTTTTTGAAGGAAACTTGCAAGAAGCTGGAAAAGTTGTGGAGTCCTCATCCCTGGAATTTTCCAGGCC
>VZRR01011068.1:104925-132320 GCA_013398015.1 Oreocharis arfaki
GAATTTTCCAGGCCAGGTTGGATGGGGCTTGGAGCAAGCTGGGATGGTGGAAAGTGTCCCTGTTCATGGCACGGGGTGGCACTGGATGAGCTTTAAGGTCCTTTCCAACCCAAACTATTCCAGGATTTTCGAGAGGCGAGGGCCACCAAGCTGACAGCGAGCAGGGATTTTATCCCGGGAAAAGGAGACGGGAGCACAGCAGTAACACCCATCCTCCATCACCTCCTCAACTCCTTCCCAGCCCTCATGGAATGACAGACAAGGGAAGGGGGGTCAATCCACAAGGAATCCGATGAACCAAGTGGCAAATCAACAAGAGGACTGGGATGAGATCATCCGCAAAAATTATCCCGGGAGGTGTCAGGAATCGAATCCCACACGATTCCCTGCTGGCCTCAAGAGCCCCTGATCTCCAGCCCCCTCCAGCTCTCCGTGCCGGCCCGGGATGCTTTTTCAATTTACGGGAATTGCATCCCGCCCGGAGCTTTCCATGACGAATTCCATCAATTCTACGCATCCGAACCGAATCTTAAAATTGGAAAGGCACCTGTGGAAGGAGCGAGGAGCTTCCCGAGGCTGCGGAGCGGAGGCCAAGCCAGGGCCGACGTTCCTGTCATGAGTCGGATGCCAAGCTGGATGTTTCCGTAGGGACTTGACAAATCCAAGCGCTCTCCCCAGCCAAGGAGGGTAAAGATAGATCCGGCACACCAGGACAAACCCGTGGCTGGAGCTCCTCTTGCTCCCAGTTTTCCCCTTTTTCCTCATGTGCCGCCTCCCTGTTCTCCCCCAGAAGCGATCCCCCCGCTTGGGAGTATCGGGGGGAAAGTTGGGAATGGGATAAGGTTACTCTATCCCGAGGGAGGGAGAAGTGGCTTGCTCACAGCTGGCATTGCCTCGTTTTCTCACAGGCAGCTAATTGGGAATTTTCATCACTCCCGCTGTTATATATGGACACGAGAGATGGAAAAGGGAAAAGATGATGACTCGGAACAGGTGTTTTCATGAAGGATTTCAGCGGGAATATTTCCACAGCCTGCTGAAACCGACTTCCAGGAGTCAAACCCAAGGCACAGCCCTGGAAAGGAGCAGTTCAGGACATTCCTCGTTCCTTTTCCATGGGCTGATTCCGGAGTTGAGGGATGGGACAACCTCCGGAGATGTACAAATGTCACTCAAAGGAATAAGAACCACGAGGGTCACCTCAAAGATCCACGGGATGCTCTTGGAATGTTCTTTTCTGTTCGTGGCTATAGAAAACTCCCAATAATTTTTGGAAAATAATAATATATGGAATAGCACGGCGGGGGGGAAATCAGCAGGAATTCCAATTCCTTTAAGTAATCCTAGAGGGAAGAGAAAGGTCTTCCCTCTCCTACATTTTCCTGGACCTGCACTCTGGCACTCCACACCTGCAAATATTCCAGTTCCATGGAAAAACTGGATGGAAGAGTATCCTGGAGCATCACAGCCATGGAGGTGGATCATTCCAGCCCTTCCTGGACCCACTGAACCCAAGGACCTGCCAGGACCATGGGATGCAGGGTCCTAACCTTGATCTAATTCCAGCTCCATCCCAATCCATGGGTGTCCTGGAGCGAGTCCAGAGGAGACCATGGAGATGCTCCAAGGAATGGAGACAGGCTGGGAGAGCTGGGAATGTCCAGCCTGGAGAAGAGAAGGATCCAGAGAGGCCTTGGAGAACGTTCCAGTGCCTCAAGGGGCTCCAGGAGAGATGGAGAGGGACTTGGGACAAGGGATGGAGGGACAGGACAAGGGGGAATGGCTTCCCACTGTCAGAGGGCAAGGATAGATGGGATATTGGGAAGGAATTCTTTCCTGGGAGGGTGGTGAGGCCCTGGAATGGAATTCCCAGAGGATCTGTGGCTGCCTCATCCCTGCAAGTGTTGAAGTCCAGGTTGGACAGGGCTTGGAGCAACCTGAGATAGTGGAAGGTGTCCCTGCCCATGGCAGGGGTTTGGAATTCCATGACTTTCAAAATTCCCAAACCATGCTCTGCCCATCCTGTGGATGAGGAAGGGCTTCATTTTCCCGGATTGCCAAACTGACACTTGGAAATAAATCCTGAATTTTACCAGATCAGGACAATTATTCACAGGACGTTTGTTCACAGGACCAAATCCAGACATGGATATTCCCAACCAAATCCAGACACGGATATTCCCACAAGTCCTGAATATTCCTAATGTCAAAGCTTGGCTGCAACACAATCAGCAGCATTCCAAGGAATCACAGGAATCACTTCTTCAACCTCTGCTCCTCCACTGCACAAAAACTCCCTGAAATCCCACAAAAAACCCAGGAAAGCAGCACTTATTATTTTCCATTATATGTGTAAAATACCTGGAGCTTTCCCAAGAATTCCCAAGAGTTAATGAACAACGTAAGGATTCATTTCTTCCCAGAAAGTGTCAGGGAGGGAAGGGAGCAGTGACCCAGAATCTGAGAGCAAATAAAGATAATAAAGTGCATTTTAGAGGGGCGAACTTCCTGCTCCTGCACTGAAATCCAAGCAGGGAATGCTGCAAGGAACAGCAGAAGGAAAAGCAGCTTTACGGGAAGGAAACTAAGGAAGAGTTATGGGATTAAGAGGAAATGCTCCATTAATATTTCTCCTTAAATAACAACAGCCATAATTCAGCCTATTCCAAAGGGTGACAACGTGACACTGGAGCTGGAGATGCTCTTGGGAGCAACAAAACGACTTCCAGGGATAGTCTTTAAGAGCCGGAACTGAATCTGAGATCAGATCTCCGGATTTTAATGGGATCGCTCCGCTGGCAGCTGCTCAGCATCCCGCAGTCATTGTCCGGGATCCCATCCCAGGAGGTGCCAAACAAATCCAAAACAAAGAGCTTTAATGAGTTGATTTTTTCCTAACAATGCCATAATTGTTGGGATAAGTAATTAATGCCGGCTGGAGCCTGAAGCAGAGCCCTGCCTGTGCTAATTACAGAATTTTTAATCCATTCCCTCTCTCGGAAGCAACTCCTGGAGATAGCAAGGAGGGAGAATTGTGGGGATGCTGCTGCTTCCCGTCTCCTGTTTTCCATGCCGGATCCAAGCGATGCTCCATGACCAGGACAGCACTCAGGGAAGCATCCACAGGAACATCCCACAGGTGGATATCTCATTTTTCCCTTCTCCTTGACTTTCACCTGGAGCTTTTTACTTCCCACATGCAATTCCTACTCTTTCAGGACTCAACACCCAAGAATTTTAGGGATAAATTCCCGAACCACCAGCTCATCTTGTCCCCTTCTCCGGAGCTGTGGAAGAAGCAACCAAAAATCTCTCAGGAACAGGATGATGAAGGACTGAGCACAGATTCTCATGGAATTCAAATGTGGATTTGCTTCCAGACAGGGAAATTCAGAGAAAATCCCAGGAAAGAGACTGGCTGGAAGGGAAACAGCTGCGAAAAGCAGCACTTTGGCCACATCAATCCAACAGTTCCTTAATTCCCAGTTAAAAAAGCAAATGCCAGTGTTGCTCCTTCCAGTCCTTTTTTCCCACTATGTGCTCCAAGATCCCTCATTCACATCCCTACTTACTTATTTTTATCCCAAATTTTCAAAGGGAAAGCTGGGCAGAGAGAGGAGATGCTCATCCATGGATCACACCCACATCCCAACAGATTCGAGGGATTGTAGGACGTGGCAACCTGGGAGATGGGCCTCGGAACGCTCTGAATCCGTGGAGCACATCCACGTGGCCCCAGATCTCCTCCATAAATGTTTTCCAACACTTGTGACCCAGCTGTAATCCAAGCTGGGACCACCTCAAGCTCTTTTTCCTTCTCGTTTATCCCAATTTTCCCTTTCCCAAGATGGGATCCTTTGGACAGCGGATGAGACGCGGGTAACGTCACACTCCAGGATGGGATTCTCCCACTGCACGGAGCCGATTAAGGGCATATTCCTAAGGAATTCTGGAGGTCAGCGCTGTAATTCAGACAAACAGTGGAAGCCATTCCGAGGTGCTGAATGATTTAAAACAGAATTCCCTGCCCAGTCGTTCCCGGGTGCCACCTGTCGGAGTTTGGAGCCTGAGAAAATACCCAGGAATGAGCAGAATCCCAAGGCACAGCTCCGCTCCACCAACTGCCGTAAGGAAGAAGCTGCTAATGGCTCCTCACTTGCTCCAGGGATTATGTCATAGCTCAAATTGTATTCCCAAGGAATGGGGTTACCACATTCCAGAGGAACGTGCTGGATACACACAGCAGCTTCCCAGGGCTGGATACAACACGGGCGGGCGGCACAAGAGCACGGGGAAGAAATATCCCGGTGGAAGTTTGCTCCAAGGATCCCTCCAGCCAAGTCCCTTAATTTTCAGATTTTTGGGAGAAGGGACACACTTGCTTTGGAGACTCCAGGACCAAAAAAAGTTCCACAGAATTAAAAAAAAAAAAAAAAATTCACAGAATCGTGGAATGGTTTTTGAGTTGGAAGGGACCTCCAAGACCATCACATTCCAACCCCTGCGCCATAGGCAGGGACACCTTCCACCACCCCAGGTTGCTCCAAGTCCTGTCCAACCTGGCATGGAAAAGGCCAAAAAGACAAAGGAGAGAGCACAGATCCCTTCAACACCCTTTTCCAAGAGATTTCCACATTTCCAGGTCCAGATTTGCTGTCACAGACGCAGCTCTGGGGTCACTATGGTACCTCCCAGCTATTTCAAGGGCCACACCACGTTCCAAACCCATTCCAATCCCTAAAAACACACCTTCTCCCCACACTGGGATAGAGAGATCCCATCAATCCTCAGATCCCACTTCCCAGATTAAAACCTTTCCCGAAATTCTATGGTTTTAGCACCGTATTTTAGACGAATGAACCTGAATACAACAACTTCCGAAGATCCCACATCATTACCAGTCCACACCAAACATCTCCATGAAATCCAAAAGAAAACAAGATTTAGGACAAGACTGAGGCCGATCCATAAACCTGGTTTATTTGGAGAGTCAGCACTTCCCAAATCCACCCGATTGCACCGTGGGGACTCGGAGCTGCCAGGGAATGTCACCTGTCAAGGCCACTTAAGAGGGAGAGTGGCTCACCCCTGATGTTCCCATCCTGTAAATATTTCAAGCAAAAACCAATTAACACCACTCCGGGCTGGAAAAAAGCTGCTCCGCTCTTCTCCCTTGGAAATAAACTTTCCAAACTCGGGAGAAAAGTGGAGGGGAGGAAAAACAAGCCAGGATTTGATGCTTTTCCTTTCCACTTGGATCCCTCTGTCGCTCCTGAGGGAGAAGAAGAGTGACAACTCCAGGTTTCCTGTCATTCCTTAAAATCCTGCTCACAAAATATCCTCGGCATCTTCCTCACTGATCCAGCTCTCCCCAAGCTCTTCCCAGCACTGATCCTGAGTCCCTGCTTGGCATGGAATTGATAAGGTTGGAAAAGCTCTCAAAGGTCAGTGAGTCCAAGAGAAGGGAATGGAGCTGGGAAAGGTCTGGAGAACCAGGAGAGGCTGAAGGAGCTGGGAAAGGGGCTCAGCCTCGGAAAAAAGGAGGCTCTGGAAGGACCTTCTCACCCTGCAATTCCCTGCCAGGAGGGTGGAGCCAGGTGGGAGTCAGGATCTGCTCGCAGGGAACAAGGGACAGGATGAGATGGAATGGCCTCAGGTTGCACCAGGGGAGGTTCAGCTTGGATATCAGGGAGAAACTTCTCCATGGGAAGAGTTGACAAGCCCTGGAATGGGATTTCCAGGGCAGTGGTGGAACCACAATCCCTGGAAGGGTTCAAAAAATGTGTGGATGTGGAACTTGGGAACATGGGCTGGTGCTGGGTTAATAGCTGGACTCGACGATCTTAGAGGATCCTCTAAAGGATTCCATGATTTCCTTGGCCCTCATCCACTTCCCTCTGCCATCTCCTAACCCCTTTGGTTTTCTCCCCGTTTTCTTTTGCTTTATCTCCCCAACACCGCTCTGATCCTACAGGAATGGGGACCTTTAGGATCAACAGCCACATCCAGGAAGGAGTTGAGAGCACAGGGAACAGAATCCTGGAATGTTTTGGAAGGGACCTTAAAGCTCATCCCATTCCACCCTCCTGCCATGGGCAGGGACACCTTCCACCATCCCAGGTTGCTCCAAGTCCCATCCAACCTGTCCTGGAAAACCTCCAGAAACGGGACAACCACAGCTTCTCTGGGAAAGCTGGGCCGGGGCCTTCCCACCCTTTCCAATTCCTTCCCAATTGTGAGATTTTTGCCCCAACCCCACAGTGCTGGGATCTGCCTGAGGTTTTTGTCCCAGATCCCAGGGATCTTTTTTCCTAGATCTGCTCTTCCCAACTCCCAGGCAGGAAAACCCAGGAATAGCAGTAAAATCATTTATCCCAAGGTTACGGAGGTCCAGCGACACTAAAGTCTGTTTGGTTTTAATCAACTCCAAATGGATTTGAAGGGCATTCCCTGGGTATTCCAGGGATTGCTGGTATTCCAATTTAAGAGTATTTCCAAATGGCAAACACCTTTCTAGGCCACTAGAAATTCCAGAACCATGAAAAGAAATCCCTCCTGTCTCCCAGTGCTGGCTGAATCCCCATTCGATCCCAGTTGATTGGAACATTAAGGTTTTTTATTGGTGGTATTGCAGGTATTTGGTTTGTTTTCCCTGATTTTTTTTTTTCCTTCCTAAATAAAAATAAAACAAACTATCCCAAACTTCATCCATCCGCACGCACTGGAAGGAAAAATCCCATCCAGCCTTTTTCACTCAGCTGCCAAGTCCAATTACTCTCTCCAGGCCATGTGTCAGGCACCATCCCTTTAATCTGTGGAATATTTAAACAGCAGGAGAGTCAGACTTGCAGCCCTCATCCCATCAGTGACCTGAATGAACTGGGAGCTGACTGGTTGGCAGAGCTGAAAGAAACAAAAATTCCCTGAAAAATTTCTGACATGCCTTCATTTTACTCCTCAGTAATCCACAGGATATCCAAGAGCATCTGGAGCTGCAAATCCTGACTCGAGCCCAAATTCCAGGTTGGATGAGGCTTGGAGCAACCTGGGATATTGGAAGGTGTCCCTGCCGATGGCAAGGGGTTGGAACTGGATGATCCTAAAGATCCCTTCCAATCCAAACCATTCCATGACTCTGTGATCCTAAATTCCTTCTGAGTACTTCTTGTCCAGGGTTTACAGGGAAAGCCACCCACTAAAAATCCCTCAGGGATATCAGTGATCTTTTGAATAGGATAAAACATCCCTGTCTAGTGAGAAACTGGAAGTTTATGGAATTTCTCCTCCCAAACACAGCACATTCGCAGAAATTCCAGTTCAAACTTGAAAAAATTGGGAAAATACCTCAATCCCAAAGGCTCCCAGATTTGGGAGAAGTTTTTAAAACATATGGACAACAAGTCCACTACCGCTTTGAATTCCACGGATAACGCTGCTCCATTTAAGCAACCCGGCCACTCCGCTCCCATGAATATTTAAAGGAGAAAAAGCAAAGCATTAGGGAATGAGGCAGCCTGGAATGTGCACTCAGATCCCTGGGAAGAGAGGACAGGACAAAGGAAGCGTCAGCACGGCCAAAGAGGCCGCCGTGATGCCCAGGATTGGGTTTTAAGAGGATGGAATAAGAAGGGAAAAGTCTTTTCCGACACCACTTAGCGTGGAATGAGCCCTTCGGAACAGGCAGCAACTGACACGCAACGGGAAGCAGATCCATGGTGAGAATCCATTAATGAAAATGCAGCAAAGGGGAGAATGTCCTCTCAGCTGAAAGGGAAAACTGGCTGGGAATCGTGGGGATGGGATAACAAGGAAAACAAAACATTGATGTTTCCTACCACGCGTTACCAGAAATCCAGGAAAATCCGGGAATGTGTTAAGGAATGAAATAAGAAAGAAAAAAAAACAGGAATAAATCTGAGTTAGCCCTTCTGGTGCTTAAAAGGGCTGCAAGAAAGCTGGAGAGGGAATTTGGATAAGGGATGGAGTGACAGGATACAGGGAATGGCTTCCCACTGCCAGAGGGCAGGGTTAGATGGGATATTGGGAAGGAATTCTTCCCCCTGAGGGTGGTGAGGAACTAGAATGGAATTCCCAGAGAAGCTGTGGCTGCCCCTGGACCCCTGGAAGTGTCCAAGGCCAAGTTGGACAAGGCTTGGAGCACCCTGGGATAGTAGAAGGTGTCCCTGCCCATGGAAGGAGAGTGGGATTGGATGGTCTTGAAGGTCCCTCCCAACTCCCACCATCCTGCGACTCTGGGATACTCCAAAAAAGAAATGGAATTCCATGTCCAAATTCCAAACCACTGCTGTCAGGCACAGGATCGAGGCAGAGAGTGAGAGCGAGAGGAATAACCCAGAGCAAAGTGCAAAATCATGGAACTGAAAGCTGGAAAAGAGCTCCAAGATCATCGAGTCCAAACCTCAGCCCAGCACCACCACCACGTTCACCACTAATCCCTGTCCTCAAGTGCCAAATCCACACATCCACACATTTTTTGGACACTTCCAGGGATGTGACTCCCCCACTCCCCCAAGCAGCCCATTCCAACGCTTTACAACCCTTTCCATGAAAAACACTTTCCCAACATCCAAACTAAACCTCCCCTGGCACAACTTGAGGGCGTTTCCTCTGGTCCTGCCCCTCATTCCCTGGAAGCAGATCCCGATCCCCACCCGATTCCATCCTCAGGGAGTTGTGGAGAGTGAAGAGGTCCCCCTGAGCCTCCTCTTCTCCAGGCTGAGCCCCTTTCCCAGCTCCCTCCAGACCCTTCCATAGCTCTGTTCCCTTCCCTGGACATGCTCCAAGCCCTCAATGTCTTTCCTGTCATGAGGGGCCCAGAACTGATCCCGGAATTCCAGAACTGATCCCAGCTCCACTTCAGAGCCCATGACACGACACAATACAAAACAAGCTCCTGCTTCCATTAAAAAGCCCAGGGAAGCTCCAGGCTGGAGATTTCCAGCCTGGCAGCAGCAGAGGTTTCCCATCTCGATTTCACTCCGGAATTCTTCACTACATTTTATTACCGGGCTTTATGCTGCTCCCGCAGCATCCGTGTGGGAATTAAGGAGGTTCCACTCAGGAATGCCTCTAAGTCGAGACACTAAACAACCCTGGAGCGGGGGCACGGTGCTCCCTCAGGGAATGACAGCAATGCTGGGAGCACCCAGGAGAGGAGCTGAGGATTCCCTGTGCTAAGCCGAGGCACGTGAGGGCTGGGCCGGAGCAGGGAGAAGGAGCAGGGATCCCACTGGGTAGGGAGAGAGGGGAAAAAAGGGAAATAAAGGAAAAAAAAATCCAGGCACGGGATCCTGGGTTTAAATTATTGATGAGTCCAAGGGGCTGCAATGTCTTAGATGTGTCCAGAAAGCGAGGGAAGCAAACAAAAGGAAGCCATGGAGTTGCTCCAGCAGCTGGAGACAGGCTGGGAGAAAAGGGAAGACTCTGGGGAGACCTCAGAGCCCCTTCCAGTGCCTCAAGGGGCTCCAGGAGAGCTGGAGAGGGACTGTGGAGAAAGGACAGAATGCCAGGACAAAGAAAATGGCTTCCCACTGCCAGAGGGCAGGGTTAGATGGGATATTGGGAAGAAATCCTTCCCTGGGAGGGCGCTGAGGCCCCGGCACAGGTTTCCCAGAGAAGCTGTGGCTGCCCCATCCCTGGAAGCGTCCAAGGCCAGGCTGGAGCAAGTCCAGATCCTGGGGCTGTGTCCACTCCCAGCCCATTTGCCACAGGGATGCTCAAGCCCCGAAGGGGAGGCAGGAATAACTCCCCACGTAAACACAACCTCCTTTCGGAGTTATTCCGGCTGTTGGGAATTGCAAGCGCTGGCACCTGTTTATCTCGAGGGGCCAGGCAGGGCCTGGGGAAGAGATAAACAAGGATATCAAGTTTAGGATGCTTTTCCACAAAGCTGCTCTCCCCCACGTTGCGGCCAGGCCATGGAATGCCTGTCACCCACGCCCTGCCCGGCCCCACAAGGAGAGTGGTGACAGTGGGAGAGTCGCTGGGGCTGGGCATCCCCCTGCTCCGGGGGGTGGAATTGCTCGGGAGCAGGGATCGCTTTACCGGCATTGTATGTCCCGGTTTTCCTCAACCCCCTTCGGCTCAACAAGTGTTTGTTCCCTTCGTGCCCTGTCCTCACCTGTCCTTTGCAGGCCCCATCCTCCCGGATCCCAAAAAGCTGGGGAGGGGATGGATGTGCTACAAAATCCAACCAAGCACATGATTCCCAAGCTCTGGAAAAAAACTGCCAAGTCCAACGCGCCTGGGTGGATTTTATCATTGATTCTTCAACGTCCACGGGTAGAAGGAAGGGGCAGGACCCCTGTGGGCTCGTGATCATAGAACCATGGAAAGGACCTTAAAGATCATCGTATTCCAACTCTCACCATGGGCAAAGACACTTTCCACTATCCCAGGGGGCTCAAATTCCCATCCAACCTGGCCTTGGACACTTCCAGGGATGGGGCAGCCGCAGATCCTCTGGGAATTCCATTCCAGCCCCTTCCCACCTTCACGGGGAAGAATTCCTTCCCAATATCCCATCTATCCCTGCCCTCTGGCAGTGGGAAGCCACTCCCTGTGTCCTGTCCCTCCATCCCTTGTCTAAAGTCTCTCTCCAGCTCTCCTGGAGCCCCTTGAGGCACTGGAAGGCTCTCCCTGGAGCCTTCCCTTCTCCAGTCTGGACATTCCCAGCTCTCCCAGCCTGTGAAGTTCCAGGGTTCGGCCAGATCCGACCTTCATCCCACAGTGGCACCAACAGCATCTCAGAGGTCAAAACTCCTTAAAAGCAACTGGCAACAGCATGGAAGAACAGTTGGGAAGCAGCGGATGGAGATGGATGCGCTGCAGGCCATCAGCTGGAGAAGGGAGAGCAGGGATCTTATCACCAATTCCATTCTTTCCTGAAAAAGCTGCAAAGGGATTGTAGTGCTTAAAGAAAGAACTTCAGCCCTGGAGCAGGTGAAATTACTTCCTTAGGTCCATAGAAATTTAGGTGGAACATCTGGATGTCTCTGGCTCAATCCTCTGCTCAGCGCGAGCTCCGTGGACACCAATCCCGCTCCCTCTTCCCAGATCTCAAACACTTCCAAAGGCAGAGACTCCACAGCTCCTCGAGTTTCAGCCCAGTGCCCTCGACCTCTTCCTTTAGGTCACATTCCCAAGGTAATCCCAAGATCTACTGGGATCATCTCTTTGTATTCTTCTTGAACTGGGATGGCTCAAAGCAGCCACTGGTTACCAGTATGGCCCCACCAGTGCCACAGGGAGTTAATACCAGCTGGAATTCTGCAATTCCTAAGCCCAATTTTGGGGCTCTGGGTTTACTGGGACCTGAAATCCTTCAGAAACAATGAATCCAAACTCTCCAGGAATACAAGAAGACAATGATGAGAAGGTCTGTTCGATTCCAGCAATCTGAGGGAGGCTGTCTCTTCCTATCAAAGGGAATCATGGAATGGTTTTGGGCTGGAAAGACCCTAAAGCTCACCCAGTTCCACCCTCTGCCATGGGCAGGGACACCTTCCACTATCCCAGGTTGTTCCAAGCCACATCCAACCTGGCCTTGGACACTTCCAGGGATCCAGGGGCAGCCACAGCTTCTCTGGGAATTCCATTGCAATTCCTCACCATCCTCCCAGGGAAGGATTCCTTCCCAATATCCCATTTAATTCCTCCCCTTCTCCAGCTAATCTACATTTATCCATTTCTTTAGGGCATTTCACCCTTCAAATATTCCCACCAAGGACTCAACTTCCTCCGGATGTCAGGAACATCCCCAAAACCACCCCTGACTTAGACCCACAATTCGTGGAGAGGTATTTCCTTGATTAATTATTATTTAGACTCTTCATATTTAGCAAAGCGACTTCATTAACCCCACGGGAGGGAGGGTTAAAATGAAGACAGAAATAAAAATCCAGCTGCCATATTGAAAGTCCATTAAGCCAGGAGAGGACCCAACTTTGGTGCTTCTAAACATCAATTATTCCGGAATAATTAATTAGCAGAGCTCTAACAATACATAAAATCACTCGCCTCTGACTCTTCTGATAATTTATGCAAGATTAAAGTATCGCTGTGGTTGCCTTTTCTGGTGCCTAATTCAGCATTTTCTTTTTCCTTATGGAAGCAAGACTCCAGATTTAACTGCTCTAATGCCCTTTTACAGTGTTTGCTGTAGTAAAATCTAACAGCCACTCCGGCAGGCGAGCCGGGAAATGATGGATCACGGAAGCTCATGGAAAGGGGAGCACCGTAAAATGCCCCAGTTAATGTGGAGAGAGCAGAGTAAATCTTGTTTTAAAAACAGAGAGGGATCTCTGATGGACTCGCCTCAACCCCATCAAATTCCCTTCTGATTTGCTTTGCTGATAAGGGAGAACTCCACTCCTTGGATTCCTGATAACAGGGGAAAGCATTTGGAAGTCAGCGCTGCTAAATTAAGGTCAGCAATCACTGCAAACACCTCGACCCAGCCAGGAACGAGCATTATTTGGGTGGAAGGCTGGGCTCTTCCTCAAAAGGAAAGAATTCCCTGCTTTTTTTCATCCCAAAAAGAGTACTTGACATTGATCCACCTGAGCCCTTGGATTTGAGCATCTTTCCTACCCCAAAGCTGGATAAAGAATGGATTGAGAGCAGCCCCAAAGAGAAGGACTTGGGGGTGTTGGTGGATGAAAAGCTGAATGCATGTGTGCTCACATCCCAGAAATTCCCCGTGTCCTGGGCTCATCTCACAGTGTGGGAAGCAGGAGAGGGGGCAATTCTGCCCCCCTGCCCCACTAAGGTGAGACCCTACATGGAATTTTGCATCCAGCTCTGGGGTCCAACAGCAGAAGGATGTGGAGCTGCTGGAGCAGATCCAGAGGAGGCCATTGAGATGCTCCAAGGGATGGAGTCCCTCTGCTCTGGAGCCAGGCTGGGAGAGCTGGGAATGTCCAGCCTGGAGAGGAAAAGGATCCAGGGAGACCTCAGAGCCCCTTCCAGTGCCTTAAGAGGCTCCAGGAGAGCTGGAGNAGAGCAGAAGAGGGACTGGAGACAAGGGATGGAGGGACAGGACACAGGGAATGGCTTCCCACTGCCAGAGGGCAGGGATAGATGGGATATTGGGAAGGAATTCTTCCCTGTAGGAGTGAGGAGGCACTGGAATCCAATTCCCAGAGAAGCTGTGGCTGCCTCATGCCTGGAAGTGTCCCAGGCCAGGTTGGACTGATCTTGGAGCAAGCTGGGATAGAGGAAGATGTCCCTGCCCACAGCAGAGGGTAGAACTGGATGGGCTTTAAGACCCTTCCCAAACCATTCCGTGATCTCATGGAAAAGCCAAATGGATGAATCCAAGGATCCCAAAGTTTGATGGCACATCCCACCCACTCACCCCTCCCCAGGCTCTCCCTGCCCCATCCAAGGACAAGATGTCCCGGGACGTTTGCCGGCGCCGTGAGGAACAACACGGAGTTTCCCATCGCAACCAACGCTGGAGTTTACAGCCCACGCTAAGGCTCCAAGAATTCCCGTGCCCTTTTCCAATGGAGAGCCCCCTGAGGGGAGCTTAAGGGCCGATAACGAGTGGGATCAGCTTTGGAACCGATCCCGTCCACACATCCACACAAAATCCCCACTTGACGCCACTCCAAACAATCCAAAATAGAAACAACCCCCTGAAAACCGCACGCGTGGGGATTATCCAGAGGCACGGGGGAGAGGGAAACGTTCCTTGAACTCGAATTTCCCGAGGGATGACAGCAAAATTCCCGTTGACAAGCGAAGTCAAGGCGTCTCCCCATCCCTTAGGCTGAAGCAGAAACGCCGGCAAAGCTGCTGGAACAGCAGAGTTTCGTAGGACTCGGGAGATGCTGCCGAGTCCACAAATCCCTTATTCCAGGTGCACTCCGGCATCTGTTCCATATTCCAAGGGGTTTTACTCATTCCTAGTGCTTCGTAGAGCACAGGGAGTGATCCACAAAGCCCTGGAATGAACGGCTCAACTCAGCTCAGCAGCCGGGGAGAGGAGTTTTCCCTACGACGCTTCCGAGTCGTTACAGGGACCACGAAAACGGGAAGGTTTCCACAAGAAAATTAAAAGAATGCAAATAGGGATTTGGGAAAGAACAGGAAGCAGAAAGCAGAACAGAGAAGCCTACACGGGTTTTACGGGGAATTGAGCATCTGCCAGGGTGGGATTTTGGGAATCCTGACAGAGCAGTGGAGGATACTCCGATCATCCACGCCGGCATCAGTAATTCCAACTGTGACCGTGCTGGGAATACCATCAGACAGTTTATTAAGTGGGAGAAAATAGCAAAAGGAAGGAAAAAAAAAAACAGGGAAAAGGGACTCATTGTCACTTTTCAGGCTATGGGGGTGGTTTTTAAGTGCCTTAAACACCTAGTTTTATTTTCCTTATTTTTATTTAGGAGGCCAAGGAAAGGCAAGCAGAGGGATAAAGAGGGATCAGCACTGAAATTCTGCCCAATTCCCAACAGCAGGTCCAAAACTGGTTTAAAAGCCTCATTTTTGGTTGGATTAGGAGACTCCTAAAGGTCCCTCCCAAGCCAAAGCATTCCATGGACAAATAAATATCTATTTTCAGGATCAAGATCTATTTCCAAGAGCACGGAGTGACAGGATAAGGGGGAACTGCTTAAACCGAGACTAGATTCAGGTGGGATATCAGGAAAGAATTCTTCCCTGTGAGGGTGGTGAGGTCCTGGTTGCCCAGAGAATTTGTGGATGCTCCATCCCTGGAAATATTTAAGGCCAGGCAATCCCCAGGAGGCCAAAGGAGGAGTTCAGGACCTACTGTTCTGTTTCCTGGGTTTTTTCCCTCTGTTTTTCTTCCCCTGTCTATTTTAGTTCCACACCGCGCCATCCCCGAAAGGTTTGGATTCTCAGACAAAGCCCCCCATGGACTTGGAAATATCAAGGGTCAGAGCCAATGGAAGGATCTCATCCATCCCCAAAGCCAAGTATTTTTCCTATTAGTGTATAAATAGACCATTCCCCAAAGAGCTGCTGGCTACCAACGGAATCTCCCGATCCAGTGGAGCTGCAGCTGCACTTGGTACAGGAGAGGCTCTAAAATACGGATTGAGGAAAAAACATTCAGGTAAAACTACCTAAAATCGGGATGGAGAGGTGATTTTGATTAAAACATGGAATGGTTTGGGTAGGAAGGGACCTTCAAGGTCATCTCATTCCACCCCCCTGCCATGGGACACATTCCACTGGACCAGGCTGCTCCAAGTCCCATCCAACCTGGTCTGGAAAACTTCCAGGGACGTGGCTTCCACGACAAATTGAGCGTGCAGGTTGAATTCCGCAGGGAAAGAGACAATCAGGAATTGTCACCTTCAGGATCTCTGCCCCATTTCCCTCTGGACATTCCCTCGCTGTCACTGATTTCCCTGATCCCAAACCCAACACGGGAACACTTCCTTGAGCAAGGCCCATTCCCTCACTCCCGGCAGGCTGTCTTTTTTTTTTTTTAAGGAGGGCTCTGCAAAGAGAATTCCCAATCCTGGCTCCACGCCTGCAGCTCCTCTTGCAGCTCGGGACGAGTCACCTGGAAATGCCAAGTCAAGGCGGAAACCCAAAACCGTTACTTACGACCGCTGACGTAACCGGGGCCGGCAAAGAGCCAAGAATGTGAACTTTTCCCAATTCCTGAAGGAGTGAGGAGCCACCTCTCCAGCCACGCTCCACCCCTGGCTCCCAAGGACAAGCCAGAGGGAAAAAGGAGCTGGCAATGGAATGATTTCCGGGCAAGGTCAAACCCACACGGGACAAACGAGCGACGCTCGCCTTGAAGGGTTTGGATCAGCTGGAAGGAACTCAGGAAAACGAGAGTGATGATGGAGCAAAGGAAAAGACGTGATGAACTCCAAGGAGTTCTGTGTGTGATCCAAGGGCTTCCCTGAGGGAAGGGATCAAGAGCTTAACTCGGTCGCAACACGATCGGAGGCATCGCCTCCAAGAGCAGCAAAACCTCATGCGAGTCGAAAGGAAAAAAAATAAATAAATATAAAATAAAAACACAAAACAAAGAAAAAACCTCCAAAAATTCCCTCAGTTGCTGTCCCATCGGGAATCACCTCACTGGAAACATCAAGAAAAAAAACCAGGAGAGGGTATAAAATCCACGGCTGAGATTTCCAGAGCTGCCAGAGGGATCCAAACACCCGGTGTCAATAAAATTATCAGCAGCTGAGCATTCAGATGCCTCCCATAACTTGCTCCTCACCATTTACACCCCCTTTGCTCGCCCGAGTAATGCAAAGCAGCTCCTGCCACTTTCGCCTCCGGCGTTTTTCCAAGCAAACGCTCCTCGCCCGTCCCGACCCCCTCACGTCACATCCTACGGAGCAAGGAGAGAAACGAGGATTTAGGGAATATTTTGGAGGGTGATTCTGGCAGCAAAGAGTTGTAGAAGCTTCTGCAGATGCAGAGTGAAGCGGGTTTTGTGGAATCCTGTGGAATTTCTCTTTAGGAAGGTGGGAATACGAACAGGATTCATTCCGTCTGGCACTTTCAACAGTGGGGTGGCAACACGGGAAAAGCAGGAAGCTGATAACACAAACCACTGGCTTATCTCACTTTGGAGCAGGAAAAAGGGAAAAGATATGCAGGGAAGGAATACTTACAAGGGAACAGCACAAAACCAGGTTGGATGTAGCAGATCCAACAAGGATGTGCTCCCAGTTTACTCCTCCTGCGGCCACGGAGTTGCACAGCCACAGATGGGGAACTGCAACAATTCCCCGTCTACTTAAGCTGAAGGAGGGAAGGTTTAGTGGGATATTGGGAAGGAATTCTTCCCTGGCAGAGTGGTGAGACCCTGGAATGGAAGTCCCAGAGAAGCCGTGGCTGCCCCACCCCTGGAAGTGTCCAAGGCCAGGTTGGAAAGAGTTTGGAGCACCCTGGGATAGTGGAAGGTGTCCCTGCCCATGGCAGGGGGTGTGGAATGGGATGATCTTTAAGGCCCCTTCCAACCCAAACCATTTTGGGATCTAAATTCAAGGATGAACCACCCACCTCTCCCAGGAAAAAAATCCAAAAGCTCCTTAAAAACCCCTTTATTACCCAGACCTGGAGGCCACAGCAGGAAAAGGGAGCCAGGCTTTGAACTCAGGACTCAGCAAGATAAGTTGATCCTTAACTTCGCAACCCAAACCATTCCATGATTCCAAGTTCACCTCAAGCAGGACACGGCCGGTCTCACACGGAACCATCCAACCCGGCAACCACCAAATTATTTAAGGAACAAACACACGTAAATAAGGAAAAGTCCCTGGAGAATCTCCCTCCTGCTTCCTCCATCTCCTCCTTCCAGCCAGCTGTGACCGTGCCGAAGCAATCCCGGAGCATTCCTGCCTGGAAGGGGACATTACAGAGGGGGAAAAGACACGGAGGAGCCTCTTTGTAATATTCCATGATCCCCCCGGGCGAGGCGCAGAGCCGGCGCTGCTGAACGCTGCACTTTTGGATTCAATTAAAGTGATTATCTGTTGTGCCAAATAAATTGTGTCCAGCATCTATCCTGCAGGATTTTACACCTCCAGCCTCATTATTCCCTAACCGTTTCCTCCTGTTTATGCTCTCTCCCAATTAAATTGCTGATAATATGAGCCAAAATAAAAAACGAGCGCACCTTGTCCGGAGAAAATTGATTCCCTTTTTTCCCTGCACCGGGCGATTGCCAGGTTTTATATACTCTGTTCCTGGCGATCATTAGTAATTCAATTTTCTTTTTATTAGCCCCCTTATCTGCTGAGCAATATAGTGGCAGAGCTGACCTCTTTCGCACGGGTAAATGTTTAAAATCTTTTCCCTGATTAATTTTGCCAGTTAAGGAAAAGAGGAGAAATGATCCGGCTCTTTGCCATCACAATGAATAAAGCTTAATGTTGATTGTGATGGAATTTCTAATGCCAAGGAAATTGATTGAACGCAGCAATTACCCCGCAATAGGAACTCCAGGGAAATGGGATGGTTTTCTCGCCGGCCGTAGCCTTTTGGTTATTTAAAACAATCCAATTTGCAAGGATAATTATATATTAGTGTTTTATCTGCCACCGGGAATGAACATGGGAATTTTGATACTGGCCCGGCATTAGCAGGTTATTGCTGCAAATTACTCCAGATCTGCTTTCTTTCACATAAAGACGAAATTAGGCCATCAATAACCAGAAAAAGGTGGACCGAGGAGATGGGAGAGGCACGAGTGCCCTCTGCAGGGCTGTGTGCGCTTCCCGAAATCCCCAATTCTCCCGGAAAAGCCCCCGATTCTCCCGCAAAAATCCCGATTTTCCCCACACCGCACTCCCATTCTCCTCCCCCCGTGCATTTGCCACATCCCTGACGGTAAAACGGCATTCAAAAAAAATCAATAAGTCTCCCTTTTGAAGCACTTATTCCTAGTTTTTCCTAAGGAGAAAGCCCTGGGAATAAGAAATGACAGCTCGGGTCAAGCAGGATGAGCCAAGGAATGGTGAGGAAAACTCCCAGAACTCACCTGCCATTAAAAAATAAGTTGAAAAAACCCCTCATCCTGCAAGAAATCCCAGAGAAAGATAGGAGGAAAAGGTGTTGGAGAAGCGTGGGATTCCCGTATCTGCTGGCATGGGACTTTTAGGATGGAAAAAGCAGGAATATCCCGCTGTTACTGCATCTGCATCAGTCAAACCTCACTCAGAAGTTGGTGTTTTCCCTCAAAACTGGTGAGAAAAAGACTCCATCCCTGCACTTTTGGGAATAAGCCCAACTCCTGTTTGGAGAAAGCGGATAAAGGATTCCCAAGGTGACGGGACAGGACATGGACAAAAAGCTCATTTGGCATTTGGACTGGCTGGGAGAGCTGGGAATGTCCAGCCTGGAAAAGAAAAGGCTCCAGGGAGACCTCAGAGCACCTTCCAGTGCCTCAAGGGGCTCCAGGAGAGATGGAGAGGGACTTGGGACAAGGGATGGAGGGACAGGACAAGAGGGAATGGCTTCCCGCTGCCAGAGGGCAGGGATAGATGGGATATTGGGAAGGAATTCCTGGCTGTGGAGGTGGTGAGGGCCAGGAATGGAATTCCCAGAGGGGCTGTGGCTGNGGAAGGAATTCTTCCCTGGCAGAGTGGTGAGACCCTGGAACGGAATTCCCAGAGAAGATGTGACTGCCTCATCCCTGGAAGTGTCCAAGGCCAAGTTGGACAGGGCTTGGAGCAACCTGGGATAGTGGAAGGTGTCCCTCCCCATGGCAGGGGTGTGGAATTCCCTGATCTCCAAGGTCCCTTCCCACCCAAACCATTCCATGGTCTTATCCTATACAGTGGCACCCACGACCCTAATGATCCTTGCTGGTCCTCCAGCTTTCCCCTGGACAAGGAGAGAAGCCACCACTGCCTTTCATCCCTCTTCCACCAGATCCCTGAGGATGCCAGAGGAGAGTGAGGCAGCCCTGGCACCTCCTCCCTGCTTCAAGATTCCACTGGAAAAACTTCCAGCTGGGACACATTCCAACATCTGAGCTGTTACTCAACCAAGTATTTTGGAATTAATTGGTTAGAGCTGCAGGTGGATCCCTGATGGAACAGCCCAAATAACCCCCAGACAATTCCTGCCACTTTCCATTGGCTCTCTGATCCCTAAATAAAAGCAATTCCCACAGAGGGAAGTGCCTCTGGATACAGAACGTTGGGAAACACCAATCCCAATCCAAGACTCAGCAACAACTGCAAGAGTTGCCCCCGCTGACGAGATCCAAACAGATCCATTTGGGTCCCAAAGGGAATTGGAGAGTCAGGAGAGGGACAAGGACTTGGGAAAAGCAGGAACGACCTCTTTGTACAGCCCACAGAGCTGTGCCACATATCCCAAAATCCTGAGGAACAGGACAAACAGGAAACCAGCCAGGCTGCGTCACCACAGGCCCCACATCCATGGGGGTGACGGGGCTGATCCAGCTTTTCCAGCCACGCTGACGTGCAGGAAGTTGGGAACATCCCTCCCCTCTGTCCTTCTGTCCAGCGTGATCCCAGAAATCCCAGCTCCTCAACATCCACCTCCCTGCTCCGTTCCTGCCCCACTCTGCTCCCAGTGTATCCCAGTAATCCCATTTCCTTCCCTCGCACTCGTCCAAGGAGAAGTGGAAAAGATAGAAAATTCCACTTCATGGTGATTAATTCACTTCATGGTGATTAATATCCAGAACATTCTGCTGGGATTAATATCCACACTTCACCCCGAAAGAAACCAAAACAGCCTTCCCAAAACCTCTTGGATAACCTGGGAGCCAGGAATTGAGTCCACAAAACCTCACTCATTCCCAGCTCCCTGTGGAACCAGAAGACACCGACACCTCATCCGTAATTACATATTTAGAGGGAGCAGGGAATGTGGGAGTTGTCCCAATCCCTGTGAGCATCCAGGATCTCCCAGACTTGGGAATATCCCTGCCCCACCCATCACTCAATAATCTTTTCCTACTAAACCTGGGGAAAAAAAAAACCCACAGGAGTCCTGGAGCACGTGGAGGAACAGCCCCTGGAATAATTCCACAGCTTTCCAAACCCAAAATTTAATATTCCAACACGTGAAACTGCAAATCTTCTGCCTGGGGTTGAAGTGCTCCAAGAAAAATCCTAAAGTACAAAAGGATTCAAATCCAGAAACTCATTTTGAATCTAAGGAAGCAAATCCAAAAATTCACTGAGGGAATTCCAAGGCAAAGGAAAAGGTGCCACACAGAGCAGCACATGTCGGGAAAGGTTGGATAATTGGATCCACCTTTGGGGGGAGGAATGAACTACCTGCTCTCCCAAGGTCAATTCCAGACCTATTCCCTTTTTTTTCTTCCTTTCTCCAACTTCCTTTATTTGCCAACTTTCCACAACCACATTCCTGCTTTATTTTTTCATTCCTATCCAGTTAAAATCAAGATGTCAGTATGGGAACATTCTCTTCAACCAAGGAACTGGGATTCCAAACCAGCTGATATCCCTGGAACCAGCACTTCCTCAATTTCCTCCAAGGTTAAAATGCTGTAGCAATCCCAAATTGCTCCATGTTTCCAAAGCTTTCTGGCTTTTCATGGAACCATGGAATGGTTGGGTTGGAAGAGCTTAAAGACCAGGGAATTCCACTCCCCTGACATTGGCAGGGACACTTCCCACTATCCCAGGTTGCTCCAAGCTCCCTCCATCTTGGCCTTGGACACTTCCAGGGATCCAGGGGCAGCCACAGCTTCCCTGAGAATTCCATTCCAGCCCCTCACCACCCTCAGAGGGAAAAATTCCTTCCCAATATCTCATCTAACCCTCCCCTCTGGCCATGGGAAGCCATTCCCTGTGTCCTGGTACTCCACGCCTGTGCCCAAAGTCCCTCATCCAGGAAAACTCAACAACATCTCAACAGAGCTGTCTGAACACAAAAAAAATCCCAAAATAAAACTGGAGACAAATCCCAGCTACGTCCTGGTCCAAACCTCTCCCAGCTCCAGCAATTCCCACAGGGAATTTCACAGGGCCACAGGGGAAATGTGCCTCATATCCATCTGCAAAAACTAAATCCCAGGTGGGGGAAGCCTTTTATCCACAAAAACGTCCCCAGGGAACAGCAGAGCCAGACTTGGAGCCACCAACATCCCAACAACATTCCAGACACTCGGAAGTGCCACTCTGAGCTCCAAGTTCTGCCCCAAAGCAGCAGGACATGGATGCACATTCCCTGTTCCCAAACCTCATGGATTCAGTATTCCACTAATTATTGGTGCTTTAAGCAAATTAGATCCAAAATCGGACAGGGCACTGGGATACAGGTGAGAGATTGTGTATTCCTGCCTCTGCCAACCTCCTCCCTCCTGGAAAACCTTGCTACATGACACCTGAAAATCCAGGGAAAACCCCAGGAAAAGCAGGAAACAGCTTTCGTGTGGAGATACCAAAGGACAACACGGATATGGAGTCAAACTTCTCCTCAGTGTTTGCTCCCGGACCAACAACACTCCCAGGAGGACTCAGCAACACACTCCCAAATCCAAGAACTCTTGGAATCACTCCACCGAGTCTGTGAGCCCTTGGAATGCCTGTTCCTACCTTCTTTGGTGGCCACCTGTGTCCTGGTCGCCGGCATCCGGCAGAGCCTGTGCTTGGAAATCTGCACCAGGGCCCGGGGCGAGGAGCGTTTGGGCGTCACCGAAGGTTTTCCACGCACGGAATTTTTCCTCCGGAGGTGGAAGCGGCTCTTCAGAGCTGTGGTGGGGGAGATGTTCTTCTTATCCGTGGGGGAACTGGGAATGGGAATTATCACACGGTTAGGAGGGAGCAGGGGAGTGACCAAAACATTCTTGGGTGTCCTTCTCCAGAGCTCCAAGAGGAGTCAGATCCCACCAGGATTCTCCTCCGGCTGAGGGGGAGGAGAAGCTCTGCACAGAAAATTCCAAGGAAACAGGCAAATGTGAGGAATTCCTGGCGAGGAACAGATGGAGAACGTGGTGTTTGACAGGCAAACTCACTCACTGCCTTCTGCTCAACAGATGTGGAGGGGTTGAATCATGGAATCATGGAATTGTTTAGGTCGGAAAAGACCTCTGAGGTCGTCAAGTCCAAGCATTCCCCAGCACTGCCAAGGCCACCACTGACCACGTCCCCAAGTGCCACATCCAGAGGGACCTTAAATCCCTCCAAGGGATGGGGATTCCCAATGCCTGACCACCCTTTCCATGAAAAAATTTTCCCAGTATCCAAATTAAACCTCCCCTGGAGCAGTTTGATGCTGTTTCTTCTTGTCCTGTCCCTGTTCCCTGGGAGCAGATCCCGATCCCTCCTGGCTCTGCCCCGTCAGGGAATTTTAGGGAGCCAGAAGGGATCAGGATCTGTTCCTCTTCTTCTCCAGGCTGAGCTCTCCCAGCTCTCTCAGCCACTCCTGGTGCTCCAGATCCTTCCCCAGCTCCATTCCCAGCTCTGGACATGCTCCAGACCCTCAATATCCTCCCCCCAGGATTTGAGGAGCCTCAGCAGTGCCCAGCACGGGGGGATGATCCCTTCCCTGATTCTGCTGGAATTTAGCAAGGTGTGGGAGGTCTCTCTGACTGCCAAAAAAATCCCAAACATTCCCAGCTTCTCCAGGCTGGTCCAGAGTGATTTCCCAGCACAATCCACCCACTGGCAGCTTTCCAGGCAAAGCAGGAGGGCAAAGCAAGGATGGAAACGTGCTGGGAAACACTGAGAGGATCTGGGAAACACAAGCAGGAATGAAGGCACCAGATTCCCAATCAGTGCCATTCACTTCATCACCTGGAACAGTTTTCCAAAGGGATGGAAAGGAGGAAGATACCAGCAGAGCTCATATCCCATCGCTGCTGCATCCCAGGATCTGCACAGGGCTTCCCAAGGATAGACCAGACACGATACAGTGATCCAAAACATTCCCCCTCTTTTTCCCAGTCCCCAGCACAAAACAGTTATGGGAATTTGAAAATAAATCTGGGGGAAAAAAAATCCAGTTTCCTTTACTGAGTGAGGAGGTGTCGGTGACGACAGGGACTCACAGGATCCAGCTCGGGATCACCCAACATCAGGAAGACATGGATCTGCTGGAGCAAATCCAGAGGAGGCCATGGAGATGCTCTGAGGGATGGAGCCCCTCTGCTCTGGAGCCAGGCTGGGAGAGCTGGGAATGTCCAGCCTGGAGAAGAGAAGGATCCTTGGAGACCTCAGAGCCCCTTCCAGTGCCTAAAGGGGCTCCAGGAGAGATGGAGAGGGACTTAGGACGAGGGATGGAGTGACAGGACACAGGGAATGGGTTCCCACTGCCTGAGGGCAGGGATAGATGGGATATTGGGAAGGAATTCTTCCCTGGCAGAGTGGGGAGGCCCTGGAATGGAATTCCCAGAGAAGCTGTGGCTGCCTCATCCCTGGAAGTCTCCAAGGCCAGCGTGGACAGGCCTTGGAGCAACCCGGGACAGTGGAAGGTGTCCCTGCCCATGGCAGGAGATGGAATTCCCTGATCTTCAAGCTCTTCCTACCCAAACCATTCCATGATTCCACAAATCCTCCAGCGCGCAACAACCCTCACCGGAATTTCTCCCGCAGCCACAACTTCGCGTGAAATCCACGGACACCAAACCCAACCAACAACTCACCCCACATTCCCTTTCCTCTTGATGATTTTTGTCCGACTCTTCACTTTGTAACTGGACAGAGCAGCCTCTCCAAAGGATTTCATCCCGCCGGGAACAACGGACGCCGCGCTCGGAGCCGGCGGGACGGAGGTGGCTCGAGGGATATTTGGGGCTGGAGGCTTCTTCTGGTCCTCGGATCTCCACTGGAATGCTGACTTGGAAGTGGAAGGCAAAGTGTGCAAGCTGGAGGCTTTCCACTTGTATTTACTGGGAGAAACCCCCAGCTTGGATTGCAATCCCAGTTTTTTTATCTTCGCTCCCAAATCCGCTTTGGGGGAGATTTTAGCACCTTTGTCCGCTCCCGCAACGCCCTTCTTGGAATTCTCGGCTCGAGGGCTCACCCACCTCTTCACGATCCGAGAGTTTTTCCCAGGGTTTGCCACCCAGATGTAGTTATTTTTGCTGAATTTCTGAGATTTGCCGGAGATGGGTGCTGAGGCAGCTTTCTGGAGACCAGGAGCTTTGGGAACAACGGGAAATCCGCTCTTCACCGGAGTCACCCCAACCTGAGCAGGTCCAGAGAGCGTCTCGGCATTCCCAAAGAGTCTGGGATGTAGGGAAGCATCTCGGACTTCCCCACCACTCGGCTGCCCTGGAGAGGGGGGTTCTGCTTTGATCCGTGCCAAAAGCTGGGCTGGCTCCTGACCTGGCAATTCCAAAGGTTTTTGTGGCTCTGACTTCAGCGCCACGGCGCTTTCACTTCCAGAGGTGCTTCCAGAGGCAGAAAAGGAGCTCCCAGCTCCACTTCCAGGCAGGCACACCGTCCTTGACGTGGAACTGAAGGAAATGGATAGGGAAGGCCTTCTCTCTTCCTTCTGGAGAAGAGATTTCTGGATATTCCCATCCGCCGGAGGAGCCACCGCCGCTTCCCGCCCGGAAAACTCGCCGTAAGGCCCCGCATTTTCCTGGCCAGCCCTCTGCGGCACCTGGATATCCACGACGATGTTCCCATCCGTGGTGAAGTCCACGTGTCTCTCCGGGGACGATGCCGGCGGCTCGGGAGTCTGGCTGTCCCCGAGGCTCCCGAAACCCCGGGAAGTGCCGGAAGCACTTCCAACGTCATACCCCGATCCCGGCAGCCGGTTGTCCAGGGAGTATTTTTTCCTCCAGGAGTGAGTCTGGCGTGGGTGGAAATTCCTGGGAGCCTGCTGGGGGTACCTGGTGGAAAAGGCTCCTCTCCCGGTGAAGCCGGGCTGGCGGGGGTTGTTCCACCTGGGAGGTGCCGCCGGCGCAGGACGTGGAACGTTCCCGTGCATGTTCCTGTGGCTGTTTATGAGACCTGTGGAAAAGACAGGGCGTTAATTCCCTGATCCCACGGGAATGTGAGGAGCAACACGGCGCTGCTTTTCCTTGCGCTGGAATTACGTCGTCGCTCGGGTTTTGGGTAAGCCAAGGGGGAAGGAAAAGTCATGGAATCACTGAATCCAGGAATGGTTTGAGTGGGAAGGGACCTCCTCATTCCTATTCCCTGCTATATCCCTGGATTCCACTATCCCAGGTTGCTCCAAGCCCCGTCCAACTTGGCCTTGGACACTTCCAGGGATGAGGCAGCCACAGATCCTCTGGGAATTCCATTCCAGCCCCTCACCAACCTCACAGGGAAGAATTCCTTCCCAATATCCCATCTATCCCTGCCCTCTGGCAGTGGGAAGCCATTCCCCCTTGTCCTGCCAAATCCTGATCCCACCTGGTTCCACCCTCCCGTCAGGGCATTTTAGGGAGCCAGAAGGTCCCCCCTGAGCCTCCTTTTTCCCAGGATGAGCCCCCCAGCTCCCTCAGCTGCTCCTGGTGCTCCAGACCCTTCCCGAGCTCCTTTCCTTGCTTCCCTTCAAAGCAGCACCAGGGACACTCCAAGGCTTTGCTGCCGTGTCCCTCTGGAAGCCACCACCTCTCCCTGGTGCTTTGATCTACCAACATCCCAGTTAACTCGGGAATTTCTGCCCTTGTCCAGCCTCGCTGTCTAGAAAACCTTTCCCATGAGTGATTCCCGAAGGAATTTGTTGCCCGGTATTTTGGGCAGAGGAGTTTTTCCTTCACCGGGGTCACGGAGCTGCCGGGAGAGCTGAGTCAGCACATTCCTCAAGGAAAAGCAAGGATTGTTTTCCTCCCTCTCATCCTTCCCCCACGGAGGAGCTCCAGGAGAGGCAAATCCCAAGGCCTGAGCGGAGCTTGCGGCCTCACTCAGGAGGAAAAATTACTTCGAGGGACAAAAATAGATGGAGTTGGTGGTAAAGATAAATCCTGGTGCTTTCCAGAGCTTGGGAAGGGCACATGGATACACATCCCACCTCTGTGCTCCCAGCCTGGGTCTGTGGGACAGGGAACATCCCCTTCCCAAAGCCAGAAGAGTCCCAGATCCTGCCAGGAGCAGCAGTGTGGGAATTCCCGGGTGTGGGGACCCCAAAACTCCCCAGCACTCCCTGGGCTCTGTTCCCTCCCACTCGGCTTTCCTGGGTCTTTTCCCTTCCCACCTTCTCCCAGCACTCCCTGGATCACCTCCCTCTTCTCCCAGAACTCCTGAGTCCTCTTTTCTGCCCTTTCCCTCCTTCTCCCAGCATTCCCGGCTCCCTCCCCGCCTTTTCCCACCCCTGGGGCTTCCACTTTCACCTTCCCTTCCCATCTTCTCCATCCCCATCCCACTCACGCTTCCCCCTAAAATCCATCATCTCTTCCACAGCTCGTCCTTACCCCACCAACGACTCCCCAGGTCCCGTCACAACCTGCCCCTGTCCCACCCCAGATTCCCAAAATCCCCTTAAAACACCAGGATGCCCAGATTTCCCTTCACCCCTCCTCCAGGTCCTCTCGCATTCCTCCCAGATCCCCTCGTAGCAGCCGCTCCCCGCTTCCCGATCCTGCTCTCTTTTCCTCGTCCTCCCTTCCCTTTTTTCCCCGTTCCCATCGGTGTCCCCCCGTTTCCCGGTGTCCCGGCCGCTCCCATTCCCGGATCCCACCGATTCCCCCCACCCTGGAGCACGGGAATCTCCCGGCACAGCCGCTCTCGTTCCCCCACCCCACTCCCCTCCTGATTCCCCGTTTCGCCCGTTCCCCTCGTAGGACTTGGATATTCCAGCAGCCCAGGTCCTTCGATGTCCACCCCATTCCCGATTCCCCCGATCCTCGCACCCTGCAGCACTCGGATCTCCCGGCAGAGCCGCTCCCGTTCCCGCATCCCCCCGCTTCCCCCACCCGGGGACGCTCGGCGCGCCCGGCTCAGCGGGCCCCGCACCCC
>VZRR01011069.1:0-32029 GCA_013398015.1 Oreocharis arfaki
TCCCGCGTCCCTCCCGCGGGTGGGGCCCTGACTGCCCCGCCCCTCCGCGCATGCGCCGTGCCCTGACAACATGGCGGCGCCCGTGGACCTGGAGCTCAAGAAGGTACGAGACCCCCGCCCGTGTGTCCCTTTTCCATGTGTCCTCCCTCCTTGTGTTCCACCCTTCCACTGTGTGTCTTGCCCGCTGTGTGTGTCTCCACCCGTGTCTCCCTCCGTGTTTCGGCGTTGCCGGCCGGTCCCCTCGTGCCCGCAGCCCGAGGCCGGTTGTGCCCCCGGCCGCCCCTCACCCCGGTGCTCTCCCCTGGCCAGGCCTTCACGGAGCTGCAGGCCAAGGTGATGGACACGCAGCAGAAGGTGAAACTGGCCGACCTGCAGATCGAGCAGCTCTCCAAGACCAAGAAGCACGCGCACCTCACCGACACGGAGGTGATGATGCTGGTGGACGAGACCCGCATGTACGAGGGCGTGGGGCGGATGTGAGTATCGGCCGGAGCCGGGGACATCCCGGCTCTGTGCGCCGGGAGAGGGGGCCCCTCAGTTCAGGAAGGACAGTGAGGGGCTGGAGCGTGTGCAGAGAAGGATAACGGAGCTGGGGAAGGGTCTGGAGCACGAGGACTGACTGAAGGAGCTGTGGGGGCTCAGCCTGGAGAAAAAGAGGCTCGAGGGGAACGTTCTTGCTTTCTGTAACTCCCCGACTGGTGAGTGGAGCGAAGTGGTTGTCAGGCTCTGCTCCCAGGTAACAAGTGATGAGAGGGCATAGTCATAAGCTGCACCAGGGGAGGTTTAGGTTGGACGTTAGGAAGAATTTCATCACAGAAAGGATGATTAAACATTGGAAGGGGCTGCCCAGGGAGGTGGTGGAGTCATCATCCCTGGAGGTGTTTAAGGAAAGACTGGACATGGCACTTAATGCCATGGTCTAGTTGACGATGTGGTGTTGGGTCATAGGTTGCACTCAGTGACCTCAGAGGTATTTTACAACCTGATTGATTCTGTGATTCTGAGACCTCCAGCCTGAGTCTCTGTGAAGCCTCCAGGCTGCTGCCCTGGGTAGGGGTCTCTCCCCTTCACAAAGAGCACACCAGCTTTTTCTCAGCACATTAATTTGTTTCCTATTTCTCAATGTCTTCCCTTTCTAATTTCAACAATCTGCCTGCAAATGCAGCGAGGCTTACTGGGTTTTACCTCTCGGGGTTAGGTGCTGGCTGCCTCGAAGAAGGGCTGTTACAAATGATATTGGCTTTGTGTGGTTTTGCTTGCTGGCTCAGCTCCTGGCCCTGATGCTCTCCTCTGGCACCTCTGGGGAGTTTGTAATTTCAGCTGTCAGAGCAGTACTCTTGTGCCAAATGGCATTTGTGAGAAGGCCATCACAGATGTGCCCAGTGTCAGTCATTTCCGGTGTAGTTTATGTCAGACTCCTTGAAACCCCCCTGTGCATAGTTCCTGTGCTCAGGGCTTTGCTGGCACAGATATTCTACAGAAATGTCCTTCGCAGTGTCATGCCAGGGAATGGATCTAATGTCATTGTTTGGATTTTTTTCAAACTCTGGGAAGGGAGCTGTGGCACTGTACCCAAGCACTGCAACAGGGAACATGAAGCTCATATGGGTAGTCCCAGTGCACTCTTCAAGATGTGCTTCTGTGTGTTGGATGGCTGTCAAAAGAAGCACCTTAAACCAGACCTGAGGTGTTCTGATTAATTTCTGCAATGCACTTTGGTGGGATTTTAGCAACCTCTGAAGTGGTGTCACCATATAAAGTGCTTTCGAATCTGAAACACGTGTTTGGTTGACAAGTATCACATAGATTTCTGTGTTTCTGATTTGAGAAACAGGATTTTGTCTCATGTGAGTTGGGTAACAGTGGTGACTGCTCAACTCAGGATGTGGTTTGTGAAATACTGGATCTGCTCTGACTGCTGCCAGAAGGAGTGATTGTATTGACCTCTTCCCCACCCTGTTTACCCCACCTTCTGTGTGTCAAAGTGGGTGATCACAGGGCTGAGCAGAGAGCCAGGTCAGACTGCAAGTGCCCTGATCTATCAGCCCATGCAGTCTCCAGACCAAGTTGTAGGCAGGTGGCAGGACTGGGAAGCCAGGAGTGGTGTGTACTTTGTCTTTTTCTGAGAGTTTTCAGGGGAGTTGTACCCAGGCTAATGGAGCTGTTCAGAGTGGCAGAGTTCCTTTCTTGGTACCCACTAAATAAACTTTTCCAGGAAGGTGCCTTAAATGTTAGGTTTGGTGGGGATGCTGGTGCTTGGTACCTCAAAAGGAGACAGATTCTGGTCTCTTGCAAGAGTCGACTGATTGACCTGGGTAGGCTGTAGGTGTAGCAAACACTCGTGTTTGGAGTAGTCATGAGATGTCTCAAAAGGCTTTTTTTTTCCGTTTGGGTTTGTCACAGAGCAGACAGATGAAGAGTAAAAGATAATTCTGGAGTCAAAATGTTTTTCTAAAGCTTTTTC
This sequence comes from Oreocharis arfaki, assembly GCA_013398015.1. NCBI lineage: Eukaryota > Metazoa > Chordata > Aves > Passeriformes > Paramythiidae > Oreocharis > Oreocharis arfaki. The sequence continues at coordinate 2,465 of VZRR01011069.1, forward strand.
AAAATCCAAAAGTACAGAGTGCCTTTGGACTGGAGAAGTCCCTCAAGGTACTTTAGAAACGTGAGTGTGTTGGTCTTTATCATTAAATGACCCTACCTGTGCATCAGATATGGGGAGCAATGTTATTTTGTCATAGTGTGAAGTGCATTATTCTGCTTTCTGCTTCTGCTTCCTCCTTAGGAGTAAGACACACACACCTTCTTTGTGTCCTAAACCTTTTACCCTTCCTGTGTGCAGGAGCTGCAGTCTTCTGAGAGTGCTCTCTTCCTTACCTTTCCATGACCAGACAGGTGTGAGGCCCAGCTGGCAGCTCTGGCTCCTCGGGGATGGCAGAGGCGCCAGCAGGAAAATATTTGCATTATGATATTGTTTAAAAAATGAACTCTTCATGGGCTTTGTTGTATTAGTCGCTGGGCAAATACAGATTAAGAGAGTGCTCTTCTTCTGAATGCTACTCATTCATTTTTTTTTTTTCCCTTTTTTTTCCCCCTGCCTAAGCTTGACAGGGTATTTCTGTGATCTCTGCCTGTCCTGGCTGTGGGGCTGAAGCTGCCCTGCCAATTGGCAGTGATGCTCTTGGTGTGATTTGTGTCACTTCCTAGTGCAGAGAACTTGCACCAAGTACACGAGGAACTTCCTGGAGCCCACTCCAACCCGTAGCAGAGAATTTATTGCTGAAATTTGGGCTTTTAGCTAAAGCAACCCTTGAGCAGGAGTTAAAATCCAAGGGCAATCTGGCATCTTGTATTCCACTGGAGACCAAAGCAGGTGGTCACTGTGGTTCTGCTGGACATAGAAGCCATGTTCTGTGAAGTGGACTAGCAGATGTCCTGCATGGACATGTGAGTTTGGCCACCAAAGGCATATTTGTGATGTCTCAATTTCATTTGCACAGTTCAGCATGCAAATATTGGAGCTCTAAAGGGTTTCAGTTATCCAGGAAGGGTGGAGGTTTGTGTCACTGATAACTCTGATTATCAGGGTTCTTCAGCTTGAATAACTAAATTCTTGAAATAAGTTTTGTGCTTCTATTCCTTTGCTTAACTTTTATTTTTTAATTTTTATTTTAATTTCCTTCTTTTCTTCTCTTAACTCATCTAAGCTGCTACTTAGAATCTGGCCTCTGATAGTATTTCTGTGTTTTCCCTCCAGCTTGGGTGGTTTGGGCTGTATGCATTGGGCTAGCACGTACCCTTCTGTGGGACAAGATACTCCAGGTCTTCGTGGAATTTGAAGGCTTGAGGAACTGTGGTGACGTGCTGCATCCTGACAGGAAGTCTGCCTGCTTGGGTACTTCCTTGTGTGCTACTTGGAAAGCAGTTGTGTGGTTTTTATTTTCTGAACCCCTCTCCTGAGTCTCCCTCCTTCCCAGAAGGCTTTCCCTGCGCTGCTGATGAATGCGAAAGTTTCATTTGTTGTTCCTCAACTTGTTGTTGGTTTTTTGGGGGGAAAATATTGCAGTTTGTGTAACGTACCGAGGCCTTACCGGGCTCCACGTGTGGGGCTCGATTTACTTTTTCTAAAGCTATTTTTGGTTTGACACAAGAAATGTCAGTGCCACATAGTATGAGCTGATGAATTGCTGTGCACTGTACATATCCATGAGGCTGGGATCTCATCTGGGTGGTGGCACATTGCCAAATACATTTCAGTTCTGTTACTTCATACTCTTTTGAAAGGCCCGTTACATAGCCTGAGACAGCTACCACTGTGCTGGACTTCTGCTGAAGCTATTTGTGAACTGATATCATCGTGTTGCTTTGAGAACTATGTTGAAAGTTTAAGCTTCAGAATTCTGTCTGAATATTTCAGATCTTTCCCTTTACATTCTTCTGGCCCATAACCTGGACAAGATCCTTATTTACAGAAGAAAAATGTCTGGCACTTGGTGTGGGGCACAGTCAGGAGAGTGCTGCAGTTTTTCATGCCGTGCCAAAATAGACAGTCAGTTTTGGTTTGATATTGCTTTATCATCAGTTTACTCATACAGCTAATGGGAGAACACTTAAAAGAGAAAATATAAGTAAAAATCAAGCACAACTGCAGCACAACTTTTGGCTCAAGATTTAATGCAAGTATAGTATGTTATTGCAGCTGTCCCTATAAAATGACTTTGTGCCATTACAGTATTTTATGGAACAGCTGTAATAATATGATTTTGAATTTTTAAATTTTTTTTTTTAAGGAGTGGTTCAGATTTTTGGTGGGTGAACCATATGCAGGTGAAACCTGAGAGAGAATTACATGTTCTTGATGATTCCTTGGATTTAACTGCATTCTTGCTTTTACTGTGGTTCTTGGTTTTGTTTGAAAATGAGACATGATCAGTCACGGTAAGCTCTCTCCTGACCCCCCAAAGGCAGCAGTCCCTGCTGCACATCACTCGGTACAGCTGCAGGAGCTGCGTTTTCACCGTTTGTGTGTGTGTGAGGTGTTCGATTCTGCCAGCACAGAACCCGGCAGCTGCCCTGTGCTTCCCGCTCACATGTCAAAAATCTCACAAAGAGCTGAAGGACACCCGAGGCTTAACCTTGATGGTTCAGTTACTAACTATAGGCTGGTGTGTGAAACCCGAGTGGCCTCTCCATGGCCGGTCTCCGTGGGTAAGGCTCGGTGTGGGCTGAGCGCTGGAGCCTGGCTGCCGAGGAGCTGACAGGTGCCAACGCGAGTACCAGGCCCAGTGTGTTGCTTTCAGCCTCTGGTCGATACGTGGTTTATAAGCTTGAAGTTCCTCCATGTAGCTGTTGGGAAAGGGAGGACTTATTTTCCACAGTGGGTCTGGTGTGTGGAGGAGTTCAATGCAGCACTGAGCTGTGAAGAAAACAAAATTTGTGTCCAGCTGCTTGACCACTGTTTCTGCTGCACATTGAATGAGCTGTTGGGAGCTGGTGCGTGAGGAACCAAAGGCTGCATGGGCATAAGCCAGGAGGTTTTCAATCACACAGTTGGTTTTTATTGCAGGTTTTTCCTGATTTTGAGCTACTCGCTTTTGTTGCAGCCTGAACAAAGATCTTCACAGCATTGTTAGGTGTGGGTGGGCCTGTAAGAGTTTGCAAGATGCTTTTAGAGAGCTGTCATGGAAAGCAAAAATGAGAATGATGCACACAGGGGTGATGCAGTAGCCGTCTGTGCTGCTGCCTGTGACTTGGTCTGTGAAGTAAGGGGCAGCAGTCGGTTGTCATCCCCTTCCTGGTTAATTAGGAGTGCGAGAGGAGCAGAGCTGGTCCGTGGACTTCGTGGTTACTCCTGGCAGTAGTGGGATACTGGGAATCTGGACTCCTGGATTTGGTTCCAGCTCAGAAAAGGAGCTTGTTCTCTTGGGCACAGGCTCCTTTTCCAACTTGACATCTGATTTCCAAACACATTCCTTCTCCACTGCCCTGCCCCCGCTTAGTTCTTGATCTTCTTCCTGCTGCCCAGGGCTGCTCATTTGTAATCTCCTGGATATCTTGGTCTAGTTATAGCTCTTCTGCCCTGGTATTCTACATAATTTCTTCGTGCAATACTGAAACGTCAGAGAAGAAAAGATTTCCATGGCTTGTGTGCAAGATGTCTATCTGTCCTGTTCTAGGAAACAGCTGCATTCCTTTAAAAAATCAGTTTTAGACAAGAGAACTTGGATGTGTCTGATTAGTCAGTGTTTGTGAAATGCATAAGCAGCAGAAACAAGGGTCTTACAATAAAAATTACAGCTAATTTAAAATAAAAATAAGTCTTTTACTTACCCCTGGTGGAAATAAACCTGTTGGTTGTAGTCCCCCACCTACTGCGTGGGCGTTCTGATAGAAGATTAGCAATACAGCTTTTCCTCTTGCTTGTCTCCCTTGCCTGGGGACATTTAACTCTTTAGGAGCATTTTTCTATTGGTACTAGGGCTGTGACATTCACACAAGTCTGTTCCATTCTTTTCTTTATCCCTGACTTTTTCCCTACCTGTTACCTAGACAACACAGAGGAAGGAGTTACCTGAGTAAACTTACTGGAGATGAAATCTGAACTGAGAAGAATAAGGGTCAGAAGGGAGACTGAGTGCTCCTGCAGGCTGCCCTTGTTGCTAGAAGGGGGAGTTGGATGTGCTGTGAGCCAGAGGCAATGTGCTGTCAGGGAAATGCCAGAGCCTTCAGGAAGCCTGCACTCTCAGGGCAGCATTTGCAGGTTGGGCTCTTGCAGATTGAGGGCTGTAGTGAGGCACCTTGGCTTTGTCCCTGCCTCTGGAGAGAGGGAAGCTGAGCTCTCTTGCAAATACAGCCCATCTCTTGCTTCAGTGGCTCAGAGTTCTCTTTGGATATATGCTAGACAAGTATTAAATGTTCTGAGGAGCTTACACTGCTCCTGCTTTTGTGACTTGCTGTGCCAAATGACTTTGCAAAACCATTATGGAACATGGCTGACTGATTTCTGGAGTTCTCCAAGCACTTAAAATGTCACTCCGGTATTCTGAAACAGCAAGGAACTTCCATTTATTTTAGTATTTAGTGGATTTAAAGTACTGTATTTTGAAACTTTCTCCCCATTTCCTGAAGGAAATTTTGGAACCAAGGGTGTGAGTCTCTGAAGAAGTACTGAATGCTAGAGCAGTTCTTTCAGAATACAGGGCTGTTTCTCTGGTTTAGCACAGAGGATGTGGCTTTCCTGCAGCAGAGAAGAATGGCCAGATCACTGGCCCAAAGAAGTACTGGGAGAGCCCCTGTTGTATTCCCGTCTTGCTTGGAGATGCCCTTCCAGGTGTGGAGTCAGTGGATATTCAGTGAGCAGGACAGGGTGTGACAAGGTACTCAGGGCCCACAGCAGTCAGATGGAGGTGCCCAGTCAGCCTCTGAGCTGGGATGTGAATGTCAGCATAAGATATAAATTTTAGGTGGAACAGCCTTAAAACAAATGAGAAATCTAAGTCTGAACATCCTGGCCTTGTCACCTGTTCAAAGCCTGAAAGGAGGAGAGGCTCGTTCATGACCCCTGCATTAAAACACTGAATTAAATGTGAGGAATCCAATCCCATGGCATGAGAACTCCATTTTACGCAAGTTTAGTTTGGAGATGCAAGAACCAAAGTGCTGCATCAAGTCTTAAACCAAATGCAAGACAACTTCTGTCTTGAATTCTTACTTTGTTTCCTCCAAAACTATTTGCTAAATTAACAGAATGTTTCAGCCAATTTAGGAAAAAAAAAAAAAGAGGCTTTCTGAGAAGAACCGATTTTCAAAAACAACATCCAGCCTTTTTTGGTCCACAGATGCTGATTCTAAGAAGTTTGTTCTTGCTGATTAGGACACAGCAGTGTGGTTGTTTTAGTGCTAGCTAATTTAACTCCAGAGTCCAGAAATATCTGTCTATTAGTGTTATGCTTGAATTCTTTTGGCTGTGTTATCTTTGTGTCCACTGCTGTGATGTTTTCTGTAGTGCTTTGATGCTTTGTTGTAGCAGGATTTGGGATGTGCAGAAGCCAAGACTGCTATTTATCCATGAGCTGGGTCTTCCTCCTCACTTTACATTTCAGAGGTTTCCTCCTGGGAAAGGCAGAAAGCTTTTTTCTTTTTTTCTTTTCCCCTCTTGCAACTGTGGATGAATTTGCTTTTCAGAAAAGATGGATCCTGCTTTTTCTAGTTTTCCTGCACAGGTTCTTAGGTAACGGCTGCTGTTGAGAAGGGCGTAAGTTTGCCTGTCAGAATACAGCAGTATCTTCATGTCACTTCATTTGCTACTGCGAAGTTCACCTTTCTGATCACAGAATATTTATCAATAAGAAAAAAATTAAAATAGAAATGTCTTTAGGATTGATTTACCAGGGCACTTACACCAGTGTTTGCTTGTTTATGTTTTCTGGTGCATATCCATGTGGTGTTGTAGTTTAATTTTTTTTTGTTGTTGTTGCTAAGCATTCTTCCATAGGAATTTGTGGGGAATTCTTAAAAATAGAGCAGATTTTAGAAATGGATCTTGACTTCCTATTATTGGAAAAATTGTTTCTGTTTTCTGCTTCTTGCAACTTTCAAATCTGGTACAACCCAGACTGCAAAAAATCTATTTGAGGTGCATGTGTTGGGTTGGCATGTTGTAGTCATCTGAGTTCCGTTGGCTTAAATAAGCCACAGCTCATCATTGCTACTAACAAACTATACGAAAACAAAATTAGAAGACAAAACCACTAAATCAGGAATATAGTGAGGAAGAACTACTCATGGATATTTCAATTTCATGAACTGTGGTTGTTCTTGCAGCGTTTTCCCACATGGATTTAATCTCAAATGTTATGAATTCCTGCATGATAGAGAGGAGGCATTTGCTTGCTTTTATTTTTTTTTTTAATTCCATTTACGTCGATTGAGCCTTCAAAAAGAATTTATGATGCTCATTAAAAGCAGACCACAGTACTATTTCATTATTTTGGGTTGTGCTATATTTAATACACACTTAGAGGTATATTCCTGATTTCTTTTTTTAGAGAACCAAACATGAACAATGGTATAAATCTACCATCTAGTTAAGTGTCTGGCAATGCAGAAACTGCTGTTTGCAAGCTGTGTTACTATCTTGGCTTGTGGTAATGTAATCTGCTGTAGCTATTGAGAGATGCCCCCCAAAAAAGTGAAAGCTCAATGTAAACACGGTCTGAAGTGCAGCCCAGGCCCCTCTGCAGGGCTGGACGCGTTGGGCCAGCCCGTGCCGAGGTTTGAGGAAGCAAACAGCGTGGAATTCTTTGTTCAATTCCTTTAGCTCCTTAGAGTAAATAGGTTTATGGCTTACAAATGTTCATCTGAGTAAAAGTTACCCTTATTGGGGCCTACATAAGACAGGGTTTGGCCGGGGTGCAGCGCCGCTAATCCCGGTCTCTGCGTGCTCCAGTGTGTCAGGCTGGCTTTGCACAGGTTGCGCTGCCCACTGGGGATGTCTCCTGCCCAAACAGCTCCTGATGCTCATCCACCCCTCGAAGGGTAGCAGTAAAATGACATGTGAACTATAAACTGCTGCTCCTTGGAATGTATTCACGTATAATCCTCCCAACATGAGCTGCGGGATTTGTTTTGCTTTAAGGTATGCGGGGGGGAATAGTTAGGGTCAGCTATATCGAGGTGACCCAGTGAGACAACTGACCACTAAAATAAATGCAAACATAGGAAAAGCTGCAGCTCATCTGTTCAAACCCCATCTGTTCTGAACCAGCTCTAGTTAAGGCATATGATCTGTTGATGGGAAATTCAAAATCAGGCTGAAAAAATGTGAAACCCTTAGACATGAAGGGTGGCAGCACAAGCTATAATTAGTGATGATTTTTCTTTTTTATTTTAATATTGCTTCCTTGTCTTGTTTGGAACTGGGTAATTCATCTAGGGTGACTAAAACTGGAATTTGGAGGGGTATAAGGTGTGCCTGGTGTGAAATGCATAGAGAATCATTTACAGAAGCACCAGCAAATCTTGGGAGAGTAGAAGGGGACTACTGGGTGCTGGCAATTCTGTACAGCTGGCTCTGGTTCAGTCAAGCTAGATTGCTTGGGATCAGCTCCTTAGAAGCCTTTCTTTCATTGGCTTTGTACAGTACTTAAAATGCAGTAATCCTCTACTGAGTCTGCTCAAAGCTTGAGCGGCAGTGCAAGTTCAGAATTAAAAAGCGTCTTTAAATAGATAAGGGCATGACTGGGCTTAGCCAAACTTTTCTCACGGAGTAGTCTAATGCAAGCACTTGGTTTCAAGGAGCAGGACATTCCATGTAAACACTGCTGTGATATACCACAACATGTTAGGTTGTTTAGAAATGCAGCAAACCTGTTAAAATAATGTTAGGGCTTTGGGCAAAGTTGTTTGTTTTCTTCTCAGTTTTTGTAGAGAGTTTCTCAAATGGAAAGAGATCCATGTAGCTGAAATTACAATGACTCTTTGTGTGAGCTGGGAGCCAGGTGAATGGACTAACAGATCTGTCATTCATCATTATTCTGGCAAAATAACACTGGACGTATGTACCTGTAAAATTGTCTCTCTCCGGAATTAGGCAGAGAGCTGTATACCCATCTTGGCAGGGGAAAAGCTGAGGCTTCCCCTGCTACCCTGTGCCAATTCCTGCAGGGATCTACGTGGAGCCAAGTGGGAAGAGCTTCTTTGCAGACTGGCCATGAGGGGCTCCTGTGGCCTGTTGAGGGGCTCCTTCCCTCCTGGTTTTAATACTTGAACGCAAGCAGCCTCTTGCACAGGCAAGCTGGGCATAAGAAGCACTGGGACCATGTTTCCTAACTCCAAGGGCGGAGGAGAGGCTGCTCATGCCTAGGACAGCTGCCTGCCATGGAAAGCCCCAGCTGTAAAGGCTGAAGTTTGTTGCAGTTGCAAGTAATTGAAAGTAGGGATTCTTCATGGAAAACCTGAACTATGAGCATCACTGTGACTCCACCTTTAATAGCTTTAATGACTTGTATGTCATAATGAAGAGTGGCATGTGCTGAACAAACATATCCATAACCTCATTCATTAAGAGGCGAATTTTTCAGTATCTAATATTATGTCTCAAAGTCGAGTAAACAGTACATTTTGGTGCAAACAGGCTGAGTTATGGAATTACTTACGCTGGACGATCATCGCTTTGTGGGTGTGTATGTGTGACACAAAGGAGCAGACAGATGATGAAGTGCGCAGCACTGCTGACCTGACAAGAGTCTGAAGGCCATTTGGGCCAGAGCATCAGGGAGTGCAATATGAACACTGATCAGATGAAACTCATAATAAAAAATTAGAATTGTGAAGAGGTAAGAGATCCCTTCAGAAAGAACCAGGCAATGAGCCTTGGAGAGTGTACGTAAACCACTTTCTCTGCCTTAGGGAAACAAAATTCCTGATGTGGAGCTAGCAAAGGGAGGAAAATAGAAACAAGTGGGATTATTTAGAGTGAGGTTTCTCTTTCAGTTCCCTTGTGCTCTATTTTTGTTCTCATATTGCACTTGAGAACCAGCAGTCACTGGGAGGCCGAGCGTGTAGGTGCAGTCGATTGGCAATCCCTTGGCTCTGCTCCATGGAGCTGTTCTTGTTGGCAGCTCAGGTTTGGCTGAACACTGCTGTCCTCAGGGAACCCCCTCCTCTGCAGCTTTCATTTCTAATTTTCTTTGGTTTGTTTTGAGTTTTCACCGTTATCTATGGACACTGGAAAAATTGTTAGCAAGTCCTGCTCTATTTTTCCTAACCATTCCCTTTGAAAGGGGTGGCCAGGTGAGATGGGGTAAACTTGTCCATTCTGACCCAGATCTTTCTGGTGTTAATTTAGCAACAGTGAAGAAGTTCCTGTGTGAAGAGGTGGTTGTTACTAAGCTTTATCATTGCCGCTGTGGTGCTGAACATGTTTCTGAATCACTGTTTCATGTTTGATAGTGTAGGTGTCATGTTTGACAGGTCTATTAGTGTGTGCTGTGACGCTTCCCTGAGAGCAGGCGGATACGGGCGAGCTCTCATATCTGGGAGAAGAATTGGTTCGCTGCTTGTCTTCTGTGGATTAGCAGTACTTAAACTCCATCCCAGCTCAACACACAAACTCTGGGGGCTTGGAGCCTCCTATGGACTCCAGCAGAGCTGTGAAAGCAGCTCTTGGGTCAGTATTACCTGTGTCACTCACTGGGCTCTGCACAGCAGAAAGGGGCTCCTTGGCTCGGTGACTCTCATGTGGGGCCAGCTCTCAGCTGGTGGTGAACCTCCAGGCACTGAATTAAGTTCGTGTGTTTGAAAGGTTTGTTCACAAGCTCACTCAGGGAAGAACTAAGTCATCAGAATGTACCATGCTTCTTTCATGAGCTTGAAAATCTATACATAAAATAACTGCATCTAACTGAAACCAGGCAGCAGAATGACGCTGTCCTATTTCTCCAGCTTGGTGAGCAAAAAAACTGAAAATCATCGAGTTGATGTATTACTTAGGGTAATTGGAAAAATGAAATTTAGATTAAATTTAAATTCTGGTTTATTACAAGTGCCCTGCAGCACTTCTTACCTGATGAGCAGAACAAACTTCTGCTTTTTCCAAGTGCTGCCATAAACCACATTATTTCCTTAGGTAAAAACTTTGGCCAAGATCTCCATAACGTGTGTGTCCCAAACTAGACGCTAAAAAACTGATGAGTTTTTTGAGTCCTGCCTATTTTGGAAAGTGAAGCCACAGATTTAAACAGTTAACAGTGGATGTGGATTTGTAGTTCAGCTTTCAAAGACCTGGCCTTTGGCTGTTTCCAGGGCAGCACCTGCGCACCTGAGGCTGAGAGCTCCATGGTCTTGCGGCAGGGAACTCAAACGGGTGGCTTGAGGCAGCACTGGTGAAGACCTGCAGGATGCTGCTGGCCAAGGCAGGGACGTGTGGTCTGCTTCTGAGCAAGTGTGTGAACGGACACAGGTTCCAGCCCACTGTTTTATAGCAGGCAAAATCGGGGTGGTTGTATTTGTGCCCAGCTGCCCGCATAAGTCTCGTCAGTGCTAGTTTCAGCTGTCCAATTTTAATTTGCTGTCGCATGTCTGCCAGAGCACTGCAGGAGGGTGGGAGGGAGGATATTTTCCCTGATGACTGCTGTTGACATTTGCAGAATAAAAGTGAAGTCAGCCAGTTGTTTGTTGGAGGTTTTGGTGCCTGTAGCAGTTCTGAGCCAGCTGGGATCGCCCAGTGCCTGTCACCCAGCAGGGACCTTCCCAGCTGCAACATGGGGAAAATTGCTCAAGCTGTGTTGGTGTTGAACTTTGTTTTTTAGACCAGGGACGTCAGGGAAACCAAAATGATCAATCTTCCTGTACAATTTGGGGAAGCAAATGAGAAGGGATTGTATTCTTCTTTGCTGCCCCCACAAAAAAAGGAAATAATTCAGGAAACGTTCACATACACAGGCAGGCTCAGGGAAGCAGTGACGTGGGAAGGGACTGATGGTTTTGTGTACAGAAGGCATCTCGCAGCCTTGGTTTTCACTAATGGCAGCTACTGCAGCAGCAAGGCAAAATTTGAGTCTACAGGGGGTGTGTGTGAGGCTGATGTTTTTTATTCTGTTGTTGTAGACCTGAGGTCCTGAAAAATACCTCTTCTCTGGCTGGACACAGGCTCTGTATCTAATAGCAATGGAAACAACTTGTCCTACCTAGAAGGGTGGTCTCAAACTTGATTTTCACAAAATCACTTGATTGTTATTTCAGCAGTCTGGTGTATGCCAGGACCCCAAAGCATCACCACTGTGTGCAAGTGAATGGTGGGGACACCTCCCAGTGGGAAGGGGAGATTGGGGGCACAAAGAGAGTCTGAGTGAGCTGTGTTGGTAAGAACAGGAGCAGATAGAGAGCAAAGATGATGCCAGCAATAAGCATGAGCCAAGACTGGGAAAAAATGAGAGATATTTGAGAAAATTGCAACATAAAAGATGTGTTGGAAGTTCCCATGGAGAAGAGGAGGTGAAGCGGAACAGGGAAAGAAGTGGGAGGAGGAGGTGGCGCTTCTCTGTGCAGTTAATAGCAGCCCCAAAGAGAGTTTTAATTGGAAACTTATTATAATTACCCATGGTTTTCCTCCCATGCATTTCAGGAATGCGTGTGGCAGGTAGTTTTCCTTTTGGCTGGGTTACTGATGCAGAGGGCACTGGGTTTCCAGCCAAGTGGCAGATCCGTGTTTGTGTTTACCAGGCTCTGAGCAAACACGTTAATAATGTCATTTGTCGTGGGAGATGACTCTGCAAACTGATTTCAGGTTTTTCTGTAGCAGATGGAGAATGCACTCTGATTCTGCCCTGTCTAAAGCTGCTCATTTTAACTGTTGGAGCATGAGCTGGTGTTACCTGGCAGGAAGACATTGACCCTAGTTGGTGCTAGAGGAGACCTTGACCTCATTGGTATGACCCATGGAGGCTCCTTCTAAATCCCTTGGGGGACTTTCTAAGTAGGGGAGGGGGTGAATCTGCAGCTTGTACATTCTTTATGTCTGGAAGGATGAAAAACAACCATGCAGGGTTCCTAAAATTCGTTTGAACTTAGTTGTCCTTTACCTCTTTGTGGGATGCCAGTGCCACGTGCTGGAGAGCTGCTTTGAATGGTGGTGCTCCTCCAGAGGCTTCTCTGAGCGAGGCAGGCACCTTTCTGCTTGTTCGCAAGCAGGACTCAGATGTTCCGGATGCATCTTTCAAATCCCTTTGGTGATTAAAAACAGAACAAGTGGAAACCAGTGGCCACAATTTCAGTTAAAAACAGCCACTTCCCACCCCACAGAAAAACCCTTTGGCTGGTGAAAGCATAGGAATTTGGAGGTCAGTGAGGGTTTGGGTTAAAGCCAAGGCTTGAGAAGTGGGAGCTGTGAAAGTTCCATAGCTTCTGCTGGAAGCACTGCCTCTGTTTTGTCAAATCACAGAAGGGTGTGGGTTGGAAAGGTTCTTCACAGACCACCCCCTGCCGTGGGCAGGGACACCTTCCACCATCCCAGGTTGCTCCAAGCCGTGTCCAACCTGGCCTTGGACACTTCCGGGGATGGGGCAGCCACAGCTGCTCTGGGCACCCTGTGCCGGGGCCTCCCCACCCTCAGTGTAAAACATTTCTCCTGTGTGTCCAACCAAACCCTGGCCTGTTGCAGTTTAAAATTGTTGCCCCTTGCCTGTCATGACAGACCCTGGTAAAATCTCTCTCTCTTTCATATAAGCCCCTTTTATATGTTGAAAAGCTGCAATAAGGTCTCCCTGGAGCCTTCTCCAGGTTGTACAACCCCAACTCCCTCAGCCTTTCCCTGTGGAAAGCTTTGGTTTTATTGTGTGGGTTTGTTTACCTTGTGAGCACTAAACCCTTAATAAATAGCTCTTACCTGTCAAGAGTCTTCCTTGACTACATGTCATCAACTGATCTAAATCCCTTTGAAGGGAAGGTGCTGACAGACTCCCCTTGCTGCCAGAACTGCTTCCAGATCATTCAAGGACGCTGAATGATAGAGGGAGATCTCTGTGTGTCCATGTTCATCCTCCCAGAGCATGGGTGAGGCTGGTGAGCCTTTGGGGCCAGCCTGGTGGGCCCTGGGAGCTGTCAGAGCAATTTCTCCTGTCTCTATCCAGAACGTGGGAGTGAGGATGAGCACTTAGAAGAGGTGGCTCTAGTTTAACTTGGTCTGCAGCTGGGGAACACTGATGTAAAAAGAAGTTTTCTGACAACGTTTTTTGTCTCTTCTTTTTCACGTGTAGGTTTATTCTTCAGCCTAAAGGAGTGATTCATAATCAGCTCTTAGAAAAACAGAGAATAGCCGAAGAGAAAATTAAGGAGTTAGAGGTAAGTTTTTGGCAAGTAGTGGTGATGGAAGTAGGACACTAAAGGTCAACAAGATATTGTTTGCTGCATTTCTTGTTTTTATCTGGTACTTTTCATGCTGAAGGATTGTAACTAGATGAAACAGGAAGCCTGTTACAAGTAACCTACAAGTAACTCAAGGCACTTGGTTTCTTCCCTAGCTCTACAAACCAGTGGGGATTGATTGTTCTTTCTGTGCCCTGGTATGAAAACTGGGAATGAGGGATTCAAATGAGATTAGTAAGAGCAAGGTCTAAAGCAAGCAAAAGGATGTTTGTGTGGTTATTTGCAGCAGATAAGTGATGTAAAACTTTGCCAGTGCTTTGGGTATTTAAAGGTTACACTGGCTCAGAACAATTGCACAAATTCATGGAAGAGAAATCCATTGAGAATTACCAAATATGTAGAAATGGCATCCTGCTCAGGAAGTCCCTGAGCTAAAAATGTCTAGAGGGTGGGAAAGTATGAGGAGGAAGTACCATATAGGCCTGCCCTGTCCTTACACTCTGCCCTAAGCATCTGTTTGGGGCTGCTGTTGAAGAGCGGATCTGTGGGGAGATGGGACTTTGTTTTGACAATGTGGTCAGAGCACTTCTGTTTTCTTGTGTTTATCTGGTTGGAGTATTCAAGGCAGAGAAGGATATCTAGGAAATAAAAAGCAGTGTCTGCGCAAGTTCTAGTGTTCAAACAGGCTATCGAGTGAATCTTGACTATCTTCTTGTGGCTGCGTGTACAGCTTACAGTTCTTCTAAGAAGAAGTGCAAGATGTACTTTTCCAAGGCTGTTAGTGTGGGGTTTTTTATAATGCTCCTAAAATATCATTAATACAAACCTCTGGTTTTGGTCTTTGGGGAATGACAGAGAAAGCAAAGACCAAGTTGTGTCAAGCTGCTTTTCCCATCTGTTATTGTTTTGGAGAAAGTGATGTGGAGACCAAATTAGTAGGGACAAGCAGGAATAGGAAGTCTGTGTTCAAACCCACTCAGACCTGTGCAGTTCTGTCTCCGTTGTCTCCTACTTACCCTAAAGCAGAAGTTGAGTCTGTTTTTTTCAGTCTCTTCTTAAAACTCAGCCTGCCTGAGGAGCTGTGGAGCAAGCCCATCCCCAGATGTTGTGTTGCCTGGAGCATTGTCTGTGCCAGGGTTTGTGTTTCTGCCCACGAAAACTCTTTCTGCACAGGTCAAACAAGTGCTCTGTGGACAGGCTGTGTATCTAAGGGGGTGTGCAGGCAAGGCACAGTCATTTTTATGGTTATGTGTTAAAAGCAATTGTATCCTTGCTCCTTTGGAGCCATCCCAGATGCCAGTGGCTTTGTGCAAAGACAGCCTTGCAACTGGGGTTGGAGGACTTCATGGCAGCACCTCTGGGTTTGGAAGCAGGTGGAATGTGGCTGGCAGCCTGTTTATAAACTGCTCCTGGGGTCTCTCGCTGCCAGCTCTAGTGGGCTGTGGTCAGCTTCTTGGCTACTGTGCCCTTCAGCTATGCCATCTGGGTTTCTTCCTGTTCCTGGTGGGGAATTATCTTACCTCCTGAACTTCCCGGTCGCTGAGTTCAGCAGAATGAATGGAATTTCCCACAAATTATAACCTCTGTCGTTCTTACACAAAGCCTCAGAACTGGCTGCTTCACAAATGTGTTTTTTTGCTTTGTAGCTCCCTGTTGCTGAATCTCTGGTTATAGTCATTGAGTTGAAGTTTCCAGCGATAGTGACTATCTCAAAAGGTGGTTGGAGTGGAAAGGTGGTTCCCACATGGTCTGGTTTTTCCTTCTAATCATGAGTCGTAGGGCTCAGATTGCCAGCACATTCAAAAGTTTGTTTTAAGTGAACATTCAAGTCCATCTTTTAACTGATCTCCTTCCAGTTGGCTGTGGCAGTTTTTTGAAGAGGGTTTTCCTTATGCCTGGGATTCCCCATGGAAGAGGACAAGCACTTTGGCTGACAGCTGCTGGAAACTGAGGTTCCAGGGGAAATACCTGAGTCCAACTCAAAAAGCACTTATCACAGGAGCAGGGGATTTTGCTGTCCTGAAAACAAGTTGTGACCAAAGCAGGAAAGAATGTGAAACTTTGTGACCTTGTGCTTCCACCGCATCATTGTAAAATAAATGCCAAACCAAGAAAGGTTAAACATCCCTCCGTTCATTATTAAAACTGGAAGGGTTTTAAAGCTTAGGTTTATATTTTACATTGTTAACTACCTTACGACTCACGTTTCTCATTTTGCACAGCTGAATCAGGCTGGTCAGAGTAATCCCCCAGTATCCTGTGGTGTGGCTGATCTCATTACACGTGTAGCTGAGCTTGAGGCAATTGTGCTTTGCTGTGATGACATTATTGCCAAGGGATTGTGAAATGTGTATTTTTTGATACATGCCTGAATCTGAGAAATGCTCTCCCCTCTACCTTGGTGCTGTTTGCAGAGGAGCACAGCGGGTTGGGCTCACTGCTGAGCTCTTCTGGAAATCCATCCAGCTGCCTAGCAAGGAGATCTCCAGCTGCCTGTTCCTGAAAATGTGTCTTTAGCTTGCTCCAGAGGTGTGAGCTGGTTTTGCTGACATTCACAGCTGCCAGTGAACTGTGAAAACCATGAGGAGTTTTGTCCCTTTTCTCCCTCTGACACTCTCCACTGCAGTACATGATTGCAGTCATTCCCTTTCCGTCGCTTCCCTCTCATGGGCTTCTCCACTGTTGAAGCAGTGCATTGTATTTTTCAAGGCAGCATCACAAAATTGATGGGATGCTGCTGGTTTGGGCCTCCTTGCTGCTCACCATATGACAAAGCAGCACAGACAGCCAGACCTGTCCTTGTAAAGGGCTGGGAAAATAAGGCTCCTTGTCTGGACCATGCATTATGCTTGGTGAGAGGAACTGTATTCTGAAAGCAGCAAGGGGTCTGGGTGTGGATGAGGGGGCAGTTTGTTATTGTGCAGAAGTTATCTGAAGAAAACTCAAGGTAGCTTTACCCTGCTTGTTGAAGCTGTGTGTGGCCGTGAATATATCTAAGTATATCTATCGAATCATGGAATGGTTTGGGTTGGAAGGGACCTTA
This sequence comes from Oreocharis arfaki, assembly GCA_013398015.1. Taxonomy (NCBI): domain Eukaryota; kingdom Metazoa; phylum Chordata; class Aves; order Passeriformes; family Paramythiidae; genus Oreocharis; species Oreocharis arfaki. Next base: position 18,767 of record VZRR01011069.1, read on the forward strand.
AAGATAATCTCACTCCACTCCCCCTGCCATGGGCAGGGACACCTTCTACTATCCCAGGTTGCTCCAGGTAGGGGGCAGCCACAGCTTCTCTGAGTGACTTGTGCCAGGGCCTCACCATCCTCGTGGTAAAGAATTTCTTTCTGATTTCCCATGTAAATTTCCCCTCTTTCAGTTTGAACCCATTGTCCCTTGTCCTGTCACTCCAGTTCCTGGTGAAGAGTATCTCTCTGGCTTCCCTGTAGGCCCTATCAGGTCCTGGAAGGTGCTATGAGGTTTCCACACAACCTTCTCATCTCCAGGCTGAACAGCCCCGATGTTCTCAACCTGTCAACTCCATATGCACCTGTGGCATTCTGAACTTCACAACTTGTATCTAATCCTTTGGAATCCAAACAGACTGCCCAGACTGGCACAATGGCTGTGCCTGCTGACAGGCTGTGCCAACAGGGCTTACCCAAACCTCCAGAGATTGGTGCCGTGTGCTCCCTCACACACCGGCACGGGACACGTCCTGCTTAGCAGGAGCCATTGGATTTTTCCAGTCCTGATACTATCAAATTCTTGTTGTGTTTCACGGTACAAGGGGTATGTGTTAAATCTATTTTGAAAGCATTCTAAAGGGATGAGCACAGACTCTTTTTAGCTCAGCAATGTTTGTGCAGTATTAGGAGAAAAACCAAGTAATGTTTTTCTTCCCTTGTTTTTAAGGAAACATGATATGTGAGGGGTGGAACAATGCTTTGTTTCAGGAAATGTTATCCGTTTCCATTGTAGGGCTAGATGGATTCTGTTTTTAAATGTGGCATTTTAAAAAGAACAAACTCTATGATGTTATAAAGACATGGAAAATTGATTCTTCGTTAGGGGTGGAGAAAGTGATTATCACTGTGTGCTTTCTCTGATAATATCTGATAGTCCCCTTCTCTCCTGCTATATTCAGCTTGTTTAGTTGTCAGGCGTTGTCAGACTAAATTGCTAAAAATAACAAATAAGGGGGAGGCTCCGCTGGGCAGCTCCGTCTGCTGTGTGCCACTGAATTTAGCTCCTTCGGGAAAAGGGCAAAAGCAACCTGCAGCTTTCTGGTTGAATTGGATTTTGGTTTTAAACTCTGACCACAGCATAGCTGTGTGCTTGTTTCCCAGGCAATTCTTTCACATGCCTGTGGGAGACTGGAAGTTTGCTGCTGCAGAGATAAAGGGTTGGTTGGTTTCTTCTCTGGCTGCCTGGAGTAGAAAATATAATCAAGAAAGCTGTATCTAAAGGCTTGATTTCTATTTCAGAAATCCTTCATGCGATCCCTAAAACACCATGTCCAATTTCTCTATCCCACGCAGAAAATGTCTTTGCTGTCCTTCTTGGTGGAGAAAGGAACACTGTGCTCTCAAACTCTGCTGTGCTCTGTGTTTAAAGCCTCAGGTGATGTTTGCAAAGTGACAAAGTTTGTGAAGTTACAAAGTGACTGCACTGAAATGCCTTTAGGTGACCACCGACTTCTTCCCCGGTGTCGCCTGAGCACAATCTTGCTCGTGCTGTGGCTTCCATTTCTCTAATCTTCTTTTTCTGGGAGCTTTAAAAATGGCTTTGCTGCAGCCCTGAGGCGGAGTGGTGGTGCCCCCGCCGCGATGAGTCGGCTCTGACAGTTGCCACAACAGTGTTTTTTTCCCCTGTGGGAACAAAGATTTCCGCAGGTGAGGTGTGGCTGGGGAGAAGCCTGGGGCAGGTATGGCTGGGATGGACCTGCTCGGTGTGGCCCCGGCCCCTGACGTGCTCCGGTGGCAGCTCTCCTTCGTTTTTTACTGCAACCCTCAGCATAGAGGCCAATTCTGTGGGTGCCTTTAACGATGTGAAAACAAGCCTCTTGAGATTTGTGGTGCTCTTTGCAGACCACGAACCGCCCATCAGAAGGTCGCAATTGTTACGCTGTTCCCAAGTTAGACCAATTTCTTCCAGGGATTTACAGCGCTGAAGTTCTCATTGCATGGTTTGCTTGGGGTAGGCCAGTGCCCAGGAATGCGTGGTGGGCTTTTTAACTAAACAGGGGGAAATAAGGAATGCTCCTGTTTGCTTTGGACAGGGGAAACCTCAAGAATCACCCTCTGTGCATTAGCCTGGAGCAGATTCTACTTTGGATGAGGGTGCTGTTCCCTCATTCCACTGCTGGCATGTGCGCGCATACCGGGGGCAGGATTTTAAACACACGTTGTCACTGAAATTGCCCCTTGTTTCCCCGTGTGTGCGTAGGCAAGGTCAGTCCCTCTGCTTGCTGTAGAGGGAGGCAGGACACGTAATGCAGGGACAGGTGGAGTATGGAAGTGAATTTACCATGTAGGATTAGTATTTGGGCTTGCACGGACGTTTTAGGGGAAAGCTATGGGATCTCCACAAATCATGGATGTTAGCGTGAAGATGAGCTGCAGAGCCTCATCAGATCCTTGGTGGGGACCGGGCCAGGCAATACGCAGCATCTTGTATGGCTTTGGGTGTCTGAGGCAGCTGCGGGTGTCTGGGCAGGTCCTTCTGGACACGTACATTTGGACTTGGTGACGTTCTTGGGAAGTGTGTTTCATCTTGACTCTCTTGGCTGCTGTCATCCCACGTCTGAGTCTGTGCCCTCACTGAGGGTTGCTCCTGTGTTTCAGGCTGCAAAGCTGGAGGCTTAGCTTGCTTTTTGAGGACATGGGTGGTCCAGCTGCCTGCCTGTCAGCTGTGGAGCATCCACAGGCACTCCCGTGGGAGAGCGGAGCGCAGGCTGCATGGGCAGAGTTGTTACCAACAGTCTGCCCTCCATGAGAGCCTTGTTTTGAAGAAGGAAGTAGCCAAAGCTCATGTTTTCCTCTATAGGTCTGACTGTCATACAGGGAGGAGAATCTATGTTCTCATTCCTGATTTTTTGGAATGAAAGATACTCTGAGCAATTAGAAAAATAGGCTTTAAAATGGCAAAATTTTGAGGAGGTTTAGAATGTAATGGTCACAGAGCTAATGCTATCAGCACAAAATCCTGCTTTGTGGAGAGGCACTCTGACATTGGACTGGGGCCATACAATTTAAGGTAAATACTGGAGGAATTGGGGCATAGCTAATGCTGCTCTAATTCTTTCTGTTCCCTAACTGACTCTGCTGATGGTTACATGAAGAGCAGGCCTTCACAGCTGTGAGGAATCATTCACTTCACTTGCTTTTTAATGTTTAAAAGCCTCAAGGTCTGTCTTGTTTGTCAAAAATGAGGGTGGCAAAAGGATTGTATTCTGGCAGCTGAACTTCATGGGTGTTTGTTATGTGACTGTCACCTTTCGTCACAGACAGATGGAAATCAGCTGTGTGCAGCTAACACCTTGCAGCTTTTAAAGGCAGCAAGTGCTCCTCAGTATCTGCAGGGAAGGAGGTGGATCTGTTTAAAAGCTGGCTCTTAGTCCTATGTTAGATTTGTTAGATAAAGATCAAATAACAGTATGTTCTGCTTTGAAAATTGTGTAAGAAGCTTGTCATGTGTTAAATAGTACACAAGTCACTGGTTGCAAAACATGATGTTGGAATCTTAGAGGCACAGGGAAAAGAAATTCTCACATTTCGAAGGGGAAAGGGGATTCCCAGCTCTCTGGAGGGGTCATCTGCCGCCTTAGGCCTGGGATGGCTTATAAAAACTAATGTCTCACCACATTTTTATGAACAATGGTTGTGGGTGATGCTGATTTGAGTGGAATGACTTGTACTTATATCATCACATGTGTGTGGGTATGCAGTGGCAAGGCTGGATCTCTCATTTGGAGCAATCATTCACTGCAACAAGTTTTCAAACTCCCAGATTTTTGCAAGCAGTTGTTTAATTAGTAATTCTTTGTTAGTCTTCCCTGTACTGCAGACTGCAAAGTAAGCACACAAACCAGCTGAGAGGGCAAAGGCTTTATGAAGGAAGAACTGGAATTTGATGACTTGGCTTTCGCTGTTCCTACCTTTATTTTTAGGTGGATAATTGTAGATTTTAAAAGAAAGAGAATAATTAACATGGGGGTTGCTTGCCTCCTTTTAAGTCCTTTAGAGGCTAGTTATAGACATGCTTTCAAAATAAAGGCATCTCAGAACTTGTTCTAGGTTTTTTTTGGGGGGGGATTACTCTTGATTAAAAAAAACCCCAACAATCTAACAGAGAAAACTTTTCAAGCAACTCTTGCCAGAACACTCACATTCCTTTGTAATTCAAAGGAAAGTGAAACACATTAGGCATTAATAAAAACCCACTTCTGCTGCTGTGTCTAAATGGTTTTGTCCATCCAGGAGGCTACGTTTAGTCATCTGAGCCTGAAAACATTGCTTGTTTCCTCTGATTAGCATTAAGCTGCCTTCATGGTTACACTGAAATCATTTTAACACCGAGTTGGTTGATAAATTTGTCGTTTTAGAGCAGGGTCTGATTCATTGTCAAAGCTCCCCTTTGTGCTTATGGCTGCAGAAGTATCCAAAGCAATGAGCTGAGCTGGATGCGGGTCCCTCTCCAAATTCCTCCTTGCATGAGTAATAATTAGTCACAAACCCAGCACTGCTGTCCTTGCCTTAGTCACCAGGCCTCTGCAGTGGCTCCTGTCTGGCCTTTGTGCCAAGCAGCTCTGGGGAGGGGGATTATCTGTGCCTGATAAACTTCCATCCTGCTTCCATCTCCTCCTGCATCTCACCTGGGGAGAACAGGAAACGATTATTTGGAAAGCGTGCTGCTGCCTGTCAGAGCCCTGACCCAGCTCTGAGTCAGCTTTACAAAGCCACACCTTGCTCCCAGGTATGCAGGGCAGCCCTCACGTCGCGCTTCCTGCTGTCCCCAGTGCCCAGGTCGCCCCCTGCTCCGTCCCTAGTGCCTTGGTGGTGGGCATGTGGCTGCTCTGAGTTCAGAATTGGAGGGGGATGCTGCCTAGCTGGTAGTTGGCACCATCTTTTTGTTGCTGATTTGTCTTTGAAATTTATGGAAGTGATTTTTCTTATAAAAGTGGCCTTGTTTGGCCAGGACTGCAAGAGCTGAAAGGTGTGGTATGGTTTTGCAAAAGTCCTGCTGCCAGGAGGAATCCCGATGAGCCACACCAGCTCTGCGGGACCACAGAAACTGAGGCACTGGGTTAGGGAACTTACCGCGTTTTGCAAGAGGCAGTTTGGTGAGGGATGCTTCCGCTGAAACAGAACGTGGGGCTTTTCAGACTCTCTGTGAGTTTCCCCTCCCCAAGTTCTCTGTTTGACCTGACCCTGCTGTCATAACCCTGGTTAGGGCGCAGTTTCTGACCTGGAGCAAAGTACTCCTGGAAACTGCTCTAAACGGGTAATTGTGCCAAGAAGGGGTGTCCCTAAAGGAATCCTTTGGGTTGATAATACATTTCTGCTGCCACCTACTGAAAGGTTCCCATCGACTTGCTTTTTTAGTAGTTCACATCAGGCTAGGGTGCAGGAGTTCACTGGAATAATCTCTCATTTCCCAGTCACAAAGAGCAACTGTCTCCATCTCTGCTGGAAGCGCTGTCCTGTGGCTCAGACAGTGGGTCCGTGCGAAGTGCTGCTGCCATGGGGCTGGGGTTGGGCACAAAGGCAGGCAGGCAGGCTGGCTTTCTGCCCCTTACCTTGCCCCTTCTTCTCTTGAAGGTACCAGGTATGGAAGTTAATGGGGGCTTTTCCAACTTAGCTTTTTCAGAGTATGTTCCTCAGGGTTTTGAGGTGCTTCAGAAATGATGGGGGAAGCCCTGCTGCTTGTGCTGTGGTAGGATCAGTACACAATGGTGGTGGATTTGCACCAGCAGTTCTTTAGGCAGGTGCTTTTAAGGATTCTCCTGAGTTGACCAATGTAGTTGTGTGCTTGATGTTTTCTCTTCTACACTCTAACCCAGGTAGTTCTGAAGTGACTGTGAGTTCCCGTTACCTTGTGGAAGGAAGAGATGAGGAAAAACAGAAGGGTCTGAATCATCACTTCTCCTCTTAGGTATATGGCATCATGCTTCTGTCAGCAGCTGTCGTCAGGAACCAGCTGGGCTCCCTTCCTATTCCAGGTCATTCACTCTTGAGCAAACTCTGGGCGACTTCCTGAGGCAATAACTCTGCCTGGAAAGTCTTGAAGTGTATCTAAATATTTGGTGGTTGCTGTAGAGTGGTAATTCCCAGTGTGTACATGTGCCACAGTGTTGAGCTGGGTGAAGATCAGTGCTGGGTGGACCCATCAGGGAGTAGGGCTGCCTGCAGACCTACCCCACCCCGTTGCTGGTGTCCACTGTTTTGGCTTCTCCTGGAGCAGGAGCAGCTGGGTGCTGTTCAGCAGGTCCACCTCCTTCCTGTTTAGGGGTTCCAAGTGAAATCCCATTAAACAGAGCACACATCCTCAGCACATCCTCTTCCATGAGCTTAGTCTGACCGAGATGTTTGCCTTGCCCAGGGCGTGTGTGCCAGGGCTCGGAGTGCTGTTCTCTGCAGGGAGTTTGGGCACTGCCACCCCCCTGAACAGCAGTGGTGGCCCAGAGAGCTGCTCCTGCCTGGCCCCCAGTACAGGGGCAGCACAGTTTGCTGTCCTCCCAGGGAAGATCCTTCTCCAGCCAACCATGTGCTCCCAACTCTTGCTCAGGATGTGCTGATCACTTTCCCACAGGGCCCTTGGGGAATGCCAAAAACGGTTTGAGTTAACTTTGGGGGATACAGAAGCTCTTGGCTAGCCGCGGGTTTGCTGAGGTGGTGTCACGAGATGAGCTGTCTCAGGGCTCCTGTTTGAGGCACTGCATCGCGCCTGAAGACTGCAGCGATCCTCAACGGAAGCCTTCTGAGTGTGAGAGTGGGATGCCAGAATCTGGTGGCTGGTAGCCAAGCACGCTGAGAGCCATGGGAAGGGAGGTATTCTCTGGGAAGGGACCTGCCAGCTTGTTTTGTCCTCACAAGTTGGATGTAAAACAAGTTCATAGAAAAACAGTTTAAAAAACAAAAATAGGGAGAAAAATGAACAGGCTGAAATGAATAAGCATGTTCCAATACTAGGTCCTTAAATTTCCATGGAAACATTTTTGTTTATGCTTAAGCAAATCTGTGTTTGCAGGTCAGAGGTTGAAGCTTTCTTTCATTTGCAGAGGTGACGTGAGAGAAGTGGAATTTGAAGAGCAAAAGTCGATGTTGAATGATAAACCATGACTTGACACAGGAAACTCACCTGTGGGTGGGAGGGTATGGCAGCATGGATGGGCAGGGCTGCCGTGTCTGTTCCCCCTGGGAGCACAGGGCTGTTTGGGCTCTTGGAGTGGAGCGAGAACGCTGTGCCCTGTTCCACTGAGCCACTGCCCGAGCCAAGGCCCTGCCACACGCGGGGCTGGCGGCGGCCAACCTGCTCTCCCTGAAGGCAGAGGCGTCTGAATCACAGTGCTGGGGGGAAGACAGTGCTTTGATCATCAAAAGCCCATCCAAGAGGAGCTGATTAATAGTTTTTTCTTGCTGTGGAATCTGTGGATGCTGGCTCTTTAATCTACCAGGAATGCCAGGTCCGGGTGCGTCATCTTGAGAAGCACCGGCCTCTCCAGCAGCGTGATGCAATGGGAGCGGAGGTGGGAGGCTGGAGCAGGAGATGACTTCCCGCCGTGTAAAAAGGCCACGGGCCACTTCTGTTAACCACAGCTCCTTTTCTTTGTCGGGGCGTGAGCCATAATTGTATTTGCATTCAATCTAGTCTTTCCACAGCCGCTGCCAAGAGCAAACAGCGCAGAGCTGCTCAGGGAGCAGGCAGCGCTCGCGACAGGGAGTGAAGGGCAAGGGAGAGCCGAGGAATGGGGTGGTGGCAGGGGTGAGTCCTACGACGTTGTTTGGCTGCAGCCACTCGTGCCAGGGCGCAGGCTGGCCACGCCAGCACGCCTTGGTCAGGAGCGTGCACAGCGAGGGCTGCCCCCACAGCCCCTGCCTGGGGCCGGCCAAGCTGGTGCTTCCAGGAGCCTGCCCTTCCTATACCAGCAAAACACAGAGGCAGCTGGGGCTGATGGAACCCCCCAAAGCCATTGCCTGCAGCCCCCCCCAGGTGTGCATCCCACCAGTCCCACTGCATACCAGTGCCCTGCCCTCTCTTCTCCTCCGTGCAGGCAGGGCTGGGGCTGGTGGTGCCTTCCCTGCCAGGCCCTGCGGCTCTGTCTGCAGAGCTGTCAGCTGTACAGCCACCCTTCCTCCTGGGAAGCGTTCCTGGGATATGGATGTGCATTTTCTGTTGGATGGGGCTGCGTGAGTGGTCAGTCCCATTTTTGGCTGCACCTCTGATGACGTGGAGACGGTGGTTTTTGTCCATGTAGCTGTACTGAACCACACACAAGTTCACCCCTTACCCCACACACCTTTTTTAGGAAGGCTGCAGGAAGCCTTCGAGAAGGAGAAGGCTCCGAAAAGCTGGCAGGGGAGAACAGGGGCCATGTTGGTGACACTACTCAGGGGTAGGAGAGGTGCAAAGCTGAGTTTCTGAGCCCCCAGGATGTGCTGGGAGGCCCAGCCGGTGGGATTGTCTCTGCTGCCCAAGGAGAGATCCTGCCCTCCATCCTGGTGCCAGACAGCTATTAGCATGGCAATTCTGTTTTCAGAAAGCAGATTTAGGTGAGAACACTTCCTTTGGGGCTAGTTTTGAGACAGATCATCAGGGCTGTGGTTTGCTTCGTTCCCAAGTGCTGCAGCCCTTCCTGCCGGGGGAAGGAACTGTTGTTGGGAGTGGTATTGGCTTAAAGGAATTAGGAAACTGCAATCTGGGAGGCATTGATTGCACTGGCTTTTGGGGAGGTTTGCACCCTGTCAGTGTCCTGCAGGTGGCCCAGACCTCTCTGGGCTGTGGCAGCAGCTGTGTGTCGGTCTCGTGTCCCAGTGCAGGTGGCAGAGCCCTTTCTGTGTGGGGCAGAAGGGGGATCAGGGGGTTGTCACTGCAGACGAGAGAGTGGATGAGAACTGGTGGGTGGCCTGTGGCAGGAAGAAGTGAGCCTGTCCTGGGCTGGAGCAGGTCAGCTGGCTGCGTTTTGGAGTGTGTGTGAAGAGCACTGTCCACCTGGAAACCTGTAGCTGCAAATCCTGCTACCTTCCCTCCTCCATGCAGCCTCCATCTCTCCTTGCTCTGTGAGGGAGAAGCATCTCCAGTACTGATGGGACCTGCAGCCCTGGGTCATGCCTCCCTGTGTGGGTGAACTGTGCCTGGGTCATGGGAACGCACTGGCCTTTCTCCGGGAGCGGCGGGGGCTGGCAGGGCCTGGCAGTGCTGGTCAGAGGCTATCCCTCTGAAATAAGTTTCAGTAACACCCCACAAGAGAGTTTTGTAAAATAATTCTCTAGCAAGTGGCTGTGGGAGTTGTGAACCAGGAGGAGGAATTGGCCCCTCGCTGCAGTTGGAGCCCTTGGCTGTCACCAGCTGCTTCCTGTCATGCCCTCCAGGTTTCCTTGTCACTGCCTTGCCACACTTCTGGCGAGACTGCAGGAGGACAGCGGCACGCCAGGTCACTGCTGTGGAGCCTGGCCCTGCTGATCAGCCGGAAGCTGGGGCTTTTCTGGGAGCTCAGTGTCGTGTGCCAGCTTCCCCCTGATGCCTTCTCAAAGCCAGTCTCCTTTCTCTGTTCTTGCCTGGAGCTCTGTGGCTCAGGCAGTGGCATCTGGGGCCAGTTTGGGCACCCACCTTACCTGTCCAGAGGCCCACAGGAGCTGGAGGAGGGTGGGGGCAGTTTAGGGCACTGGTGTGGTGAGTGAGCAGGAGCTCTGGGTCAGCAGCTCACAGGTCATGCAGCCACCAAAACCAGCGGTGCAGGGCCAGTGTGCTGCCATGTCCCCTTGTCCTGACTGGTGAGCACTGGAGCTACAGCTGTAGAAGTGAAACCAGAGGCTCTCAGAGAGCAGGAGCCACCTTTGGTTTCACGAGGGACCAAAACCAGCAGCGCAGTTTTGGCATTGCCCTGGGAATTCCCACAGGCTCCGCTTGCTGTGGCACAGGTAGCAGAGGATGATCGCCTGGAGCTGCAAACACATTTTCCCAGGGAAATGCAGCAGCTGAGTGGGTGCTGAGGTGAAGCCCAGCAACCACAGGCTGGCCCAAACCAGGGGCTCAGAGGACATAGGGTTAACTAGGGCTGCGAGTGCAAATGAAAGCTGTGAGTTGGAAGCTGGAGGTGGGGTTTGGGATGCAGGGTGGCGTTCAGGGAACAGATACCACCAGCCTGGCTGGTCTGGCTGGACCGGAACAGCCTCCAGCATGACTTCAGAGCTGCGCTGTCGTGTCTCTGGGCTCTGCTGTGAGTAGGCAGAGCGTGTGTCACCCGCTTGCTCGGTGCTGCTCCCTGGGAGAGACGGAGTTTCCTGTCTAGACCCCACTAATCGCAGCGAGGAGGGTTTTGCACGCAGGCTCCCGCTCCTTCTCCACTGATTACCAAAGCAGAACTCGGGCTGCAGTTCCCCCTTCCTGGGGAAGAAATACCTCGCTTCTGCCACGTGTCTCGGAAAATGTGGTGCCCGTCTGGCTCCTCCGTGATCTGGGCTGTGGGCTGGAGTGGGAGCCAGCCCCTGTGCTGGCTGCAGGACAGCCTGGGGAGTTTGCAGCCCCCCAGCTGCAGGTGCAGGGCTCCCCTTGATGCTCGAAGGATGCTCCTGGAGCCCAGGGGTGGGACTCCCTGGAAACTGCTTCTGGGAGGGAGTAAAGGTACTGGGACCAGCCCACTCTTGTGCCTCAAAAATTAGGTGACCAAGGAGCGTGAGGGCAAGAAAAATTCCCTGAATCCTATCCTGCCTGGGGCTGCAGGTGCTGCCTAAGTGCAGGAATGGCATTAAACCCAGGCCCTTTGCCATGGGGAGGGCAGAGCATGTCACTGTGCAGGGTGGGCAGTGTGGGGCTGTGTGGATGCTCCTCTGCTGTGCCTGGGTCCCTTGTCCTCATGGAAGTGGGGCACCAGCAAGGCTTCCTGATGAGATGTCTGAAATTCTGCTGGGAAGAACATGGAGCGGTGGCTGCAGCCTGCCAGCTCCTGGGCTCTCCCAGTCCTGCTGAACAGCATGCCCATGGAGAGCTGCCCTCTGGAAGTGTCTCCTGCTGCCTGGTGGGAGCAGGAGGCAGGGGCAGGGGAGAAGACAGGAGGGCAGGACTATTTCATGCACTAATTTAATGGTGTTAAAAAAACCTGTGGTAAAAAATGACCTCCTGGAAGTCAGCTCTACTGCTGCCACTCTCCTCTGGTCAGCAGAGCGAGGTGAAGCTCGGAGCCACAAGGGATTTTTGGGCCTGTCTCCTCTTGCTGCCTTCAGACTCAGTTCCCTATGTGTGAAATCCCTCGACGTCTGTGCGGGCAGTGTGGGGACAGCGCGGCGGTGACGGAATCCTGCTCGTGTGTCACTGAGTCACGGGCAGTGGGAACCTGTGGCTGCTCTTCTTCTCCCTGTGGTTTCCTCAAAAGCAGTTCCTGTAAGCAAAAGGGACCCCACATGCCTGGGGACCACACGACACGGAACCCTGGGCCCTAACCCTGGCCCTGGCTGTCACCAGCAGCCTTCGGTATTTAAATACAAACCCTTCAGCCTTTAGAAGCAGGGCTGGCAGAGATGTCCCCAGGGCATGGGCATTCCAGCTGAGTGTGCAGCTGTGCCAGGCAGGGGGACAGAGGGGCAGTGGTGGCAGCAGAACTGCTCCACGTGTCAAAGTCCCATGGGCTCACAGAAATCGGGGTGAGGCTCTCAGGGCAGGGTCAGCAGCTCTTGCCCTTCACCCATCCTTGGTTTGGGTGGGCTTTGGGGCACTGCTGCTGTACTGGGCTCCTGGCACTGGGGAGGGGACTGGTAGAGCCTCTGGCAGGATGCTCTGGGATGAGGCCTGGCCTCCTGGAATTTAATAACAATCATGCCAGTGCTTACTGATGGCTGGCATGGCCCAGAGCAGGGCTCTACATGGGCAGCGCGGGAGGCTGTGCTCACAGCAGTGCCGGAGGAGACTGTTGTGTCTGTTGTTTGGAAACCCAGAAAAAATAGTCAAAAGAGCCAAGTGCTGATTTTTCCAGCCATGGAGGAGCACCCAGACTAGCAGGAAAAAACGCTGCATGCTGAATTCCTATCCTGGGATGCACGGCTTGGGGCTGCTTCCCTGCCAAGCCCAGCCTAATTACAGATGATTAAGGAAACACGTGTATGGTGATGATGCCAGGGAATTTCTGATAGAAAGGAGGATATAGGGTTAGAAAATGGCCCAGCTGGGAAAAAGAACCTTTTGTGCCCAAAGTTTTGCTGTGTCTGCATCAGGGGGCCTTGGCATGTCAGTCCTTCTCTAGGCTGCAAGAGTTTTAAGATCTGATTTAATTTCCTTCCTTGCTGAGGTTCATGGCTCCCACTTTTTGCATTGCCACCATTGCAACAGCCCCGGCAGCTCTGGGAAGGTTTCAGGGAGGAACAAAATTCAGTCTGTGTAAACATTAACCTGCCCCTGTGCCTCTGGGAATGTGTAACTGCTGTCCCCACATGGGACACCTGCAGTGTAGTGGGTGCCCCAGCCAGCAGCCACAGCTCTGCCTGGGCGGGTTTGGGCCCTGGCACCCAGGTGTGTGCTGGCAGGGCTGGGGAGATCCTGATTTTCCTCTGGTTTCTGCCTTGCAGCAGAAGAAGTCGTACCTGGAGCGGAGCGTGAAGGAAGCAGAAGACAATATCCGGGAGATGCTGATGGCCCGCAGGGCGCAGTAGTGGCACCTCTGGGTGCTCTGGGCTGATCCCCATTGCCTGGCCCCCCACCCCACCTCAGTAAAACATTGCCGTGGCACACAGCTTCTGTCTGTGTGGCTGCTCTCCCTGCACGGGTGGGATGGAGAAATGGGGTGGTGGGAGGAGCTGGGTTGAGGGGACTGCAGGGAATCCCTGCTGTACCCTCATCCAGTGGACACCCACTGCCTGCTGCCTGGTGTGGGCATGGGGGAAGGTCCTGTTGGGGAGTGGTGGTGTGGGAAGAGGGAGGTGGGCAGGACTGGCACAGGCACAGACAGCACCAGGGACATGGACACAGCCACGAGCACAGGCACAGACATGGGCATGGGCACAGCCATGGGAACTGGCTTAGGCCCAGCCAGCCCGCACTAGGAGGTCATTCCAGGAGGTCACTGTCCCAGGTCATTCTCTCTGATCCCGGCTGTTCCCACTGTCCGTTCCTGCTGTCCCGCACCTGCTGTCCTGCTCCATTCCTTCTGTCCCGCTCCATTCCTTCTGTCCCACTCCATTTCCACTGTCCTGCTCCATTCCCCTGTCCCGCTCCATTCCCACTGTCCCTCTCCATCCCTGTCCCTCTCCATTCCCATCC
>VZRR01011069.1:32440-86706 GCA_013398015.1 Oreocharis arfaki
TCCCGCTCCATTCCCCTGTCCCTCTCCATCCCTGTCCCGCTCCATTCCCCTGTCCCGCTCCATTCCCGCTGTCCCTGTCTATTCCCCTATTTCGCTCCATTCCCCTGTTCCGCTCCATGCCCGTCCCGGGCCGTTTTCCCCTGGCCCCGGCAGGGCGGGCGGTGCGCGGCCGGACATCGCCACCGTGTGGCCCTTGTGGGCAGCGCACCGCCCCAGCGCCTGTCGGAGGCTCCCGGGATCTTGGAGCTGGGAGTTTCCCGCTCCCGCTGCCGCCCACCTAGGCTGTCATCCCACAGGCGCACGGGGGCTGTCACACCCCGGGCTGGCCCTTCGCTGCCCCCAGGCTCCCAAGCCGTGTCACCTGCGTCCCCCGCGGGTCGGGCTTCATCTCCAGCAGTGATGACACACGGCCCCAGCTGCAGCTGCTGTCCCACAGACACGAGGCCGTGGCTGCTTCCCCCCGGGGGACTCACACGGGCACCCTCGGGAGGGAGCCCTCGCTCAGGGGGAGTTTGATAAGCTCGGACAGATTGTGGGGATCAGGTGCTGGACACGTGCACTGCCCAGCTGCTCACCAACACCTGCTGGGCCCTTCAGCCCATCTCGCTGCTTTTCCACACTTCCAAAATCACCTAAACCTCCGCCTTAGGGACCACCATGAAACATCTCATAGCAAGTCTTGTGCAATCCCAAACAGCTTTTCCCTGTATCCGACAATGTCTCACTCCCAAGTATCAGCACTGTAGCCCCAAAGGCGATCCTGGCTGGGATGGGTGTAGGCCAGACATGGGGCTGCAGCTCTGTGGGGACAGACCTGGGAGAGGCCCAGACAACATGTCCTGGGTTGGGCTCCTGCCTGTGCGGTGCCTGTGGGCTCTGCTGGGTTTGGGGGTGGGCTCATGGGGGCTGGTGGGAGCTGCCGGGCCGTGGGTGGGCACCCAGCCACCCACTGTCTGAGCTCCTGTGTGGGTGTGCAGAGCTGCTTCATCCCGCCCACCACAGGCTGCCACTTTCCACCCTCAGCTCCTGTGCAGGGGGGAGCCAACAGGTCGGTCCTGGGCCAGGTGTCCCCATTTGGTGTTTGGGCAGGGAGCAGACCTGGATGGGCAGGGTGGGTCATCCCCTCGCTGGGTGCAGTGGCCAGGGACTCCCCACTGTTGGGGCTACCAGAGCTTCACCTCCTGCCCGACCCTGTCACTGGCATGGGGAAGGGACATCCAGGCTCAGTGGGGATTGGTGAAGCACTCTCTGCCCCAGCACCCTGAGCCTGACTTACCCCACAGCCTCGGGCAGCTCGTGTCCTGCATGGCCCAGGGCAGCTGGGACCTGGGGCAGCCTTTCCCGAGGGAGTGGGGGAGATGTCCTGTCCTCTCCGTGTCCCCACGTGCAGGCGCTGTGGCCCTGGGAGTGCTGCTGCAGCGCTTGGCTGGTCTGTGACAGATGCCAGTGCAGAGGGCAGTGAACCCAAGCCTGGTCCTGGCCCACGCTGGGGGCTGGGGGCAAACGGCCCCAGGGCAGCTCCTGCTGGAGCCTGGGGCAGAGTGAGGAGCTGAGGTGAGGCTGCAGGGCTGGGGCCCACTTGGGCCTGGCAGGGCCCTTTCTGGGGAGAGCCAAGGCAAGGCTGGGGGCCCTGAGCAGGGACACGGGGCTGAAGGGCCATGGGCACAGGGCAGCCACACGCTCCGCTTCCTTCCCCCCACCAAGGAGGGTGAGCCAGGAGCTCTGCTCCTGATTCCTGACAGCTGCCGAGCTGCCAGGGAGGTGACAGTGACAGGGAAGGTGACAGTGCCCATTCCTAGGGCAGGGACCTCTGGGAACCAGGCCACAGACCTGAGCTTACGGCTGCAGAGGGGGAGCGCCCAGAAGAAGGCTCCTGGGGACAGGAGTGCAAAGGACTCTCATCAACCCCAAACACATCAACTTGCCCCAGACCAGAGCCCCAAACTGCACTGCTGAGCCCAGAGGGGAGCTGTACAGAGCACCCCGGCTGCACAACCAAGGGACAGTGACTGCAGTGCCCTTGGCAAACAGATCTGAGATCCCTGGGTGAGCTCCAGGCAGTGCCTGTGTGTCACCAGAGTCACCAAGGTCAGCTTTGCTCCCAAAGCTGGGGGAGCAGCAGGGGGACACATCCCCCATGGAACCAGCAGCAGCTTTTCCCCACTTTTCTGCAGAAAAAACCTTTTTATCCCTTTTCTGGCCAGGCGTGCCATGGAACAGCTTCAGCTCTAAATCCTCAGCACTAGATTAATCCATGGCTTGTCTCTTCTTACCCATTAATTTGCCTCCTGCAAGCCTCGGCTCTGCAGCACGGGATGATGGAGCACAGCTTGGGACCAGCCCTTCCCCAGGAGCTGCTGGTGCACACACACAGCAGCTCTGCCTGTGCTTCTCCCAGCTCTGCTGTCCTGGGAGCTGCTGGAGAGGGCCCTGGTGCCAGAAGGGGACTTGACTGGCCAGACCTGCAGGATAAAAACCTGACTGTGCTGCCCGGTGTGGGATGAGGGGGGTTGGAGGTGCCACGCACAGAGTCAGTGCCCACAGGAGGCCAAAGACAGACAGCACCAGGGGGAAGGCCCGCCCTGCAGACAGATTTACTGAAACAGCCAGGACCTAGTGAAGAAAATCAACTGTTGGCTTTAATTATTGCGTACGTCTTTGTCTCTAGGGCTAGGAAAATCTCAACTGGTAAATAAACATTTCATCAGAATGCCTTTGGCTGAAATACACCATTAGCACATTCTTCAAAGTTACAACAAAAGTCATAGAAATGTTAAAAAGGGATTTTTTTTCCTTTACTAAAATAAAGGAGTGCACCCCCCACCCCGACAAGGCTCTAGGACGGACAGACGGGAACTCTTGACTGTGCAAAGCAGAGCGTTGATTACAGTAACAGAAAGAAGTCGGGACAGGAGTGGAGAGCCTGCATAGCGCTCGGTGAGCGGCGGGGCGGCAGCGGCGTCAGGTCAGCATGTCCCAGAGGCAGCAGCAGCAGAGCGCGGTCCAGCACGCCGTCAGGCAGGCGCTCTCGCCCGTGTCGTCCCTCCGCCGCTCCTCCACGACGTACACTGCGGGAAGAGGCGCTGGTGAGTCACGGAGCAGCAGCACCGCCGTGCACGGTCACAACACGCGCGGAAGAGGACAAGAACCAGGGGTGGCCCGGCCCCCAGGTCAGCTTTCCAGGAGGTGCCGGCTTCCCCAGCTGCAAGCACAGCTGCAGCCCGTCTGCCTGCCCGCTTAGCCTGGCACTGCTCACCTCGCTTCAGGGAGAAGCCGTTCCCCAGCACTGCTCCAGCCCTACCACACACAGAACCGCCTCCTGCCCTAGGATGACAGGGCAGGCAGCAGGCCTTGCTCCAGCTCTGTGTCCCTCGATGTAAGGAGACTCCCAGCGCTGTCAGCTGAGCACCCAAGGCACAGGCTAGGAGGTGGCAGTGCAGTGACATCTCATGGGCCAAGGGGCAGGTGCCCAAATGCTCCAGGTATCACCTCACGGACAGAAACCATCTCTGCCCCGAGGCTCCTGGCAGTCTGCTGGGATTTACTGCACACTGCCCACTGCTTGAGCACGCAGGAGGGAGCCCCAGGTTTGAGTGGAGCTCTCCAGGCAGGGTCTCCTACTTGAGGCCAGTGTGCTGCTTGCTCTTTGTGCCAGCTCCTGAGGCCCATTAGGACAGAAGAGCAGTTTATCTTTGGCTCCTCCTCGCTGAGCCCAGGCTGTCACATCCAGAACTGCATCAGTCTGAGGGCAGGCAGGTGACTGTCCTTCCTGACAGCTTTCTTGGGTCTGATTGTTGTGGTCTGCATGGGAAATGTGCCCTCACACAGGAGTCCATCCCAGGCAGGCAGCTAGTGCTAGACATGTGGTGTTGGCAGGCAGAAGCCTGGGCAGGACACAGCTCATGGCATCGGCCTGGCCCTCCCACGGGCTTGCTTTGTGCTCAGGAAACCATTCCCCAGTCACTCCTTCAGCTCTGCAGAGCGATGGGCAGAGGATGATGTGCTTCAGCTCACACGATGCCAAAACCCTGACACCACCAAGGGAGGCAGAGAAGGAGAGTCCAGCACCCCCCAAACGTCTGTGCTTGGGGCAGCTGTGCCCGAGCCTCAGACAGTCTCCCTCTCATCAAGGGCAATAAGGGACAAGAGGCATCCTCTGCACAGGCACAGCCCAGCTCCAGGGGAGCCCCTGCATGGTATCAGCACAGCACTGCTGTCCCCCTTCCCTTCCCCCTGACCCCTCAGTCACAGCACCTGCAGCCCTTGCTCCAGGAATGTCAGGATGGAGGCACATCCCTTCTCCCTTCAGCCCCAGGAGGAGGTGGCAGGGCTGTGACAGGCTGTGCTGGAGCAGCAGAGGTGCCATGCACTCTCCTCCCTCAGGAGCTGCTGTCCCTGAGGACACCTGGTGGCTGGCACCTCCCAGCAGGAGCAGAGCAGGACCTGATGGAAACCTGGCTCCCTGTGCTGCTGCCAGGGGAGGCTGCACGACCCCCTGCCCACAGCCCAAGGCCAGGCTGTGCCCAGGGCCAGCCCCTGCCACACCTGCAAGGAGTGCAGAACAAGGTCCGTGACTTGTGAGCCCGGCACTGTGGCTGCCTCTTTCATCCCTCTGAAAGGGTGGAGCACAGACCCATCCCATCCTATCCCAAGGGGAATATGTCCCACGGCAGACAAGACTTTGGTCAGGCCTTTCCATCCTCCCTGCCTGCCACCCCAAACCTGCACTCAAAGCCACACCTGGAAGACTTCCAAAGAGAACATGGAGGCTTGTGAGCCAACTCAGGCCCAACCCTGGCCTTACACAGCAGCGTGTAAGCAGCTCTGTCCACTGCCTGTTCTCCATGGAGAGGTGACCCAGGGGCTTGGTCTGGGCTTTATCTTCCGGGTGGATCCAGGAGCTCTGAACAAGCAGCTCTTTGGTGTGTTTGTTTGCTCTAAGAAGGTCCTGTTACCATCAGTGGAGGCAAAACACACACCAAATGCCATGAGAGTCCTGGGGAAGATGGTGACATCCCTGTGCTGGAGCCCTGACACAGCCCTGGCTTCCAACCAGCTACCAGGTTGCCGTTCAAGCTGTGCCACCTCTGAGCCATGGGGAGCTGGACTGCTGCTGCCAGAGCACTGCCAGAGCACTGCCATACCCAAAACTGAGGGCCCCAGCACTCTGAGACATCCAGACCCACAGAGCACAAAGAGGCTGCCCCTTGCCAGTTACAATCAGCTGTCCAGGACTGCAGGGATGCAAGAAATGTTTGCCTGAAGTATTTATGATTAATCCATTAGAAGTTTTAAGCTACAGCCAAGTGTCAGGGACATGCCAACAAAGCATGTTCAAGGCATGTACAAAGTGCTGTTATGAAACACTTGCTGAAATATTTAAGGAAATGGCTTTCCCAAGCTTGGGCCTGTGCAGAGGGAGCCGGGTGCTCTCACCACGGCTGCTCAGCTGACTCCTGTTGGATGCTGCCTCTCCCCACAAATGGGTCACAGTGCCCGTGGGCATCACCCCCTGTCCCTGTCCCTGCCAGCCAGCCCTCTGGCACTGCTGCTGCGCCTTGTCCTGTAAGAGGCTGCCCAGAGCTGGCTGAAGGACAGGCACAGCTGCCCACTAACAGCTGGGGGCAGGACTGGCACAGGGCAAGGGACAGCAGCCATGCCAAGACCTTTCCAGGACTCGCCATGGGTTTGGGGTGAGCCTTTCTGTTAGAAACAGTGAAGCAGCACTCGTGTTTGTTCCCTCACTTCTGCAAAAAGCTGGAAGCCATTTAAACCAGCAGCACATTGTGGTAAAAGCACCTCTCTGCAGAAACCCTCTGAAAAAAAGCTGTTGTTTTCCCCCATGGCAGGCAGCCGTGGTACTTTAACAAACCCGCTCACCTTCCAAGTTCAAGGAATGCCCCAAGGACAGCACCTGGAATACACATTTGAGAAGCTGCTGCCTTCCACTGCAGAGCTGCTCTCCAAGGAGAGCAAGTCCCGAGGGCAGCTCTGCCTGTGCCAGCTTGCAGGAGCTGCTGCAACCACTGCTGCGGTCTGAGAGTGCACAACATCAACACTGGTAACTTTCACACTTAGAGAGCATCTGGGCAATGCTCTGAAGAGACACAGAGCAGTTTGTGAAGCTTTCTTTGAAGGCACATCAGTGCTTCAGGAGTTGCAGCCTTGTCGCTGTCACCACACAAATTGCCAGAGAGATTTTAACCACAGATACACAGCCTTAATGCGAAACTGCTTTTCGGATCTGGTTGTGGGGCTTGCAGAGGACAGGAGAGGAGCAGAACAGCTGAAGGGTGGTCAGCTGTCCAGCTACAGCTACCAACCAGCTCAAAGACAGGCTGGGTGAACTGCTCCCAGCCCAGCCTCTCACTAAGCTGGAGACACCCTACACTAATCTGCTCATTTTGGACACCTGAACGTTGGCTTCAGAGCACTAACAGAGTGACACAAGTACCCGAGGACATCAAGAGCACGTGGTGGCACCTTCCCCCACTCCTCCCAGGCCATGCAGTAGTGCTGTACAAATGCAGTGTCAACCCCCAGACACTGTATCCAAACCTCCTAAAAGCATTTTGTTGGGAAGTCTTGCACAGCCCATGACTGATGCAAGTCCCCCCACAGCTCCCCAACTGACTGCAACCAGCAGGATTCCATTGCAAGACATCAGGTTTTCTACTGAGATACCTTTGCTAACAAAACCCAATCCACAATCTGACAACGACGGGAATCTTGGCTTTTGTGAGACTCCTCAGTGCCTGAGTGCCTCCAAGCTAAAGCCACCCAATTTTCTGTGGTGAGCCTTACTGGGGACATCATCGGCTCCTTTGTGCCTCTCTTTTGGCCAAGGTCGGGCACTCCAACCACCTCCTACAGCACAAAGGGTCCTCGCCCTATGAACAGAAGCCTGGTGGCCTCAAAAAGAAGAGAAACAAGGGTGATTTCTCTTGGAGGCACTAGACAGCACTCCAATTTTGATGGTTTCATTGTTTTTTCTAAAACAGGATGGGAGAAGGTATAAGCTGAGAGACCCTCCCACCTCCTAATCAGCCTCAAAGAGTGTAGAGCACAATGAATCATGCTTACCCCGAAAATGGTATCACTCCCTGTAATCACACAGCAGTGGCCTGCACAAACCAGTGCAAATAACTCCCACTTTGTTTTTAAAACAAATACTACAATACCTTCTTATTTCATGTACAGTCGACTTTATCTTAAGCATACACATTTTGTTTCTTCTCATACCTAATTGATATGTTAATCATTAGCTCCAAGAGGGAGAGGAATGAGCTGTACTTTTCACCCAGTTTGGCATAAACTAAAATCGTGACCTTAGACTGCAATGCCCTTTATTGCAGTGCTTTACTGGGTCTACAAGGAATGCAGTATAAAGGCACTGGCTTGGATGCCAGAATCAGTCCAGCCTCTCCCAGGGCTCACACACAGACATCACTGTCAAGATACCAACTTACCTTCATGGGGGTAGCAATGGTGCCCGAGAGCCCTTGAGCTCCATAAGCTCTCCCAGAAGTCCTGCTGCACATCACAAGGGCCAGGCCCTTGCCTGGGTATTTCAGGTATGACAGGAATGACATCCAGGCACAGAGAAGCCAGCACGGGGCAGGCTCTGTGCCTGGGGAGCAGGAGGTGGACAGCAAAGCCCAGCACCCACCAGCTGCAGGGACTTCCCTCCTCTTAAGGTGGGAGGGGTCAAATCATGCTGCCCTGAAGTTTACTTTCCTTTAGCCTAGCTGTGCCAGCACAGACCCCTCACCTGCACTCCTGGCTGTGAGGCAAGGCCTGGGGGCACATGAGAGGAAGCAGCAGTAAGTAGTTCACAATCACTGCCAGTGCAGCCTCCAAACCCTTCCTGTGCTGTCAGAATGGCTGTTTGCCATGGGAACAGCTGCTCAGAGCAGCATTCGTTAATCTGAGAGTCTCATCTGGGAGGGAGTGCACAGCAGAGAAGGGATCCATAAGCCTCTTCCAATTAAGTGGGTTTTATCACAAGCCACTTCTGCACCAAGAGCTTTGTTTTCACTTCTTCAGCGAGCAGGAAGTCTTGCTTAAAACTGCTCACCACCGCTTAGAATGATTCTGTGCTGCCCCGAGCAGACTGCTAAGTCAGGTCAGCCTGTGCATCTGCTTTTACCTTCAAACTCTTCTCACCCAGATCCTTGGAAAAGCTTTTCTGTTCAGGATGGAGGCCAGAGAAGGGAAAGTCAGCACAAGTGCATCCAAGGGATGCAGAAGTGACAGTGACAGGAAATCAAATGTCCCTGAACCCCTCTTTGAGGTGCACACTCTGGTCTGCAGACCCAGAGCTGCAAGAGGAAGGAACACCCAGCCACGACCACTTCTGAAATAAAGCCCACACAGGCAGCAAGTGTGGAAGAAGAGATTTCAGGGCTGGGGAACAGGGACTAAAATTTCCTCTGAGCTGCCACCAAGACTGCTCTCTGCACCAGGCCTCCAAGGCACAGCCTGGGCACAGATGAGATCTAACTCCCTTGGCAAGGAAGGCATTTAATTGTTCTTTCTCCTCCTTGGGGGGTATCTGCTCATGACTAACAGCTTCAGGCCTGTTATTTCCCAGCCCCCCAACTCCTTCCTGCCCAGAGGCTTTCACTGTGTGCACAGTCTCTACCGACACCATACTCAGATTTCAGGAAACACCTCAGTACACTCCTGAAACAGATACCACAGCCAGATGGAAATTCAATAGCCCACTTCCAAGCAAAAATCTTCCAAAGCTTCAAAATGCTCAGAACAAGTTTCCCAACTCCCAGCTCCAAACATGAATGGCTACTGCCAGAACTGCCTGAGCAGAAACCAAGTGCCACGGAATGAAAATCCCATGGAGTACAGGCAGCTCCACCTGCAAATCCCCTCTGCCACCAGACAGCCACTGCTGACCCAGCCCAGATTTCAGCTCAGGCTCAAGCAGGAACAACTGATCTGCAACTACTCACGCAGGTATCAGACCTGCCCTCCTCCGTGGCCACATGCCGAGGTTCAGCAGGTTCGGAAAATTCCTGCCTTTCTGTTCCCATAAGCCTGAGCAGCTCTGACACTCACCCTAGAGAGCTGTTTCAGCTTTCAGGAAGCTGAACAGGCCACACATTTCACGGAAATCACTGTGCAGGAGAGCCAAGGGAGCACTTTCCAGAGCCAATGCTGCACTGGGCAAAGCTGTCCCCCTCTCACACACCAGCCTGGGTGCCAGGCACGGGTTAGGGCTCAGTGGGAACCACGCAGAAGATTTTCTTGCAGCTGAGCTCAGGGCTGGAAAAGATGTTGTTTTCTCACCTGAACACACAGGGATGGGATTAAGAGATTCTTGAGATAATGGAAGTGATACTAATCAGCATTTATGGTGTATCAATGTACCTGGGAAGGATTCAACGTCTCTAAAAGGCAGGGCTACAAGCATTCCTTACAGGAGTCAGCACACCTTCTGCAGCGAGTGCTCAGGTCTCTGCAGGATGTCAGCAGGCATCAGCCAGCTCTCCAAAGCACTACAAACCCCAGCACACAGGTTAGAAAGCACACAGGAGACATGTCAAACAAGAAACAAACTTTCCCTCAGCTCAGATGTACCATAATTCAGGGCTTCAGACCCTTCAGCTACCTTCTAGACTACAACAGATGAGAGACATCTCTCAAAACTATAGATTTTGAGAACCTCCTCTAACATTTTTTGAAATCAGTAAAATCTTAATTTACTGTTACAGCAAGGAGATGTTTTTAACCTAGTCAGCTGCAGGGCTAGGAACAGCACAGTCCTCAGCCTGTGTCAGTGTTTACACTGAAAACCAGCGTCAGTCCTAGAGTTAAACAAGACCTGGCATGGAGGGATTTACACAGCACAAACTTCAGCTTACAAGGGTCTTGCAAGCGTGTTCTGGGTGACTGACAGAAGGAGGGACAAAGCCCAATTTAAAGCAAAGGGAACATCCCCAGGGAGATCCTCCTTGTGCAGCCCCACTTGGTCAAGTACCACAGTCCGTGTAGTGCTGGGAAAAGGCTGTGTGCGTGATTTGCTCCTCACCCAGCCTGGTGCCCAGCTGACAAGGACTGGAACAGCAGCCTCGTTCAATTCAGCCCTCAATGGAGCCAGCCTTGGCCTCCTGAGGCCAGTTTGTCTGAAGCATGTTTTCAGATACTGGACCTCAACTGGGAATAATTTTCTTTGCATCAGGTTTTTATCAGATTACTCCCTCCTTGAGGGTGAAAAGCAGTGAAGGCGAGGTGAGACAGCAGCCCCAGGACTGCACTGTTTGCCAGCCAACAGCCCCACTGTTTGTGCAGCCAGGGACAGAGGGAGGGATGATACAGCAGTCCTGGAGGAGAGAACGCTGTGTTTTAAAGTACACTAAAGAATGGGAAGCAGATAAGAGGACAAATGCCAAATAAGATTTTTTTTTTTTGGCAGGACTCCAGCATCTGGAATTTCAGCTCCTGAAGGTACAGGAACAGTTAAACTAAATGCTCCAAGAGATTACTGAGAAAGGGTCAACAGACAGAAAGCCTGTCCTCCAAATTAACTCCTGCTGGGAAAGGCTCAGCTCCACATGGTTTGGGAAGCAAGGGAGTAACCACTAAAAGGCACTGGAGAGCCTCACCAGAATGATTCTGATCCCCTCCTTTCCACACTGAGACAGGTAAAGAGGAAAAATCATCCACCCCTCCAGCAGCAGGCAGTGCCTGTATCTAGGTGACTTGTTTATTCTGCAGCTGGACAAACATTAGGAGGCAGACAGCATCACTGTGACTATTACTCTTATCGCAGCCAGCTTTGCTAGAAGTAATCAACCTCCAGAAATAAGATTTCCACCCTGTGTGTACAATGGCTCAGATGCAATGCTGATCTCTGTTTGCCTGCAGTGCCTGCTGACAGAGCCTGGTTCCCTTTGGCACAGCATGGAATAGCCTCATCCATTACATTGGCATGTATCAAGGGGGGGCAGAAATTAAGCTGGTCAAATTGCGAACATCAGCTTCTGCTTTTAAAATTAGTATGTCACTTCATATTTTGGCTCATTCTACTTCTTTTTAAAGCATACCATTATTAGCTGCATTACATTTCACCTCTAATTTAGACAGACAAGAAAGCACCAGCTGACCAGTCAGCAGTTACTGTGGTTTCCTTACGCCAGTTGATAACAAATAATGAAAATACTGGTGGGGGAACGAGATATTTTCTGAAACGAGATGTTTTCTTCCTCCTAAGCAAGCCCCTGCTGTAAAGAAGAATCTGCTCCTTGCACAATGCTGCACACAGGAGCCACGTTCCTAAAGCTGTGTGTTTCCCAGCTTTGTTCTGGTGCAGGCAGGCTCCCTCTAGCCACACCAAGCACCGTGTGGCACGTCCACCCTGTTCCAGGAACTCACACCTGCATGGACTCCGTGTGGACAGACACAGAGACAGCCCTCAGCCTGGGCAGCAGGAAAACTTCTGGGCAGCCAGAGATCAGCACGTCAGTGCCCAGCGCTAGGAAGCTGAATCAGACACCCTAAAGGATAACGTCCCTCAGGCTCAGCATGCACATAATCATCTTTAAAGGCAAAGGTCAAGTTGTTTATTTCTAATAAACAACAGCCAAGTCAGTTGCCAACCCTTGCAAGATGTAAGACGTGGGGTTTCTTTGGAGACTTCAGTATCAGTAATCAAGCCTAAAAGCCATCCATCCAAAAAACCAAAACCATGAGGTCTTCTGTGCTACCTCAGCAAGTCACCAGTGAGTCTCCAGCTCGTTGCTCCTTCACGTGGAAAAAAACCATGCTTTGAGGCCTTTCATGGCCTGAGGTAGCTGGGGTGACTCTGAGGGGGTGCAAGCTTGCACACACTGGCCTCTGTCCCCTCTGGGAGAAGGGGCCAAGGAACACTGATCAGCTGCAGTCTCCCTGTCCCACAGGGCCGTATGGGGGTGGCCACATGGCAGTCATATGGCCACCACCACTGAGTCTTAGCACATAACCACAAGCTGACTTCTGCACCCCAGATGTCCTCGTGGCTGGCTCATCCTGCACAGACAGTCCAGAGAACACGTGTTCTCCTTGTTCAGAGCTGTTCTGGACTGCAGCTTCCTCCAGCAAGCCCTGAGGTTTGTCCTCCACTTCAGTGGCATTTTGAAAAGGTGGAGACATCTTCCCTTCCTCACCTATTTGTAGCAGAGTCATTCAACAGCAAGAACTTTCTTTCCTACCCCTGCCAAGCACAACCCCAGCAAGAGGGGCTGAAGTCTCCAGCCTGGGCTTACAGCTCCCACCTCTTGAGGACACAAAGAAACAGGTGCTGTGGCTGGGGAAACGTGTGGCTGCAGCGTGACTCAGGCCAGTGTTGCTCAGCCTGGAGTCCTTCACCAGCAGCCTTTGAAACAGGCTCAGAGCTCCTAGGCAGTGTGGGTGACAGAAGCAGCACTCAGGTTAAGCTGCTTCCCTGTTCCACCTCAGATGGAGCTTTAATACAGAGAGTGGGGCATGTGAGGTTTTTTTACTTCTCCAAGAGCCGAGTGGACAAGCTATTTCCATTGCTGTTCCTGACAGGCTACAAACTGAGATGAAAAACCACCATCACCACAGAATGCTACTTCACCATCAGATTTTGAGAGCACAACAGTAATTATTTCCACCTGTGTGATCCACTCAAGACCAAAATATGATACATAATTACTTCCACACATTAGCAGTAGCACATTGGCTATGATCTGTAACATAAGAGGCCACTTTGCAGTTTGCCCACGCAGTAAAATAACGTAAAGCACAAAATTTAAAGTATAGCAAGTCTCCTGGTTTTCACTGTGGACACACATTTGTTCACAAATACTGATGTACTACTTGGAGTAGCTTAATTCATTAGATTAAGCAGAGTCACGTAGGAGAGCAAAACATCTGCTCTGAAAGGAAAGCATCCACACAGTAGCTCTTCCCAGATAAGTGTGTGGAAACACCACAGGAACTGACAAGCCACATGAAATCACACTGGACCAGCTAGGCTGGCTGCAATGACTTGATTAAATATAGATGTCAGTTTTTTATATTAGAAGCTCAGCCACATCAACAGATACATAGCATTAGTGTAACAGATTCATGGAAAAATAGCTTTTTTAGAGACATTCACTCTAAATTAGACACTCCTGGGGTGCTTAAACAAAGCCCAATTGAAAGCTCTTTTACAGCGTCAGAGGACAAAGATCAGGTTCCAGTTTGACAGACTGGCCAAAAAGGAGCAAGGGGAGAAAAAAAGGGTGTTTAACAGAAGGAGAATGAAGAAAAAGAAAGCTTTCGCAGAGAAATGCAAAATTATAGCCCTGACTTTGCTTTGCAGGCATTAATAAATATGTTTAAAATAAATGTGTGCTGTCCAGAGGGACCTGGACAGGCTGAAGAGGTGGGGGCATGAGAACCTCGTGAAGTTCAGCTGGGCCAAGCAGAAGCTCCTGTACCTGGGTAGGGACACAGGGCAAACACAGGCTGGGTGGAGAAAGCAGCCCTGAGGAGGACTTGGAGGCAGGGTAGGATGGGATATTGGGAAGGAATTGTTCCCTGCGAGGGTGGAGAGGCCCTAGCACAGGGTGCCCGGAGAAGCTGTGGCTGCCCCATCCCTGGAAGTGTCCAAGGCCAGGCTGGATGGGGCTTGGAGCAACCTGGGCTAGTGGAAGGTGTCCCTGCCCATGGCAGGGGGTTGGAACTGGCTGATCTTTAAGTTCCTTCCAACCCAAACCATTCTGTAATTCTATCACTTTTTAACATCCACTCCAGCAAAAGCAGAGCAAATTAGAGGCTCCCAAGGTGGGTTCAGTTACAGTTCCTGTAACTGCAGGAAGGCAGTTTAAGGACCAGGCTTACCAGAAGGTTTTTGATTTATGGATTAGAGTGCTGCTTCTGCAGAGCTGAAGTTGTGTTAGCTTAGGCTTAACAAAATCAAACCTCCTGCAGAACAAGCCCGGGCTCTCAGTGGAAGACACTCAAACACTTCGCTACTTGTCCTCTCCAATTTCCCAGCCAATTCTTTGTGCTGGTCCACAGGTTTGTGAGCAGAGCAGAGGACATTCAGTGTCATAAGTTCCCTCATCCAGTTTGATATGAGATCCTTCAAGCTTCCAAGGCAGCAGAACTGTCTCAAAGCCACACTGTCCAAAGGACCAGTCCCTGTCTCCCTTCAGCCTCTGCCAGCAGGACCCTTTGTGTGACTACAGCAACACTGGCACCAACCAAAGATGTTCAACATGGGAAACAAGGAGCTTTCCCCTCCTCAGTACTAAGAAACATCTTGTAGCCACCCCAAAACCCCAGGGAAAACCCTGATTACACTTTGAGTCCATGTGATGGAAGTGGTGGGAAGCATCACCATGCTGCTGCCTCCTTCTCCTCCTCCAAGGCAGGGTTCTCACTCTGTTACAGAAGATGTTGAACTCATGATCTGCCCTTGATTCATGTTCTAATTCACTC
Source organism: Oreocharis arfaki (assembly GCA_013398015.1). Classification (NCBI taxonomy): domain Eukaryota; kingdom Metazoa; phylum Chordata; class Aves; order Passeriformes; family Paramythiidae; genus Oreocharis; species Oreocharis arfaki. The sequence continues at coordinate 46,892 of VZRR01011069.1, forward strand.
ACACCAACTGCTCACTGCTTAAATTTGGGCCCTCCCGACAGACCCACAGCAGACTGTTCAATCCCACTGAACAGTCCACCTCTCTCAGCTTCTCCTCATAGAAAGGAGAAGCCCTTGTCCCTTAATCATCTTTTCTACCTCTCCTCTGACAATCTGAGCCTGCAGCAAGCACTGCAGTGAGCCCCAGGAGAGCTGTGGGTGCCAAAGCATATCAATGTGCCATATTGAGGGGATGTGGCACACAGATGGACCAGCCAGCTGTCAAGGGAAGGTGCATCATCCTCCCTCCCTTCCTCAGAAATCTGGGTTTTTCCACAGAATGGTAATAACTTCAGAAAAAACCAAAGTGCCCAGGAATGAGCAGATCACTTGAACAGATACTGATGGGCTCAAGAAAACCGAGGCCCATTAATTCAGTACGAATTGTGCATTTGAATATTATAAGCTTTAACTGTGCAGCCTTTGGCTGAAACTTATCAACCAAGAGACACGTGGAAAGAGAGTTGTGGCAAATCTAAAGCCTGTGTAACAACCTCAGCATAAGGATTCCCTTGAGGGATCAGCACTAAGGATGTTCAGCGGTATTCTCCAACAACCAAGAGAGAGAATTGTGAGAGCAGCAAAATAAAGCAGGAAAACGAGCTGTAAACAAAACCACTATTTCAAACCAGTCCCCACCTCCTCCAACATGTTCACCAGCCTCCTTCAGGGCCAGGTGCTGGTGAACACATCACTTCAAGGTCAGCGTGTACTCATGCGAAGCAAACAGGCACCGCGACATCGCGCCGTGGCTGCTCGGCCATACCTGTGTTTTTCGGCCCATCTGCGTACACGGGCCCTGGAGGTGGAGGTGCGTTCTGCCATCCATACTGGGGGTATCCTTGGTAGCCTGGCTGGCCCGGCTGGTAAGGCCCGGTGGGGCCGGGGGGATAGCCGGGGTAGGGGCCGGGAGGGCCCCCCGGCTGCTGTGCATAGGGTGGATACGGGGCGGTTGGGCCCGGGCCGGGGTACGGTGGAGGATTATCGTAGCTCATGTGGGATGCAGAATCTGTCCTGCAAGAGAAGGAAACAAACAGGAGAACTGGTTTGCTTTTGTCTGCTCGTCCACGACCATGTGAGTTTCATTTCAGACCGCTCTCCAGAGGGCCCTATGCTGTGTGAGAAACAGACTTAAAAATACCTAGTCGAGCAGCAAATTTATTTTTAACCCTATCACAGGGACAGGGACAGAGTTGAAGTGATTTCTCTAAGTGACATGAGTTTAGCTCAGCAGGAGTAGCATGCTGCTTTCCAGTCATGCATCAGCTACTCACCCCAAGTCTTGCAGCAGCAAAGCAAAATCCTCTGCTTCTACTCATGATTAAAGCACTTTTAAGAGAGATTTAGAAGCGATTACTTCATGTTTCTGTCAATATTGGAAAGGAAAACCATGGAGAAATGCAGCCTGTTCCGGGAATATTTGATAGCTTTGACAGGAGAAAGAGTGAACACAAATATCCATTACGCTTCTGCTCATTGTTAAAGCACCCAGGGAAGCACTCTGGAGCAGGGCTGTATGTGAATAATTTCCCCATGACACTGTACCCCAGAACATCGTGTAGTCTCCCAGTCATACACAACTGAATCATTAAGCAGCCATGAGGAATTAGGGCCTTGAGCTCAGCCTCATTCAAAAAGCAACATTAAAGGCACCTCAGAGAGTTGATGCTCATAAAACCCATGCCATGTATTACTCATGGCACAGCCATTGGAAGACAAGACTGTCACAATACTGCAACTTTAATGAACCCCTAAGTAGCATGACTAAGCAAACCATTTCTTACACTAGGCTTCTGGAGCTTCTCTCTGTCTGAGAAACAGAAGCGCATATTAATACCCTACGTGTTCGGGAACCTTCCTGCCTGAAGCAGCTGTACCTTGCTATTTCCTTCCCCTATTACAGGGTGCAGACGGGTCACCAGTTCCCCTTTGCTACACACCTCCTCCCACACGCCACAGGGAGAAATACCAGGAGCATAATCTGCCTCCGCCAGGCTCGCTGCTGCCGGCTTGCAGCGGGAGAGGCTGGCCAGCAGGATAGCCTTTGGATGGCACTGGGATGGGCAAGCGGCCGGGCTGGGCTGACTGCTCAGCACTGCGCTCCCGGGGACGGGCAGCAGAGACCATGGGCACGTCCAGCGAGCTCTGGCTGACGCAGCCTGAAGAATTCCACCTTTGCACCGCTAGCGGAGCCCAGCGCGACGTGCGGGGCAGAGGCCAGGCGGGCCCAGCCCCTGGGGCTATGTTTAGCTGCCGCAGTCCCTGGCAGTGCAGAGCGAGCTGTTTGTTTACAGCCTGCTGTTTCACCACCTCAGAGCGCCGGCTGCCCCTTCCCAAGGAAGGATCCCAAGGCTCCCGCTTGTTTACACGCTGCTCCTGCCCGAAGGTCGCCAGCGCGATGCCAAGGGGCACCGCGGGGCTCTGCCACGCATACAGCCCGGCTGATCCCACGCAATGCCTGGGATCCAGAGGCTGCTCCAAGGGGACAGGGCTGCCGTCCTGCCCAGGGGGACACCGAGGAGCCCTTGAGGCTCACAGGCTGCAGCTGTCACTCACCGGAATTCATCCTAATGCTCCTCTTGGTGTGCGAGGCAGGCAGAGTCATAGAATCACAGAACATGCTGAGCTGGACAAGGATCATTCAGTCCAATACCCGGCCCACAGGACACCCCTACAATCCCACCCTGTGCCTGAGAGCGTTGTCCAACCCCTCCTGGAGCTCTGGCAGCCTTGAGGCCGTGCCCATTCCCTGGGGAGCCTGGACAGTGCCCCACAGTACCCTCTGGGGGAAGAACCTTTCCCTGATATTCAACCTAACCCTGCCCTGACACAGCTCCAGCCATTCCCTTGGGTGCTGTCCCTGGTCATCAGAGTGAAGAGATCAGTGTCTGTCCCTCCTCTTCCCCTCACAAAGAAGTTGTCCCAGCTAAATGCTAAGGCAGTGCTGTACCCTGCAGATGATGTCTTTTAATGGCTTTGTCAAGAGTTTTAACTGCTTAAACAATGCCAGGGATTACAGGAATTTTATTTATGGCTTGTTTTTTTTCCCCCACTGCTAGGCCAGCCAGACCACTTAACTGCTCACTTTAAAACAGACAAGCAAAACATACACTTAACTCAAGGCTCTCTAACCACTGCACTGCAATGCAACACCCCTACCAAGTCTCCAGCAAGGAAATTCTTTCTTCAGGGAGGCAGGGAAAGGCAGGCAGCAAACCCTACAACTCACTTCAATGCAATCAATTAGAGAACTGGGACACAATAGGCCACTAATGCTCATCTAACCCAGAAAATCATCCCAAAATAACATCCAAAAGCAAGTTTCCAGGGAAGAACAAGGCCAAAGCGAGAGTGTGTGTGTGTACCCCTACAGACCACTGCATGTGGCAGAGCAACCATGCGGAGCCCAGGCATGGCCCTGACAACCCTGTGAACCCCCTGGTTTGCTCAGCCTCCCTGACCCAATGCACAGCTGCTGTGCTTGCTCCTGGCACGAGGGGATCCAGGGCACTGCTGCCTGCCTTGTGGAAAAGTGCCTCCTGCTCCATCAGGGTGACTGCAGGAGGTCACCCTCCTGAATTTAGGGATGCACCAAACCAGGGAGGTGGCATGTGGGAATGCCCTGTTCCAGATCAAAGAGCCCCAGCCCAATGTCTGCTCTTTGGGCAGGGGACAACCTCTCCATCCATGTTCCCCTCCTCTGTTCAAGGGTGTAACTTTGCACCCTAGGTACAAATATGTGTTTTTATATACACACACACAAGGCATTCAAAGGTAGTAAACAACAGATCATGTTTTGTTCATAAACCTTAAGAACGCCCTGGGCTTAGCTGGCTTTGATGAGCACTGTCCAGCTCCAGTAGACTCACATGGATTACTCCAGTTTTTCAAAGTCCTTCTGCCCAAGAGGATGATCTACTCAGCCCACCCTTTCCAGGGAAGGTCAGTCTTCCCTCCTGTCCCTTCATATGCATCAATTCATTTATCCACATTCAATATCATTGATATTTTAGTGCTGAAGCCAGGTTTAACACATGCTGTGATTCTTCAGATGGCTGTGAACTGAAATTCAGTCAGTAGATAACAAACTCAGCCAGCCCACTGCTCCCTTGCCATGGGGACTCATGCTAGGACTGCTGGGGGCCACCCTTCTCCATCAGGACGGGCCATTCACTCCCTTTGGTAGCCAAGCAGGGAGCCTGCCCCCTGTCCTGTGGCTGCCTGGCCTCTGTGCAAGCACCCAGCACGGGAACATGCCAGAATCCCTTTAGAGCCAGTGGAACCACACAGGTAACAAAGAACCTCCGCAGAAAGGGCTGAGATGGGGATCAGGTGTGCCTGGTAAAGCTCAGAAACCCCTGCAAGAGTGTGGTAAGACGAGAGCCTGGTTAAAACCAACAGCCTTGAGGATGAACAAAAAACCTGCACATCAGCAGCTCTGCAGGGATGTCTGTGAAACAGTGAGGAGGAGTTAAAAATCCAACGGGTTGAGCAAACAGGGAAGTGGCAGCATAGGGAACAAGAGAGAACTACTAATGCTCTTTGTTTACCAGCTCCATGTTAGCTGTGTCAAAACAGTGTCTGAAGAGGAGGCAGGTTAGGAGTGGAGGCAGTGATTGAGATTCCGCCTGCTGATATGGGAGAGGGACTGAGGGGAAAACTGACCAGAGCCTACCAACAGCTGTACAGATACCTAGGCAGAGACAGCAGAACAACAGAACCAAGGAAAAGATGGAGATTAAGAAGAGCATATTTCAGGCTGAGGGTAAAGTAACATAACTGAGATTAGGCAAGAGATGAGAGAGTGTCCAGCATGAACACTCAGTAGCCACTGGGGATTTGCCTGTGACGAGGGAGGAAACTCCTGAAGAATTCATCAAGGCATTCAGCAAACTCAGGAGGTGGTTGTGGAACCTAAGTTCTCGGAAAGACTTTTTCCTTGTCTGCCAGTTTCACTGCCAGTAATTGCTACACATACACACACCCCTACTAGCCCTTTTTTGAGCTGTGTGACAACACTGAGATTTCCTTCACTCTCATGATCTCATACATGATTTTACGAACTTCCTAGCCCTATTTACTCACCTGGGTACGTGTTTGCATGACAGGGCTTTGAATCATGAAGCAGATACTTTTCAGAGCCATACCTGAGCTCTTAGTCAAACATATCACCAAGCTTTGCTGTGGGTTCTCACCCCAACTGGTAATTCTATTCAAGCTGCAACCACAACCCCTGTGAGGTTGCATCAGAACTCATATCTGTGGGTTTCCTAGTGAGCACCTCCCAGAGGCAAAGCTCAAAAGAAAGAAGCCAACCATCAGTGAAGCCCTTTGTTTTCCATGGCGCTGCAGGAGGTCCAGCAGGAAGAGCCAGTACAGAGCTCAATGGTCCCTGCACAGCCTCACGAGTGCTAAACCTCATTTAGCATTAGACCCAGCAAACAAAGAGATTTCCTTGACTGTCACTAAGTATTTGCCCTGTCTGTTGCTGCTTAACAACAGAGAAATTGCTAATCCACCTGAAGAGAATGGCAAACCATGTTCCTTTTCCTCCTCCCCACCACATCAGTACTTTTGCTAAGGAGCGAGTTCATTAGTACATCATTGTTTCCTTAAGTTACCTTCAAACTCCTTTGTTCTACACTGCTGAGTAAACATTATTTCCCCTATCCCAACAGCAGGGTTTCATTTTTAAACAAGCTGCTTATGACAGCCCAGAAGGCTGCACCGTTGCTCAAAAGGTCTGCTAACCAGAAGTCACTGAAGTACGATGTTGTATAGAGAATGCACATGGCACCAGATGTGCGTGTGCACACAGAGGTACCAACAGGCAAGAACCACCATCCTGTGTGAGGGTATCAGTCCCTCTACAACGGTAACCTGGCTCTGGCTAACGCTTAGCAAAAGGTGCAAGTACAGAACCATAATGCTTTGCATACACTACAAACATACACACACACACATATATATATATATACATATACATATATATATTTAACCTGTCCCTTTAGGCAACCAATCCTCAGAGAAACAAATTTCACCATCAGGCTTTGAGAAAATTTTTAATTGCTTCACACTTACTGCCTTGTACAAGGCCAGCAAACTAAGGCAGCTGCTACAAAACTAGTCAGGCACTGCTCCTGATCCTCCTCTCCCAGCACACTCATGAATTTATTATCTTATTTTTTTTCTCCAGACATCTCTCCTGAGCTGAAGACTGTCTGCTTCAGCAGAGCCTGCACCATTCCTTGATTATTCTTTCCAGCCATCATTGTGCCTTTTAGTGTTACCGTTTGTCTAGGACGAAGCAGGCAGACTCTCTCTGCACAGTGCCACAGCTGTCTTCTGCTTCCCACCCCTTTCCCAGCCCACTCCCAGGGCAGCTCTTGCCATCCATCAAGCTAAAAACAGAGCTCAAGCTGCACTGTAATAATTGCAACTGCAAGATCCTTCCAAGTGGGAATAGCTCCTGTAGAGCCTGTCACTGCACACGTACAGCTCACCACATTGCTCACCCAAGTGACAACACACAGTCCCTTCCATCATTTCACTGGCTCTGCCACAAGCCTCTGAAAACAGCCTTTATTTCACCCTGGGAAAGTCTCACCATCCACAAGTTGCCACCTCTAAAACTAGGAAAAAAGGAACAGGAAGCCTAATTTAGATGGCTGTTGGCCACGTCACTTCTCAACTGCAGTCCTGCGGCACAGCCTGGGGGCCTGGACAGGGAGGACTTTTGGTCAGAAGGTAACATGATGCAGGAAAACAACCAAGAATGAAAAGAATAAGGGAAAGCATGATGGAAGAAAGCTTTTCTGTTAGCACAAGGGGTGCCCAAACAAAGACCCTTCAGAGCCTGCCAAGATGACCCAGTTTCACCCTTTTCCCTCCTCCAAAAGGCCACGTACAAGGCTGGCGCTCCCAAACACCTCTTTTGAGGTCAGAATAATCATGGCCACCATAATTATTGCCAAAATTACTGGAGAGCAGTAGGAATCTGTTTCTACCTGTTGGCACCTCATTACCTTGGCAAAACTGAGGAGAGCACGCATAAAAGCATCTGCATTTTCATGCAGTAGGTGCTCACAGCTACTAATCCACATGCAAAGAAATACCAATCCCTATGGACAGCTGCCTGCAAGCCAGATCCTTCAATCTCCAGAGCAAGCAATTCTATTAAATAAAGAGCTGTGCATGTGGGGTGAGAGGACAATCTAACCAAGGTACTGAAACAGGGCGAAACGCCTTCTCTTGCATAGGGAACAGTGCAAGAAACAGCCCTGTGAAAACAAATGGGGGATTAGTAAGTAAAAAAAAAAACAACAACAAAAACCCAAAGAAAATCAGAAGTCTGGAACACAGAAAAAAACCCCCACAATGACCCAAAAGCAATTAGTAGATTTTTGGAATTTAAAGGCGAGAAGTTGCTTGTTTTTAGGACAGCAGGACAAGCATTGCACCTCGTGCTGCTGCAGTCAGGAGGAATCACGTTTTGGGTATGGCAGGTATTGATTCAGCTGGTCTTTGCACAGATGAAGATGGAGGGCACGGTGAGAGGCCAGACCCTGAGAAGGACAACTGGGGCACCCTGATGTAACCCACCCCTTCCAATGCCTGCAGCGCTAGGAAGTAGTTTTCCAATACAGAGCTCTAATGGAAAGTACATTTAACATCAACAATCCAGCTCCTGGCAACCTGCCTAGCATTTAAATTACATTTCATATGAGCAGTATCCAAATGAAAAAGAGCACAAGTGGCTTTTAAATGGCACCGGCCCTGTGTTTCCCTCTTACCAGCTTATTTATCAGCTCCATTTAATGATTGTATGAAAGGCACGTTAAGGATAAATTGTAAGAGATTCCATTCTTGCTCGGTTTGCTTCCAGGAAAAGCTTCCTCCCTGGTTTGCCCTCCCACTTCACCAGGTAGCTCCATCAGCCTAGAGAAATAGCTGAGGGGGAACAAGAGCTGCCCCCACCTGTTCAAAACTACTTTAATTTCCAAAATACAGATCTAGGCAAAAGCAAAAAGCTCAGCTTTGTGCTGTAAAAGGAAAAGCTACCCCACTCCTCTGTTCAAGCCCATTTCCTGAAGAGGTGTCCTGGACTCGAGGACACTCACAGTCCTTGGGAAGAGGGGCATTTCCTCATGTTTAGTTGAGTGGCTGCCAGGCATCTCCTGCACAAAACAACTGGGGCTGCTCATGTGGCTGAAGTCACCAGAGCAGGCAGCTCTGTGCACTGAACAGTGGTTTGGATGAACAAGCATTTAACCCTCCGGAGCCAGGTATTCCCTCCTTCTGGTGCCCTCCAAGCCCCCCAGGGTTCTGAAATCTACCCATGTGTGAAAATAGAAAGCCCAGATGATGCCTGAGGCTGACACTGGTGTACCTACAAACTGTCCCAGCTCCCCATTCCCATTGTCTGCCCCGCCTTCTTGTCAAAACCATAATGGATATGCCCATTTCCAGGTGATTCTGATTTCAGAAACCAGGATTTGATCCGCTCTAAAGGGCTGCAGTCGTGCTGACAGTTTTTGCCTCAGAGGCAACATCCTTTGTGGAGCTTCACAGTCACAGATCTGTCCTTGCTGCTCTATCTCCACAGAACTCTTATCGATGCACCCTCACACCCACACAGGATTGCATGCCAGGATTTTCCTTCTTCAGACAAATCTCAATGTCTCCTCAATTGTTACCAAAACACAAACCTCTTCAGAAACACTACCCATCACTTACTGCCTATAATATGCTGCCCACTGTCTACCTACATGTTCTACATGGCAGAAGGGAAGTATGAAGCTGACATAGTTCCTACAATAAAAGCATTAGTGGGAAAAAAAATCAAGTCCAATGCCCTGCTACTGATATTACATTAACTGCATCATTATGGTGAAAAATCGTTAAGTTTTTGAGACATCTAATGAAAGGTCTTAGAAACATATACTTAAACACCAGGAACTAACAATTACAAAAATGAAAAGCATCACTTCACAGCCCCTCAGGTGGTGTCAGCCATGGCACTTATTGCTGACACACCAGGTGAGACTCTGCCCAGGTACAACAGTGCCTGTAGCAAAACACACCAAAAAGCAAAGTCCTTTACACAGAAATCATTTCAGAGAGAAGCATCAACATCTTGATTTCAGGTTTTGAATGCTTTTGCATACACTGCTCTTGTTGAAGTCTTTGTATAATGTGTTGCCGTAGATAATTCCAGACATGCACGACTATAGTTTGCTGTTAAAGTGGACTGTTTTAAGGTGCAACAAATACCAAAACAACAACAACAACAAAATCAATGAAAACGTCTGATTGTCAGGTTAAACTAGACCTGCAAAAAATAGTTAAAGCAATCAGCTTTGTTGGTCTAACTGAGAAGAGAATGTGAAACAAACACTATGACTGGCAAAAAAAAAATAATAAGGACAGATAATACATTCATATGTTATTCAGATGGTGTTCTGGCAGCATTCCAGCCATGGAACAGCAGCAGTCTTTCAGGAGAACTTCACCAGCTCTGAAATACTGGTGGATTAAGTGGAAGATACCACCCAGAGCACAGGATGATTTTCTAGCCCCTCAAGCAGAAGCACACCGGCAGCAGCAGCACACAGCTCCCAAGGCACGGTTGTGTTGCTGTGTGCAGACACAAACACAGGCATTTTCTACAGCTGAGATCTCATTACTCAGAAAGAGATTTCCACGATAGGCTGGAAAATGGAATGAGACTGAGATTTCTCTGCCCCCTTCATGTTTTCTCACTTTTTTGGCTTTTCCATATCCTTCATGTGGCTCTAATGTGATGCTTTATTTTGCCTTTAGGGCATATGCAAGAATACTCTTTAATGTCTGCTTGTCACAGGCCGCAGACCACTTCCTCCCATACCAGTGGTCACCAAACCAAGAAAGCCTCTGCCTTACCCTGGCAGGGGCTGAAAAACTTCCACACTTCAGGGGACTGCCCTCAGTAGCTGGTAAGACCAAATAATACCTCAAGAAGACATAATCCTAGCGTGGAAATCTCTCTCTCTGATATATAAGTGACAGAAAGAGCAGCTTTTGTTCAGCAGTGGTGGTGCCTGGCATAAGGAATACAACAGACCAGATGCTTCCAAGGAGATCCATTGCTCAAAGCCCTCTGCAATCCCCACCAGCTGTGGGCAGGCACTGGAGCACAGCACTGCTCCCTCCCAGGACAGCAAGGTGGTGGCACTTCCACGTAAGGGGATCCCAGCTGGGAAGAGCTCCCAGGATACAGCTGTGAGGGTAGCCCAGCATTTCCTGCCCCTCAGCACGGGTGTGAGGCCAAGCACTTCACCCCCAAATCCTGGTGAAGGCAGCCTCTTCCAGGCATCCATGCTGGGATGAGCAGGCTCAGAGGCTCCCAGGCTGCCTGTGGACGCCAAGCTGCTGCGGGCAGGATGCCAGGCCTGGCAGTACTGACCGTCAGCTTGAATGACTCGGACTCCTTCCTATCTTTCCCTATTCCCAGAAATAACACGGCTGTTTTCTACTCATTGAGCCACTGGGTTTGAGGTCAGAAGCAGGAAGTTAAGACAGGATATGCAACCCAGAGAGTAGAAAATATCAATACTGACGGCAGCAAATGAACGAACCTGCTCATTCAAGGCTCCAGCTCCCATGAGAAGTTTTCAGGGACCCCTGATAAGCTTCCAGCTGTGCCAGAGACAGATCACAAACCGAGGACAGGAGAAATGCAGACCTGTTTCTTGAAAATCCAGAGTCACACAAGCTTGCTCTGCCCTCGTAGAAAAAAAAATCAGGTAACATATTCATCTGATCCTGCACAGAACTACCCCGAGAACAGGCAGCTCCTCTGTTTGTGGCACACAAAGCCCTCCAGCTACTTCTCAATCATCTCAGTGCAATGCTATGAGCAGGAACATCTCTGCTTACACTCACAGAACACCTCTGGTTTTCTGAGCAGCAAACCACTGCCAATTTTCAATGTAACATGGACCTGGGGGGACACAAGGCAGCAGAACAGCAGAGCTCTCTGCTCTGATTGACACCAGGGCACCACCTCGCAGGGTCTACTCAGCACATGCAGAGCCCCCACCCATGTCAGAGCCACTCCTTTACATGACAGCCTTCTTCCTCTTCGACCTCTGCTGCAAGGACACCCACCAGCCTCTGCAGATTATCAGTTACAGCTCTCACACCATTTGGGGAATGACAAATCAGTATTTAACAAAGATGGCCTTTATAGCACATGAATAAGGGGCAGAGTCAAACAGACTTCGTGCTGCAGAAGTTCCTGTGCTTGGTAAAAACCACTGTTCTGCGCAGTAGATTATTATCTAACATGCACATTAATCCCTGACTGTCCCCCAAAAGCACTGAAATACAATCAGTAAAATTTATAAAGTCTGTTTTCAGCCTCCTCCTCAGTCTCCCTGATATAGTAGTATTATAATTATCATCTTCATCAAAAATTTCTAGGAGGAGTCACTTATTATTTAAGCAACTAATGAGAAATACCCCTTTCCTAGCACAGCAGCACTTCCCACACCTTGTATCCTATCACTGTATTTACACAGCACAAGAAGGCAGCTGCTCAGCACAGTCATTATAACTCACCCACACTACCTTACCCAGACTTACCCTCTTTACAATCACGTTGTTCACACAAGTCTCACAACAGAGGCATCAAAAGCAGAAAGCACCTCTTTTTTCCCGTTCAGATAAAGCTAAACACGAATCTGGGATGAGCGGGACAGCTCTCGGCACTAGCCTGGACAGAGAGGCTCTGCCCTCTGCCATCAGAAGGGGTGGCAGATCCATGTGGCAGAGGAGAGGAGACAAGTACTGTCCTTCCCTCTTTCTCCTATTTCACCATGACATTTAATTATACAAATGAGGTCTCCTCAGCTATAGAAACAGGGAACATAAATCCAGGATAACCACAATTTTAAACACACGATGCTGCACTATTATTTTCACTCCGAGCGCTACCATACCTCTTGCTCTACACTAAATAAGCCTTAGCTTTAGTACCAGCCGTGCCCGCCCTCCTCTCGCCCCTCGGTGCACGAAGAGCCTCAGCCGGGCAGCACCGCGTCCCCCGCGCTCAGGGCAGCGCCGGGAGCCCCCACCCCGCTCCGCCGCGCCAGCCTGGGGCTGTTTCGGGCACCTTTCGGACAGCGACTGGCGCTGTCAGACAGGGCGGGACCCCCGCGCTGGGGGACGCGCCTGGGGGGGTTCACTGGGCCCGTCCTGCTCCGACCCCTCCGGTGTGCTGTCCCCAGCGCGGTCACCCACCGCGGGCTCCCAAGGACGCTACGGGACGGGCCCGGCCCCTCACCCCGAGGAGCCTTCCTGCTCCTCATCCTCCTNTCCCGCGCCGCCACCCGCACCTGCTGCGCACCCCGCGGGACGGTGACGTCACGGGAGGCACCGGCCACGCCCCCAGCGGGGCGGGCACGTCACGGCTCCGGGCCCCGCCCAGGGGGCGCGGCCAGGTTGGGGGCGTGGCCGGAGGGCGTGAGCAGGGCGGGCCCGGGCCCTGTCCGTGTCCTTGCTTTTGTCCCATCCCCGTCGTTGTCCCTGTCCCAACTACTGCCACTGTCCCTATCCCTGTCCCTGCCTCCATTCCTGCCCCTGCGCCTGTCCCTGGCGCAGCTGCTGCCACTGCCCCTGTGCCTCTCCATGTGCCTGTCCCTGCCTCTGTCACTGCTATTGCCCCGCCGCGCAGCAGAGTCGGAGGAGCCTGAAGCTGGAAAGGACCCTCGTGGCCCGCGGGGCTCCGGGCCCTGCCCGTGAGGAGGGGGCTTCCCGGCAGTGCAGCTGAGCGGGGCTGAGCAGGGGTTGAGCCAAGGAAGGACAGCGGGGTCAGGGTGGTCATGGGGGGCTCAGGGCGCAGCCTGCTCGGGGCCGGGGGAGCAGCGGTAGGACCCGGAGAGCCTCTGCCCCACCAGGGACCCCCGGGCGTAGCGGGGGCTGGGCTGGGCCCCGCAGCCCCCCCACGCCGCCGCTCTCGCTTCCCTTCCCTGCGGGGGCTGGACGGAACACTTGGCTGGTGGACCGGGACCTTTGCACGGGCGCTGTCGCCTTCTGCTGATAACGGGACACGTGTGTAGGAGAAGGTCCAAGCACAGAGCCTGGGAAAGCAATTACGGGTTTGCCCACGTAAAACTGGTCAAGGACACAGGTTGGAATGTTCAGTCACCATCGCTGCCCCTGGCATATGACCATGACTCACCGTGGTGGCCAGCGGCGAGGGGACAGCAGTGGCCACCTGTGGGGTGACACTGTGCCCGAGAGTGTGAGGTGGGGTTGGGGACTGTGGTGGTCCCCAGGGAGTGGAGTAGCATGACCCTGCTCCTATGCTGCTGTGCATGCTGAAACCAGCTTCCTTTTCCCCACCATCGATTAGTAGATCTAATCAGGCCAGCTTAATGCTGGGTCCCTAATGAGGCTCAACCAGGAAGAAATTATTTAAATTAGTTACATGACATGCCATATTCTTGGGCAAGAGAAAAACAGGATACACAGCTACACCTGCTCTGTCTGAAGAACTCAGCCAGCACCTGGAGTGTATCCCGAATGAAACCTGCTGGCTGATGGGAGGTGTGGGAGGCATTCGAGAGCCCTTTCCAGGGCATCAAGCAGAGGCTGCGGTTCCCTGGGTGCGGGCAGTGAAGCACCAACACACCCATCGTTCCCCAGCCTCATTAGCCCCAGCCGTGCTGCCCTCCTCACACAGAATCACAGAACCATTTAAGTTGGAAAACCCTCTAAGATCATTGAATTCAATCATTCCTCCAGCATTGTCAAGGGCACCATTAAACCGTGTCCCCAAGTGCCACATCTACATGTCTGTTAAACCCCTCCAAGGATGGTGACCCCACCACTGCTGTGGGCATCCTGTTCCAGTGCCTGAACACCCTTTGGTGAATAGATTTTCCCCTATATCCAACCTAAACCTCCCCTGGTGCAACTTGAAACCATTCCCTCTCATCCTGTCACTTGTTGCCTGGGAGAAGAGGCCAAGTCCCACATTGCTACAATCTCCTTTCAGGGAGTTGTAGAGGAAGAATGTCCCCCTTGAACTTCCTTTTCTCCAGGCTGAACCCCCTAAGCTCCCTCAGCTGCTCCTCATCAGACTTGTGCTTCAGACCCTTCCCCAGCTCCATTCCCTTCCCTGGACGTGCTGCAGCACCCCAACATCTGGCAGAGCCTCCCAGGAGGCAGTTTGCTCCACAGAATGGGAAAAACCCAGCCAACCAACCAGCCAACCAGCCAACCAACCAACNGCCAACTAGCCAACCAACCAACCAGGCAGCCAACCAACCAACCAGGCAGCCAACCAACCAGCAAACCAACAAGCCAACCAACCAACCAACCAACCAACCAACCAACCAGCCAACCCACCCCTCTGGATCATTGTGTGCCACACTTGTGGGTCCAAGTGGCCCATGTGAAGGGTGTGAGGAAGGGGAGGGCTGGCATGGAGGGGCCAGGGGAAGGCACTGCACATGTGAGCACGAGCTGGGGCTGCTGCGCCACTGCCCTGGAGCTGCAGACAATTCCCTCCTGCTCAGTCTCCTCGCCCTACAATGTCATTTCCATATGCCTTTGGAAATGGTGCTGCCCAGCCAGGAGCTCGCAGCAGGCGCAGTATGCATCGTTCTGCTGAGCAACACTGAACTTGTCCCGGTCCTTGACTCCAGTGCCAGTGGGCACACACTGTTGTCCTGTTAAACATTAACTGGGAAAGCAGCTTGAGAAGCATTGCTTGGCTTCATTAAAATCTTCAAATGACACTTGGTACTTACATATCCTTACCAGCAGTTTGCATATACTTCAAATACTAATGCAGGCCAGGCTTTGTGGCTCTTATTTCTCCTCCAGCAGAAATTATACATTAATTTCTAGGGGCAGCTGTCCTTACCCTGGGAACGAGGCTGGTAGGGAATGCCGTACAACAAACTGGGACTTAGCTCCTACAAAGAGAAGACAAGCCAGCTCTCCCCTGGAAAAAGGAGAGGCAGGACCCTGAGCAAGGACACGTGGAAGGTACATTCACCCAGTTTCCATCAGGTGTGTTAGCACATCCCCCAAGCCGCCTGAGAGGTGTGGGAGAACCCTGGAGGCATTACACATGCTGAACTGGTGGGTTCACACGAGCTCCCACCCATGCTTCACTGTGATGTGTGGTGTGGCTGCAGCTGAGGGCAGGGAACTCCTGAGATACAGGAACAGGGTTCTTTGAAAATGGTGTCTGAGATGATAGAGGACAGACCAGGTTTTGCACCCTTTGCACTTCCGCCAGTGTTTTTTCTCCTTGCTTCCTCCTGTTCCCTGACATGACCCACCCTTATTAGCAGATGTGGGAAGAGAGGTGTGAATCCTGTTTACTGGGAAGCCTGTGCTGCCTGGAAACTCTGGTTTAGCAACATTTATCTCCCCCCAGCCCTCCCTGTCCCTGGCAAACTCAGTGGCTCTGTAATCAAAGCTTTTGTCTTTATTGTTTACGTTTTTCTTTCTGATTGCCTGGACAACAGCAGCCGGAGGGAAGGAGTTGACCTTGCCAAGGACGAGAGCAGGAGCTGGACCTAGACAGCTGGACAGCCTGTGGAGAGCAGGTGAACAGGAACAGCAGAGTGCAAGGCCACTGCGGTGGCTGCTTGCCCCCATTCCTGTTGGTTTCACACCTCTTTCCACATAGCAGTTTGGTAAAGCCCGTTGCAAAAGCCTTGTGAAACACCCCCCTGTCTTTGCAAGAGGGTTCTGTGAGACTTCAGGTTGCAGGCAGGGCCGGCTTTGTTGGTGATTGGTTTTGATGGAGGTGTCTACAGGGCAGAAGGGATCAGGGACATGTCCTTGTCCTTGTCTCCGTGACAGTTCTGGCTGAGGACATCCTACCCCATCCCCAGACTCCCACCTGCCTGTGCCTTCCTTCCTACTACGTGCCAGTGCCTCCACAAAAACACTGTTTAGGACCCTGTGAGCAGATCCAGGATCAGTGTAACACCTCAAAAGGAAAATGCTGCCCGGGAGGACAAAGTGCCTCCTGCACTCTCTATGCTGAAATCCCAAGCCCTGCCTGGGACAAAGGTCTTTCTTGCCCATCACCTTCAATATCAGGAAATTTCCCTGACTTTCTTGATCAAAATTTGTGGTTTGAATGTTCAGATCTGCAGTTGTTGTCAGTGACACACGTGGTTTTTGGAGCAGGTATTGCTGTGCCTGGGTGTCTGATTGAACTCGAATGAGCGCTGCTGGATGTGGGAGCCGATGGGGCTGGTAGTCCTGCTGGCAAGCCATGGTCTGTGAGCTGCGAAGCAGGAGCAAGCCCAGCGTGTGAACGAGTCATAGCTGTCCTGGCTGGTCCAACCCGAGTCACAGCCTCCAGGCACAGAGCTGTTGAACAGATTCAATGTCCCTTCACATCTGTCCAAGCTCATCTGGGTGAACCTAAGCCCTGCACTCTGAAAACTGGCTCTGTGAGGGAGGTTGTTCTTTCCTCCTCACTCAGGATGGGTTCTGGTGCGCCTCCCGCTGACTTACAAAACCCTCCAGGTGCTCCTGGTCTCAGCTGTCCTGTCTGCAGGTGAAATGGAGTGTTGCTGGCAGCATCTCCCTCTCTGTGCTCCCCTCTTCACATGGCTCGCTGTGCCCCGACCCTGGGCAGGATGGCCCTGAGGCTGATCTGCTCTTCTGCTCAAAGGTCCCAGGGCTTTGGTGCTGTGTCATTCTGAAGGCTTGGGGTTCTGCTCTCCATAACACTCGGTGTCCTTTGATCTCTGCCTACTTCATGCTTATCTCTCACTCCCACTCAGTAAAGTAAGATTTATGCTGGTTGATAAGATAGGAAGGCTGTTACATTTGGGTGTGGGAAAACAAAACATCATCAAGAGCCAGGCTGACCATGAATGGAAAGAGAACAGATCACCTGGCAAGGTCCAAGGCTCAAGGACCCCCTTAGGAAGGTGCCTGCTGCAGGGGGAGCCGGAGCCATAGCTCTCCTCCTGCTATACCAGTCTAAGAGAGGCTTGGGATGTATCTCAAATCCATGGATGCTCCCTGCTCTCCAGTGGGGCTGGTAGAATTGGGACGTGCTTTATTGGATTTACAGCTGTTAGTGCTGTTTAGCTGGTACTGAGCAGGCTCCTGTGCTTGCCATGGGGGCCACTTCCCTGACTGTGTATTACAGTCTAGTGCTCATTAGTGGCTGCTTTTTGCTTTCTCTACTGCTGTAGTGCTTATCACCTCATTGGATCGTGCCTGGAAACACTTTGATAACAGCCGTGACGATGGGCCTGGGCTGGCAGGTGGCCAGGGCAGTGCTGCCGTGTCTGTGCTGGACAGGCTGCAACTCCAGTCTGAGCCTGAGCTGAAGGGACTGAGGCGTGTGAATGAGTCCACAAAGGAGCACAGATCCCCTTGCAGGCCGGGGAGGAGCCCACGCCGGAGCAGGGGGGTGCCTGCAGGAGAACGGCCCCTGTGGGACCTGTGCTGGAGCAGGTTTGCTGCAGGACCTGGGACCCCGTGGGAGATCCACGCTGGAGCAGCTGGCAAAGAGCTGCAGCCCATGGGAAGGACCCATGCTGGAGAAATTCAGGGAGGGCCGTGGGTCAGAACTCAGGCTGGAGCAGGGGCAGCAAAGAGTCCCTGCAGCCCGTGGGGCAGCCCATGGTGGGGCAGCTGTGTCCTGCAGCCCGGGGAGGACTGGGATGTGACCCCACACTCGTGGGGACTCTGGCAGGGGCCTCTTGGTGCAGCCAGGCTGGGGACAAAGGCAGGAGTTCAGTGTAACGTTAAATCAGGTAACCTGGCCCAAAAGGACCAGGGGTGGAGATTGCAATGGATCTACAAATTGTTGTAAGTCATGATTTGAGTTGTTTCAGGAATTACTATAAGAGGCACCATTCAACTCGAGGCAGGAGAAGCCTCCCAAGATGCAACTGCAAGGCAGCAGTGACCTGACCTGAGCTGCCTTTGGTGCCCAATTGCTCCCCCCACACAGCACCTCTGCTGTCCTGAGTGACCACCAGAACAGATGGAGCTCAAAGTCACGGACTAAATGAACTCAACAGACATTTTGTTGGTGCTTTATAAACATTTTCCAGAGTGGTCCGTAGACTAAGGGAATGAAATCTGTGTGTTATATCAAAGAATGGGGAGGGGGGTGGTGAGTGTTGAAGTTATACTGAATAGTGTGGGACCTGGAATGGTGCAAATGCTATGGAATATGAGGTGGAATGTGCTGGGTTTGGCTGGGGTAGAGTTACTTTTCTTCCCAGTGGCTGCTATGCTCTGTATTTTGGATTTGTGCTGAACACAGGGTTGATAACAGAGGTGTTTTTGTTACTGCTGAGCAGAGCTTGCGCAGAGCCAAGGCCTTTTCTGCTTCTCACATGGCCACACTGCCAAGGAAGTTGAGTGTGTGGTGGTGGTGGGGAGGAGATACGGGCAGGACAGGTGATCTCAAAGGGATATTCCATAGCATCAGTGCTTGGGGTGGCCTGCGGTGGCCTGGGGTGGCTTAAGGTGGCTTGGGGTGGCCTGGGCGGCCACTGCAGAATGGGATGCAGATGCGTGTGGAGGATGGCATGTGTCCATGTGGATGCAGTGCTCCACAGGCAGCTCTGGGGAGGGGAGGTGGTGCAGGACGAGGCTGGGCACAGGAGGCTTCAGCAGGGGTTTCACCAGGGTCCTGCACGATGGCTGGGAAGGGGGACAGATGAGGTTGCACAGGGAGAATTACATCTGAGTGCTTGCAGTTTGCTGCTGCCAGGAGGCAAATCACCACCCTTACAGGAACTTACATGCACAGCATGTAGTGACAAGGCAAGGAGGAATGGGTTCAGATTCAAAGAGATTAGGTTTAGATTAGATATTGGGAAAATATTCTTCCCTGTGAGGGGGGGGAGGCCCTGGCACAGGGTGCCCTGAGAAGCCATGGCTGCCCCTGGATCCCTGGAAGAGTCCAAGGCCAGGCTGGATGGGGCTTGGAGCAGCCTGGGACAGTGGGAGGTGTCCCTGCCCATGGCAGGGGGGTGGAACTGGATGATCTTGAAGGTCCCCTTCCAACCCAAACCATTCTGTGATTCTGTGACCCTTCAGAGCAGACAGCTGCAGGTGTCCTGTGGTACCCAGGAACCCTTGGCTCCAGCAGAGCAGCTTGAAGAGTGTCAGAGAGAAGGCAAAAACATCAATGCTTTCATAACAGTGCCTTGTGCTTCCTACAAAGCATTTTATCCCAAGAATGCCAAGTGTTTTGCAAGATCTTAAATAATTAAGCCTTAGAGCAGTACCACGCAAGACAGAAATATCTCCCTCCCTCCTAAAATTAATCTGTCTGGGACGGCCCACACTGGGAGCCAATGGGCAGGAAAGGAAAGGAACAATTACCCTGAGCCCACTGCTCAACATGCTCAGAGCACATCCTGAGCTGGGCTTCCCCTGGGACACCCCCAGTTCTGCAGGGGGGATACTCCACCATTACTAGGATATGAGGCTGTTCAACAGCAGTTCTCTTCAGAGTTTAATTTTGTTCAGGGTTTCTCTGGAATGATCCTGGGTTTTGGCCCTGGTCCTGGAAGAGCTGGGCATGGCACATACCTGGAGAACAGTCCTCCTCTGTCCGAGGGCTCTAAACTGCATGTGTGAGCTGCCTCGAGCCCTGTGACCGATGTTGGGAGCTCCCTGTGTCATTCACCAAGGGATTTGGGCTCAAGCAATCCCAAACTGCCCAGGGCACCCACATGACCCGCCTACAGCCCCTCTGCTGGCACTGCCCCACAGCCAGCCCTGACCCACGGGACCTGCTGAAATCACACCCTTGTGCAATTGTACCCTGGCCACGGGCAGGGCCCTTCCCTTGCACTTGTGAATCCCATTCCTGTGCTGTATATCCCATGGGACAGCACGCAGGCATCGCTCCCTGTAACCAAAGGCTGTGCCAGCCCCTTCCCAGCCAGCCCCCTGTTGCTGCAGACTGACCTCATTTCCAGAAGCCTCAGCAGCAATTCAGCAGCTGGAGGGCACAGGAGAAGCCCACCTCTGTCTCTGTGGGTGTTCAGGTTTGTTTCCAGCACTGGCTTTCCACCTCCCAGCAGCAGGACCCAGGTCATTCCAGCCTTGTCTGTGCTGAGGGATGTGGCATGGCAGCTGCTGTGCTTGAATTCCCCTTTTCTGGTGGGAGCAGCATCGCTGCCGTGTTGCCACACAGCTCTGGAAAAACCTCCTGCTGCTTAAGAAACAGGCACAGAAAGGTGATGGAGGGAGGGAGGTGAAGGCTGAGATCACTCTAGGATGTGCTCTAAGTAGCAGCTCAGCTTTGCATCTGCTGCTCCAGTCCTGTGGCTCCAGAGCCAGGCAGGCTCTGGAGTTTAAACTTCCCAAGAAGGTATTTGGATGTGCAGACCTGACAGTGTCCCACAGCCTGCTGGGACAGGTAAGGGGACAGTTCCATTCTGCAGCAATGCACTGGCACCCTCTAATGACACAGTTATGAATATTTGGGGAGAGGCTGGGTCGCTCCTGCAGCCCATCCTGCTGTACTGGTGCTGCCTGGTGCTCTGCTCACAGCATTCTGGAGCCTTTGGCGGGGCAGAGCCGCAAGCTGAGCTCCCCGTTCTCCATCTGCTCTGCTCCAAATCCATACCTCAGCTCCCCTTTGGTGCTGCAATTTCCCGGGGTGCAAACATCAGGGAGGCAGCAGGGAGGGTTTGTGGCTGTGCATTGCTGTGCCAGGTGAGCTGCCAGCGAGCACTCTGCTCCCATCCCTCAGCCCCTGGAGCAAAGCCAGCTGTGGCTGCCCTCACACCACTGCAATGGGGGGGGCTGGTGAGCCTGTGGTCGGATCCTGTAAGCCCAGTTTTGGCCACACTGCCCAGGCTGGCTCAGGAAGCCCCTTTACTCCCATTTGTCCTGCATCAGAGACTCTGGCACAGTTTGCCAGCTTGGTTACATAGTCTCCAATCTCTCCTCTCCAGCCCACTCTGTGGCAAAGCCAGAGAGTGTCACTGAAACGGCTTCACAGAACCATAGAATGGTTTGGATTGAAAACAGCCTTAAAGCTCATCTCAACTTTCCACTAGACCAGGTTGCTCCAAACCCTGTCCAATGTGATTATGAGCACTTCCAGGGATGGGGCAACCACAGCTTCTCTGGGCCTGACCACCCTGACAGGGGAGAATATTTTCCCAATACCTAATCTAAATCTATTAGTTTAAAACCATTCCCCCATGTCCTATCACTCTGTACCTGTGTCAAAGGCCACTCTACTTCTTTTTTATAAGCCCCTTTAAGGACTGGAAGGTGACAATGAGGCCTCAGCTCGCTCAACTTTGTCCCAAATGATGCTGAACCTGATGAGATGAGCCTGATGAGAGCCTGAGCTGCACAATTGTCTTCTTGGTAACACCGTGCTGTGTCCAACAGTCTGGGTGTCCAGTGTGGGCTTTGGACAAGCACAGCAGGGCACTGTGTCCCCTGCAGAAGCTCAAGGGAGGGAAGGCTCCCCTCCAACTGCCCCAGACCCACCAAGCCCTTGCTGCCTGACTCTGGGAGCCCAATGGGGCTCAGTTTGCTCAGCAAGGATGGTTCAGCCATGCTCAGCCAGCTGGCAGGACCTGATGGCAGAGCCTGCCGCGATGGCAGGCAGCAGCTCTCTCGGCACGGAGTGGGCAAACACAGTCAGCTCTTCCCTGGACGTTGAGTTGGTTGACAAAAGGCTTTGGCGCCCTGGAACTGAGTTTGGCCATGGGGAGTAGCAGGACAGTGCCAGTGCTGTCCTGACAAACCCATGGCCAAAGTCAGCACCTTCCTACCTCAGCTGGGAAAAAGGGAAAAAAGCTGGGGAATGGCCCTAGCAAAACCAGGGTTGTGGGTCCTTGTACAAACAGGCCAACACGATCTGGAGCAGTGAATCAATAGCCTGAGCAGGGCAGGGCCAAGAGCTCCCAGGGAATGCTTTGTCTCCTCTGACAGACAGGAGGCCCGAGCTCTGGTGCATGTCCCAGGGCATCCTTCCTCTCCCACGGGAGCTGCCCAGCACTACTATCCTTCCAGGAGATGTGCCCAGAAACCTCTCCCCTTGAGAGTGGGTGGTTGTGGGGAGGCTGGGCAGGGCTTTGGGGGCTCTGTACAAACAGGAGCAGAGGGGTAGGATGGGATGGGAATGGAGATGAGTAAGGAACAGAGCGGGTATGGGATGGCGTTAGGGAAAGGGAGGAGGATGTGAAAAGAGTGGAGTGGGATGGCAATGGAGTGGGGATGAAAGGGAAGGGATGGGGATTGAGGTGGGGTTAGATGGGGTAGGGAAAGGGATGAGATAAAGATGGGGAATGGGATCAGGATGGGGAGGAAAGGGGGAGGAGGTGGGATAGAGGTGGGGAGGGGAAGGAATAGGGCTGAGATAGAGTCTATAGATAGGGCTGAGGAATGGGGCTGTGGTAGAGCTGGGGAGAAGAAGAGGATGGGAAAGGGGAAAGGAAGGAATCATCTCTTGTTCAGAGAGCACACGTTCAGGCAGCAGCTTGCACTAGCTCAGCCACGTCGGCCACAGCAGCTTTGGAGAGCACTGAACGCCTTTCTCTTCTGCTGCTGTCCCAAGGGGCTGTGCTGCTCCGCCAGCCAACTGTACCAGCAGGTTTTTATTTTACATTTATTTTCCTAATGGCTTGGGCGGCCTGAAAACTTGAGCAGTGAATTGTGACTGCTCAAGAGTGGGTAAAAATCCACACAATGGCTGGGCACTGCAGTGTGGCACCAGGGATGAGTCACTGAAATTGCAATTAGGCAAGAAAATAACAGTGGGTTTACAAGCTCCTTTCCAGGAGCATTGCGCTTCTCTGGAATTGCAATGGCTCCTCAGAGCGGTTTGTGAGACATTGCTCCACGTCAAAAAATACATGGAGCTGGAGGAAGTGGTAGCTGATGTAAAACAGTTTAGCAATGAAGGGAGGAAGCAAAAACAGCATCGATTTTTACAGTGGCAGCATAGGTGCTTTGGGAGGGGCATGTTGGGTGAGCAGAGGAAACCACAGCAAACCCCAGGGATGTGGGACAG
This sequence comes from Oreocharis arfaki, assembly GCA_013398015.1. NCBI lineage: Eukaryota > Metazoa > Chordata > Aves > Passeriformes > Paramythiidae > Oreocharis > Oreocharis arfaki. The sequence continues at coordinate 69,975 of VZRR01011069.1, forward strand.
TGGAGTTGTGCCCTGCCATGGAGCCCAAGGTGATGCAGGTACTCTGGGCAGAGAGGGCACGCAGGGAAGGAGGCCCTGGGAGGGATGGGGAGCCCACGAGCGTCCCCTGCTCAGCTTGCAGCACCTCTCTGGAGAGAACCTCAGCAGAGCACAGCAAACAAGGAAGATGCATCACCCTTGGATTGCTGGAGTCCTGGAAAGCAAAAGTCAATCTTTTGTTTGTCTCCCAACAGCTTTATTTCATCTTTCCAGAAAGGTACAGACTGCTCTGCAGTGAGCAGGAGTGTAAAGCACTGAGCAAAGAAGTTCCACTGTGGGCACAGATAAAATCTTTGTGGCCTTGGACCAGCGTCAGGTGTCAGCGAGTCCTGGGGAGAGGCTGACCACAGCCCTCCAGGCCATACGGTGCCAGTGACACTTCTGACTTCTGTCCCCTCTTTCTGCAGTCGCCTCAGCTCCAGGAGGAAAGGCCAGCAGCTCCTGGGGGCTCAGCAGGGCTCAGGCACGAGGACTCCGTGTGCATCCGTTGGGCTTGGCTTCACTCTGAGGTCAGCAACTGCACAAGAAACTCTGCAAAACCAGGGCCTTGGGAATCCCAATCATCACCTCCACCCCAGTGCAGAGACACAGCTGTGCCACCCACTCCAGGACCAGGGCAGAGGAGAGCTGCTCCTCACCCTCTCCAGGCTGGCAGCAGGCCTCAGCCAGCTCTCGCCTGCGGGCTCTAAACAGCTCTCATCTGCTTGGACTGCCATGTTTTTAATTATTTTAATTAAACACAGAGATGTTCCAAGGTGGAGACCAGACAGATGCTGCTGCTGCTGCTGGGAAGCAGAACCCTGCCTGCTCTCTGTGGCCGCTTTCCTGCACTGTCACCGTCCCCAAAGCCACAGGACACAACACTGAGAGGGAGCCAAGAGTCCATGTGCCGTTCTCCTGCGCCCTGGTGCTCCTGAGCAGCCATCAGGCACGCCTTCAGTGTTGCCAGTCCAAGATGTTTTTAGTCCTTTCTGTCCCAGGACGCCCAGGAGTGCCAGACCCGATCCCCTGTTGCAGCCTGGCTTCTTGGGGAGCAAGGCAAAGATGCTTGGTCTCTTCAGCTTCATTGACACAAGGGAAGATTCAGTCCTGGTCAGTATGGGCTGAGATTCTGGAAACAGCTGCCATTTGGCTCCAGGAGGTGAAAACATGGAGGGTCTGCAACTGGTTAGACAGGTTTGGGCTAAAAAATCCCTGTCTGAGAACTGGTGGAGACTGGAGTGTCAGGTGCCTCGTCCTGAAGGTCATGAGCGAGATAGGGACTGCAGACTTCAGAATCCTGAAGTGAAGGAGGGTGAAAAGCAAGAGCACAACCCTGGACATGGTGAGAGCAGACTTTGGCCTCTTCATAGGTCTGCTTGTAAGAGTCCCATTGGATCAGGTGGAGAAGTACTCAAAGCCTGAAGGAAAGCAAATGTCACTTCTGTCTTTAAGAAGGGCAAGAAGGAGGCTCTGGGGAACTACAGGCTGGTCTGCCTCACTTCCATCCCTGGAATGGGAACAGGTAGTCCTGGATTTCATTTCCAGGCACATGAAGAACAAGAAAATCGTCACTGTTTGATTCCCCATGTGGAAGGCCACACCTGGAGTATTGTGTCCAGTGCTGGTCTTCCCAGCACAGAGACAGACTGGAGAAACTGGAGACAGTCCAGTGGAGAGCCCCAGAGCTGCTGAAGGGACTGCAGAGTGTCTCATGAGAGAGCTGGGACTCCATCACCTGGCTGACACCTGGATAGTGAACACCAGGACTGAGCCCAGCCAGAGGAGAGCAAGGTAAGCACAGCACAGTTTGCAGAATAAGCTGATTTCTTGTATGGGCCAGAAAAAACGATAAGTACTTAAATAACTGCTTCAGCCTATATTTAACCAGCTACACAGCTCCTTTGAATTTTCATAACTGCTGTGAGCTGAGCTGCTCCTGTGGGACACAGAGAATTTGTTGAGCTGGCTGAAAGGGAAATTAGAGGTCAGCTTCAGGGAACTTTATTTCGCAGTCCTGAGCTGGTACTTCACACACACACACACATTTCATGTGAGCATCTCATCTGAGTGCCAGGAGCTGTGCACACAGAAATGAAACATTGTCAGCCTTGCCCCTAATTTATGAGGCTTTCAGGCAGCCAATTCCTTGCTGCAGAATGAAAGCAGAGCAAAGGCAGACAGGAAGGGTCACTCCTCCTTTTGCTGTCAAACCGACCCACAGCAGTGTGCGACCCACAGGTGACAGCTCTACACCTTCCTGAGTGGAGGCTTGGGTGGCCACTGCCACCTAGGGGGCTGAGCTGGGGAGGTGGGACCATGTCCCGTAGGGATTGGTGTGAGAGAGCAAGGATGTGCACAGGGGCTTGGATTGTGCAGTTCAAGCCTGTGCAGCCCACACGTGGGGGTGAGTGAAGAGGCTGGTGGGTCACCATGCCTGGCTGCAGCCCCTCTGTGCCCCTCTGCCCTGGCACAGGAGGGAGCTCCCGGGACGCTCCATCCCACCAGCACATCTCCAACATCTGCCCAGGGCCTGCAGGATCCCAGACCGGGGGCATGTTCCCTTGTAGCCTCACTTTTGCTTTGTGTTTCCTCCTTCTGCCTCTCTTGAGGAGCAGAGCAGGAAGAGTCAGTGCAGATGTGCCAGGGGAGGTGAGTGGCACAACCTCATGGCTAAAACGCCTGTTTCACGCTTAAGGAAATGTCCAGGCTGGATTTTGATCCAGCTGTGGACATGGCACGTATTTTCTGTCATACCCCCCTCCTCCCCACCAGCAGTTGAAGGTCCTGTGGGGGCATTTCTGATGCTTATTTCTAAGAAAAACAAAATGACCCTGTAAGGTATTTCATAGCAGTTAAATAGAGCAGAGTTGCAGAAGGAGTTTCAGGAAAAGCAGTGTTATAAAACTGGTTTTCCGCGGTGCCTCTGGGGGCTCATACCTCGGCTGAACTGTCACTGCAGCCTTTCCGTGCCGAGGGAGCAGCTTTAGGGGTCGTTCTCCTGCCTGGCCGCCACTTTTCATGCAGCACAGGGGAACCGAACCACCCTGATGTGTCACACATACAAATTTTCACTCCAGCTGGCTGGAATACCAGCGCTGGTGGGGCAGGACAGGGACTGTGACAGTGCCCGAGCATCCCCGGCCGCGGCAGTTCGGCTGCCGGATGGGGCCGGGCAGGACGGATGAGCTGACACGTGGGCAGCAATCTAGGCCAAGTGCTGAGCTCCAGGGCTGTCCTGGCCTGCAGCAACGATGGAATCAGGGACACTCCGGGGATTCTGCTGCAGAACCTGGCCGTGAAGCGGGATGGGAAACGCCCGTGAGTGAGCGGGGGCTGGCAGAGCAGGGACTGTCCTGCCCCGGCACAGATGCCCCAGGGAAGATCCCAGGGGGTCATTGGGCAGAAGGGAGAGGAGGAAATCCCAGCAACGGCACAGGGAGCTACCACCAGAGGGCACTTAGATATTGCTCTTGCTGATCAAATGGTGTTTCCTAGCGAGACGCCAGCTCCGGATTGCCTGACAATGCACATCTAAGCCTGAGTCATTGCTGGCACAGAAAGCAAAGGAAAGCGCTCAAAAGGCATTTGAGAAGTCATGCATGAATGGGAGTTTACTAGCAGGACACAGAGGATTGAACTTTTCTTTCAGACCCTTTCAGAGGGGTCTGCCAAGGGGTCTCCACGCTGCCTGGTCCAGCGAGGTGAGCAGTGCATCACCAGCCCCTGACCCGTGTGGTACCCACAGGGCCTGGCACGGGGCAAAGAAAACTGCTCACAGTCCATCCTGCTCGCTGCAGATATGTCCTGTCTGCTCCTCACTGCAAGTGCTGAGACGAGAGTCACAGCCCTGGCAGGGATCCTGGCTCAGCACCTGCTGTGGCGTTCACCTGGCGCATCCGTGCCCTGCTTTGTATTCCAGAGCTGGGCAGAGATAGAAATATTACGTGTCTTCTGGGAAAACTTGCAGGGAATGGGTAACGAAGGAACTGTGCAGGATTTGGGTGGCTGCCAAATAAAGCCTGCAGGAATGAAGACAGCCATGGACTGCAGGCGTGAGGACAGCCGGGTAATGAAGATGGGGAACCACTTCATGAGGATGGAGGAGGACGACTTCCACCCTGGTGCTGAGAGCAAGCCACAGCACCCTGTGCATGACCCAGGATGTCTCAGAGAGGCACCCTGGGGCTCAGGCTGTGAGAGGTGGGGGCTTATCCAGGGTCACGGTGCAGCTGCAGGTCTTGGTGCCGTGCTTGGAGATCCGCTCTGAGCACAAAGAGCTTCATGGGGATCCCGGGGCCAAAGCAGCAAGAGCTGGGAGTGCTGCAGATGTAGGTGGTGGACAACTGAAGGAGGGTGGTCTCTAGAGAGGAAAAGCTGACTGCAGACAACAGAAAGCTGGTGCTATGTTGGTAATGTTAGTGACTCCTGCAAGTACCTAGAGAAAATGGATTTAACCCTGCGGGGAGAAAAGGGTCCCCAAGGCCTCACAGGAGAATCCTCCCAGCACCCTGTGTCCTGAAAATCTCACCTGGGTGGGCCCAGGGTGCTGGGAGGACGGAGACAAGGTTTGCTTTATGTTATGGCATCTCCCAGCATGTCCTGGGATCATCTTCCCAGTGATTCTCCTGACTTTGGAGTAGCCAGAGGCCCCTCCTTGTCTTTGCAGCAGGATTTCCCAAGCTGAGTAATATGAACACTCTGTTGGAATTGCTTCCAGGGGACATGGGAGAGCAGTGTGAGGAGCCCTGTGTATTGCAGCATGAGGGCACCTCTGACTGGGAGGGATATGGGAAGAGGAGTGATGGTGTGGGGAGGCAGTGGGATCCCCATCTGTGGGGTTCTCCCATCCCGACCTGCCTGGCACGTGCCCTCCTCACTCCAGCCAGGGCTGTTGCCTGTGCCAGGACTGGGTTCCCTCATGCTTTTAGGTTTGGCTGATTATTTGCAATTAGCACTAATTAGTGTCTCTTTTGACAGTGCCTTGTCTCTGCTTCCCCGTGCCTTGTCCTTGCCCCATCACGCTGCATGCTGGGCCCATTTCCTCCTGAGGCAGCTGCACCGGTCTGGGCAGCGAGGTCAGAGGGTGATTCTGGGGCTCCAACCCGTTGTCCTGGAGGACCTGCCCCATAGGGGCTTCAATTTAGGGGGCATCTGGTGCATCTCAGCTTTCCTGGGGGCTCCCTGGTTTGCTCCAGGGGTGCTGCCCAGGCAGTCGTGGTTGTTCCCCAGAAGCAGATATTGAGAGGATATTATGAGGTCTCTTTGACCACTGCAGGCAGAATGGGGCTGTGGGGGCACTGCTGGGCAGCCCTGCCCTTTGCCAGCCCCCCAGAGCCATCCCAAGTCCTGTCAGGGGGCTGAAGCCATAAGGCTGGTGGGCACAGGGTGGCTGGCACTGCCTGCTCCTGCTCCTGGCTCTGCAGGTCCTCAGGATGTTAAACCCCACTGGGAATTGGTGCAAGAGAGGTCTCAGCAGACAGACACGTTTGTTAAAGCTGCCCTACCCTCTGGAAGAGTGAGCTGGGGTGGCAGTGAGAGGGACAGGATGCTCCTGGGAGAGGTGCCCTGCTTCCCTGGAAGCAAGCCCAGGAGAGTCAGAGAGGAACCCTCAGCCAGGAGGGATGTAAAAATCCATAGTGAAAATAATACATCATGGAATCACAGAACGTGCTGAGTTGGAAGGGACCCACAAAGATCATCAAATCCAACTCCTTGCGTTGCACAGGACACTCCAACAATGCCACCCTGTGCCTGAGAGCGTTGTCCCAGAGCTCCTTGAGCTCTGTCAGGCTTGGGGTCATGACCACTGCCCTGGGGAGCCTGTTCAGTGCCCCATCACCCTCTGGGAGAAGAACCTGGTTTATGTAAATGCCAGTGCAACCCCTAGAGAATTGTCCACTGAACCCACAGTATTTTATAGCTGATTAATCTAATAGGCTGCACAGGAAAGCATTATCACCTCCACCTCCCCAGGCTTGGAGCCTGATTGCATCAAACATAAATCTTGTAAATGGATTTGTACTTTTCTCTGGGCTTTATTTTTAAAAATGAGCATTTTATTTAATCCCACAACCATTCCATGTGTCAGGGAGAGGTGGAAGCTGTGGGCAGAAGTAAAGTGCATCACATTTGGGCTGAGGTAATTTGGATGGGCTGAAGCCTTCGCAGCACGTGTGGTCTTCATGCACTGAGGAGAAACCTCTGTGCCAGCCAAAATCCGTCAGGAAACAAAAGGAAGGCCCTGTTCCTGTCAGGAGGTGTTGGGAAACCAGGCGCAGGGAAGGCGTGGTGATGGTTTTGTTTGGATGTTGTTGGGTTTGGACACAACTTCGGTGGATCTTTGCGCTCATGGTTTTGTGTGTCTGAAGAAGAAGAGCTCAGGACTGCCCAGGAACTGCTGAAATCCCCGAATCCTTAGTGCTTGGCTGGATTAGAGACCTGAAAAGCTCTGATACGTATTTTTTCAATACTCACAACAGTGTGGTTTGGTGCTTAGTAAATAGCTGTTTGACAGCAGAGCTCACAGCAGCTGGCTTCACTCATCCTTTAGAGATGCTGAAATTGGAGAAAGAGATTTAAAAGGCAGAAAAAAAGAAAAAGATTAAAGAAAAGCTGAAAGGAGGCAGAGTCAGAAAAGACACAGGCACCTTAGGAGAGCCAAATCCAGCTTCCAAAGGCCAGGAGGTGAGGGCAGGGAGCCCTGCAGGTTGTCAGGGGTTGGAGGGCTCCTGGTCATCTCTTCCCTTCTCCGATGTTTGGCAGAACCAAAGCCCCAGGTTGCCTCCATCTCCTCTTACCACCCAACCCCGACCTTTCCTTTTCTCTCCACATCTTTCTGGGGCACCCTGTGCTGAGGTGAGGAGTGCTGGGTTTGCACATGGCAACAACACACGTTTACTCAGGATCACCTGCTAAAGCGAGTGGAAAACCAGCTTTTTACCTCATTTCAAAGCTGTTTAAGCCAAATGTTCCTGTGGGGACATTAGGTGAGAATCACCTCATTGTTTTGAGCAGGAAATCAGCTTTTCTAGAACAGACAGAGAAACATTTTGTAGCCAAGCGTCTTGGTCAGATATTGGGACATGGCTCCACTCTGGGAAAATGGGCTTCCTGCAGCCTCGTGGAGGGATAGTCCCTGAGCCCCAGGACAGCCTTGGAGACCTCTTAGGCGAAGGAAAGGTGCTGAGCAAAGGCTTGGCTGGTGAAATACAGGTGTGGAGGGACAGGGCGGAGGCAGAGCCTGCTGCCCTAGGCTGACATCGGTGGGTGTCCCCTCCTGGCACTGGCTGCTGTCAGAGGGACTGTAAATAATTACTGCTAATATTCTACTTGAGCTCAAAGCCCATGTGCTGGGCCTGCACAGGAAGCTGCTATTATTATTATTATTATTATTATTATTATTATTTATTCCTTTCAAAATAGCAGTGTCATTAAAAAAATTGTAGCTAACTCAGCCTTCCCCCAAGGAGCAGACCTGCCGAGGGCTCACATGTATGAAGTGGGCTCTGCCGTGGCATTGCTCCACAGATGGTTTGTGTTTTTCTGAATCACCGATTCCAATTTTGTGTCAGGGATCTGTCTGGGCAGAAAGACCTCAGGGGGCACAACTGGGAGGTGAAAAAGGCAAAAAGACAGTTCTACTCTGACTGAAGCGGGGCCCAACCCAGCTCTGCACCAGAGGGGCCCAGCACTGCTCCGCCTTCCTCATCCTCCTCTTCCTCAGGCACCACTTTCTGAAGAGGCTGAGAGGCGCATCCAGCTTCACCCAGCAATGGTCCCCTCTCTGAGGTCCAGCGGTCCCAGCTCCCAGGCAGTGTCTGTGTGTGTCTGCCCACTGCCAGGGCTCAGGCTGCACCTTTTCCAACGTCCTGCACAGGAGTTTGGGAGCCACCCACTCTGCTCATTTGGCAAGGACCTGACCTGCACATGCTCCTGGCAGGACTGGGCTGAGGCTCAGAGGAGAGCTGGGGTGCTGGCCCAGGAGTCCACGAGAAGCCTCACTGGGCACATTTGTGGTATGGAGTGAAAAAGAGCACTAGAAATTTATTCTTCATCTGGCTTCCTGACCCATCCCTGGGACACTGAGATTTCCCTCTCAGTAGGGGCTGAACGACTGGGATACACACAGGTCACCAGCTCCACAGCCCGAGGTTCATCTCCTCCTCCCCACAGGGGCTCGGGTATTAGGTGAGATCTCCTAAGAAGCTCATCAGGCATCCCACTACCCACCATGGCCAAAAACAGGGCAGAAGGCCATGCTGTAGGGAGCGAGCCTGAGTGAAGGCCAGCACAGCTCAGCACACCCTGCCCAGCACATTCTCAGTTCAGTGGCACTGGGAGCTGGTGGTCTGGAAGCAGACCAAGGGACAATGGGAGCTGAGAAGGTCTCTTTCCTGCCTGTTCCTCGTGGCATCTCCTGCTGGGGCCAAGGGTGGTGCCAGCTTTGTGCCAACACACAGGCAGTAAGGTTTGGTGGCCGTAGGACTGACTGATGGGGCAGTGGTGGTGGCCGCCAGCAGTTCCATATCTAATGGCCATGTGCCCACAGTTGTTTTGGGGGGATGGACTGGGTAATCCCTCCCACTTCCCAAAAAACCATGGAGGGCAGCTCTTGCAGGCTCTTGCATGCCAGGGATCCTTGTGTCCTAGCACTTGGATAGGGACACCACAGCCCATGGAGGCACAGAGGCAGTCCCCTGGCTGTGACACCTGCAGGGCTCAAGGATGCGTGTCCTGGTTCCAAACAGGATCCTTCAGTCACTGAGACACTTCCTGGGGCTGCTCCCTCCTCCATCACCTTTCCCAGGTGTTTTGCCATTGCCCAGATGTTGGTGCTTCAGGAGCTTCTTTAGGTTCATGAATGTTTAGCCCTCAGTAGAGCCATGGATTTTTAAAATCAAAAGGTCGTTTCTAGGTCACTGAATAATTAGTATTGCTGTCCCCACTGTCACTAATTCCATCACAGAGAAGCAGCAGCTTGCTGAGCAATCCTCAAGCTGCAGGCTGAAAATGAAGAGAAATTCAGCACAGAAAATGCAAAATTAGGGGCATGTAGTGCCAAGGGCTATTGAGAGGAGAAGCAGGGCCAGGGGACACCAAAATTGGGCACAGGGATTCCCTACATCCCTGCTGCTCCCCATGGGGGACTCAGCTCATCCTGCACACGATGTTACTGTCAGTGAGCGCAGCACAGTGAGGAGGTGCCTGCAGCCCCTTCGTGCTGCACCTCCACCACAGGTCTGGCCTGTGGGGTTTTGGGTGCACACTCTTTTCTTGCAGCCTCTGGTCAAAGCTGTGTTGGTCACAAAGTCTGTGGGGACATCAGCGTTTGCTGTGAGCCAGGGCAAACCCTCACAGGGTGGGGGGGGAGCCACCAACTGGAGGGAAAGCTGTTGCTGTTCATGGAATCATGGAATGGTTTGGGTTTGGAAGGGACCTTAAACTCATCTTGCTCCACCTCCCTGCCTTGGGCAGGGACATCTTCCTCTAGACCAGATTGCTCCAAGCCCCATCCAGCCTGGCCTGGAGCACTCCCAGAGATGGGGCAGCCACGGATCCTCTATTGCTGCTAGAGGTGATTTTTTTGAGGAGCAACAGGATCTTTTGGCTGCATGGGATTATCTTGGGATAGATTCACTGATTGGCAAAGTGAGGGGGACCATCACCAGCTGGTGGGGGCAAATCTGACCTCCCTCACTCAAAAAAGCTTTAGGGACCCTCTAAGAGCAGGAATTGCTCACTCTGGGGTGAAGCAGCTCCTCCTGTGCTTACAGGAGCCCAGAAGCTACACTGGGTCACTGACTGCCCTTGTGATGGGCAGGATGTCCTTCCATTCCTCAGCCAGTGCAGCATGCAAAGTGTGGCAAGGTGCTTTTCCATGACCATTCCTGGGAGATACGCTGCAGGCTCATTCCAGGACCAAGATGAACAGCCTCAACTGGGAATCCTTGCGGGCTGTGAGCTGTGCTGGACGTTACAGCCATTGTCACTGTCCATCTCACACGGCAGGGCAGGGAGAGGCACTTTGGGCATCTCCTGCTCCCAGTTTTAGTACAGCTCAGTCCTTCTGGTGAGTTCTGGAAATGTTTGCTCTGGCTACGATGGATGCAGGCTGGCTCACGGAGACACTTCTGGGAGGAAGAGCGAAGGGAGGCACAGGGAAGCAAGCGTCTGTTATAGGGTCAGCAAGGCTGAGCTGGGGTCTGCTGCTCAAAACCAGCCCCCTCCACTTTCCCACTGGGTTTATGGCTCTCCCAGGGCATTGTCAGGGGCAAGCTCTTCCAGGCATGCCTTGGCACTGAGCTTTGGCTGCCTCATGGAGACAGTTTCCCCAGCAGTCCCTGCCTGGCAGCAGCCTGGGGAGAGGCAGCTGCCTCTGAAGGCTCTGGAGCAGCTGGACATGTCTGTGTCCCAGCTTGGCCAGGGGTGCAGAGCAATGGCTCCCCAAGAGTCACACTACCTTCCTCCTTGCCTGGCAGCAGAAATCACCCTCTGTCCTTGCCACGGCTTTTGATTCCCAGGCCAGCTTGGATGCTGGGTATGGTGTAAAATTCCCCACTTTCAGCATCTCCATATTTTAGACTTGGAGAAACAAAACCAGGACAAAATAATTCAAGTATTCCTTTTGCAGTTCCCATGCTCTGCTGGGTTGAAAGGGAAGCTCTTAAGAGATGGATCAAGTTCATTTCTATGCCTCTTCATTGGAAATATGCATTCCTAGAAATCCAGAGCAGTCTCTTGTTGCAGTGCTTGGTGTTGCATAGCTGCTGCAGCTTTCCCTGGGAGCGCAGCGGGGGCTTCTTGGGACAAGGCAGAGATTCTCTGCCCTCCTGCAGTCCATCTCGGACTCCCCGCACCGCTGCTCCAGCTGCCAGCCTGCAACTTCAGTGATGGCAAAGGAGGCGAGAAGGCTCTCTCGCATGGCACTGCAAAGGTCTTTACTCCATGCTGCCTCCCCAAAGCCTGGGGCCAGCACACGGGCTGGCCCCCAAGGCAGAGGAGAGGAGCTGTTGGCAGGCTGCTCCCAGGGGCAGAGAGAGGGAGAGAGAGAGAGAGTCACATGGCTTGGAGCCTCAGTTTACCCGGGTGCCAGGGGGGCGGGGAGAGCACATGGGCAAATGGTTTCAGGGCACAGGGGTGGTACATGGGCGGTGTTGGGATACAGGAACCAATAGGGAGAACTCGAGGAGTGGCCAGGACTAGGGGCAAGGGATGGAGGGAGACCTCATGGAGAGGGCAGGAAGTGATCAGGAAGAGGGGGTACAGTGCCACATTCTCTATTCCCAACACCCACATGGCAGGACTGGGAAGGATTGGGCAGCTACGAGTTGGCTTTTGAGTTACTTCTCCATATGAGCAGCAGTGGCGGAAGCAGCAAAAATACCTTCTCTGTTTCCCTAGGTCAGGAATGCAACCCTGGGGCATTTCTTTTTATCTGGAATAACCTACTTTAGCCAATTCCCAGAAAAGTCACAGGTGCTCTGCAATGCCAAGCAAACCAGCATGGAAGGAATTGCTTTCGTTGGGAGCCATCCTGTGAGGCAAAGCCAGCTTGGGATGCTCCATATCTGAGTTACTGGAGCATTGCCCCATCCATTACCAACAAATTTGAGCAATTACTAAACCCAAAACTTTGTGACCAGTGTTTTTGTCTGACGTTTCAGTTTGGTTTTTGCTTTAAGCATTAAAATGAGCACTGGAGACATGAGAGGCAGTGGGATCAATGCTGAGGGTCGTTCCCATGTGCTATAAAGGGAGTGTTGGGTTTGGAGTGAGAAATTAAGCTAAAGAGGAAGTATTTTCTTCCAAAATAAGGGCCCTTCATGGCTTGGCAAGGTGTAGAGCAGCTGTTTCCTGCTTCTTTCCTGCTTCTTCAAGCACTAGCCATTGGCCAGTGGGTATCAGCTTGGAGCAGAATCTGGCCCAGATAAGTTTCCTGATGTTACTCAGACAAATGGAGCCATTTTATCCGTGTGCTCAATTCCCCCCAAACCAGAAAGCAAATTTCTAGGAATATACTGCTCATAACCATGGGCTAGCTCACAAAGGAGATACAGATGTGTGTAAATATGCTATTCAGAGGAACAAGTGAGAGCAGAATAATTTCCAGTGGAAACAGAGTAGTCGATTGGGTGAGCTGCTGGGGTGAAAGGCTCAGGGAGAGCTGGGCTGGTGCCGCAGGGCCCAGGGATGGATATCTCAAACCCTTCCAAACCAGTGAGGGCGAGAGGAGAGGGCAGGGGCAGGGGGAGGCTGGGGGAGACGCTGCCCATGTACATGGAGCAGGGTCCGGGCTCACCTCTCCCCAGCCAGCGGAGCGAGCGTGGGGTGGGACGGGAATCCTGCCCTGAACACGAAGCGTGAAATCCACGTCCAACAAAAATTTCGGCTAGTGCATAATGTAAGCACTGGATGGGTTTGCAGCCAGGGCTCTGGCGCTGAGAGCGTTGAATTAAACATAGGGTGACTCAGCGCTCGTCCGCGCCAGCCGGGGAGCCGGGAATGCGGGGACAGGTGCATTATTGATAGTTTCATTTTCCCCAGGTTTGAGCGCCCGGCAGAGAAGCAGCATCTGCGGCGCTTAGAGGGGGACACGGTGTGGCCAGACTCGGCATTTGCAACGCCTGCCTGCTCTTCCTGCTGCTCCTGCTCCAGGGATTTCTGCATCCAGCCTCTCCCTCCTGCCGCTCTCTACCTGCAGCCCCTCCACCCTGGGCGGGAGCCCCAAGGCAGGGCAGCATCTGCCCCATCCTCCGCCCCCGGAGCTCCAGGGAGCTGTGGGGGCCGCACAGCCGGGTCCCCCACGCCAGAGAGCGGCCCTTGGGGCTTGGAAGGGGTGGGAGCCCCTGAATTTGCCTTTGGCCGTGCTGATGATCCCAAGCCCTCCTCTACTTCAGCCTCTGGCGACTGCCCGCGGAGCCGCAGGCCCTGAGGGCGGAGAGCACAGGGTGTTCCGGCAGCCTTGGAACAGCAGGAAGCAGGACCAAGCCTCGCTGGAGCTGAGTTTGACAACTCATTACCTCACAGGATGATGTTCTACTTCTATCCCAATGCTTTCTGCTAAAAGCCCATATCCTGGCTCTGCAGGCCTCAGCCCGGTGAGAGCCGCAGGGCTTTGGGCTCAGAGCATCCTGCTCCGTCTCAGCTGTTTGGGATGTGAAGGGACAGCCTCATGGAAGGGGTTGGAAAACGTGAGCTAGCACTCCTGTCAGGCCTCGCAGGAAGAGGCGTGCTCTGCCTCTTCCTCAGAACCTAATTTGAACCACAAGGATGCAGTGAAAAAAAAAACAACCAAACCTGCTTTGGAAGATTTTAAAGAACAGCACGAACTAAAAAGGCAGCTGCCAAAACGAATTTCCATTATTAAAAATCAGCACTGATAAGAGCCATCTTAGATCAAATAATTTATTTAGTAATTCCATGTAAACACTTCAGATTTACTAGCAAATACAATGCTTGCTGTTCTTTTAAATAGATCATTCAAAAAATAAGAATCTATTATTAATGGCAGGTTGACTAGAGATCTCCATACTACTGTACAATAAGGAATTGGTTTTCTAATGGATTTAACATCTCGAGTTTTCTTGTTCTGCATTTGCTTTACACAAAGCCCAAAGGACACAGGTTTGAACTGCTCCCTGACGATGCCACTGCGGCCCGGGGTGTTTTGGGGAAGGTACGCAGGCAACTCCTCCCATCCTGGCATTGGTGTGAGCTGATGTGAGGGTGGGATGGCAGAGCTCGCGTGAACACTGTTCACAAACACACGCCTTTTCGGTCAGAAAACAGACAGTGAACGGTGGAGAACTTCTCTTTGGGATGTATAAAAGCAACGAACTCCATCGTTGGCATTTAGTTATCAACACAGCAGTACACATACACGTATCCACAGTCTGGAAAAGCATCCTATGAGCTGGAGAAAGCAGTGGTTCTGAGGCTTGGTACACCAGTGCACTAAAACCAAAAGAATGATACCTTCTTACATAGTCAAATGAAAAATAAATATCTTTATTTTCTGCCTACTTTATTTCAGTTTTCAAATAAATTTTAAATAAATCTGTACAAAGTATACTGTTACAGTATATATTTGTAAGTGAACTGAAATGCCTAAGTGTAACAACACTACAGGAAAGCAGTAAAGATTGGCACATCTCTAATCAAGATTAACTTTTACACTCAAAAAATACCAATGCCTGTGAAAACCCTCAAGATATTTTTGGTATTTTTATGCAAGTTGCGTTGCAAACACATGACAGACCAATTCTCCCCTGCCTTGAAAAGAAAATCACTTCTCATGGTTTTCAGAGAACATGAACATCTTTATGATGCTAAAGGGACACCATCAGGTGAAAAGAGAGAGAGAGATTTCAATTTTTAAAAATCAAGCACTTTGGTCACAAATTGTCAAGTTTTAGACTTTGTGCACTTTTGCCTATCCCCCCGAGCTCCGACTGCAGCCGGGGCCGGGGCCGGCAGGACTGCGGGAACACCGCCACTGCCCGGACCCCCGGGAGTGGCCGGAGTTCCTCCCCTGCCTGGCTGCAGGGATGAAGCTGCTCTGGCCGGGGACCCAAACCCTCAGGAGAGGAGCTGTTCCCCTTGCGATCCAAAAGGAATTAACACGAATGCCACAGGGCTGCATTTTGCGGTTTCTTTTTCCCCCCAAAAGCAAGAAACTAAAATTGATCTGACAGTGTCCCTTTGCTCAAAATAAAGACTTCTGTGCTAGAGAGGTCAGGTACTGAAACGAACTTGTTCACAGGGTCAAAGAGCCAGGTACATCCCAAAATTCAAATTTTCAAATCCAACTGCAGTTATTAGATTCATGAGCTCTCAAAATCTCCTAATATTTCGTTAAATAATTCCCATCTGGGAATTGGGAATAAATACTACAGATTAAGAGCGAGAGCTTTCTCTCTTAATCTTTCCAAAGATATAGTCACTCAAAGTTTACATGCTGAAAGTTAATCTTACATTAGAATGTAATTGGCTGCAACATAAACCTATAAATAAATCAACTACCATAGATTAAACTCTGTTAAATATTTCTAAGTTAATAAAATATTGACAGTATTATAAAATTACAGTATTTACAATAAGAAAAATCTAGACTAATATATACCTTTAACAGATCTCTTCTCCAATTTGGGATTGCAACGGAATTATGAATATATGAACAATTTATTAGAAAGTTGCATTGCAATTATCAGGTTTTCCATTAGAGCTAGAGAGAGTGAGCTATCACTGCCTTTGGAAAAAACAAAAAGTGACTTCTGATGGTGGGGTGTAGCTTTTGAGTACCAAACTGGTAACAGGAGTCCTCCGCAAGACGTCTGAAGATAAGGTAGGACCAGCCTCAACTGCTCAGATTAAGGTTGTATTACAGAACTGCCAGCAATCAGAACCACCCAGGCTGCAAAAGGGGAGGAAAGGTAGTTTTCAGCTCAAAGTGCACAGCTGGAAGGGCTCCCCTCATTCTGGACTCCAACTAAGGCTGCAGGAGCTTCGATCTGCTCTCAGGAATGGCAAAACCCTCAGCTCGGGGTTTGTGAGGAGGAAACGAGCCACGGTGCTCCTTAAAGGGACATAGTTGGGCTGCAGCTATGCCAAAAACACCCGTGTCAACCATGTACAGCAAAACCAGACTGGGCATTTGAGATCCTCTTTGACTTGACTTTTTAGGAGGTTATGTTTCTTGGGGGTCAGGGATGGGTTTTGGTTTGGGGATTTTTTTTGCATTTTGTTCACTCGGGAGAAAAAACTTGGCTGGGACCGTGCTGTCAACTCATTTTCTATCCCTCATCAGGTTCTCTGTTTCTGGGGTATTAAAAAAACATGCAGTGTTTGGGTGGCAAATACTTGAGGGGAAAAAGGAGGCTTCAACACTCTGAAGTCAATTTGTCTTGGGATAAACCGAAAGCAATTTGAGTCCTTAAAAATCACCAGCTGCCTTTGGGGTCTCAGACACCCAGTGATGTCCTTTTAAGGATCAGATCTTTCACTTGCCCTTTTTCCCAGCCTCGGAGGAAGAGTTTACAATGAGTTTAGGAAGGGCCACATTCACATTCTCTCCCTCCTCCCCATGTCACATTTGCTTTCTAGAAAAAAATGAGGGGAAACCTAAGTTTCAAACTCCTTTCCCGCCCTTCCCTCCCCCAGTCCTGCTCTCTGTAAACCAGAAATGGCAGTTTTTGGTGTATATTTTGGGATAAATTATTTTCTCAGCCCCAAGCCTGAAGATGCTAGTGAGACACCTACCCGCAGGCTTCGGAGAGGAGGAGCAATTTAGGGGTTTCTAGCAGTTCCCGTGGTGGGCAGGCGGGAACACCTCTGTCCTTAAAAGCAGGATTTAAAATGGTAAAAGAATAATTTGTAAACTCGGATCTACATTACCAACAGAAGGCTCTAGGTCCTGCGGGCTCCAGTTCCCAGAGATGCAGAGCAGGAAAACTAGAAAGAGAACTCGGTACCTTTCAACCACCTGCTGGGTTGTACTGGGGGGGAGTGGGGAATGAGAGAGACAAAATGCCAACTGACCTTATAAACAAAGGTATGTTTAGGGCTTCTGGTTTCAGGAATAAACCGATATTTACTGGTAAAAGTCTGCCAAAAAACAAAAACAGAAACACAGGATTACTGGTAAATATTGGTTTATATGGAGAACTTAAAAAAAAAAAAAAAAAGATGTCATTGTGCTCCTGTTCTCCATGTG
>VZRR01011069.1:86716-102603 GCA_013398015.1 Oreocharis arfaki
TTCCCTGTAAAAGTTGGGTTTTAGGGAGAACTTAAAAAAAAAAAAAAAAAAAGATGTCATTGTGCTCCTGATCTCCATGTGCTCCCAGGCAGGACCCACAGCATCCCTGCACCCGGCCGTGTCTCTGGCACCCAGACACCTCAAACCAGAAGCCTTGTGTTGAGAGGAAAGTCGTGTTTCTTTCCTTTACTCCCCTTAAACTACGTGTTTCTGGATTCCCCCCTCCCTCCTCTGCAAGGCTGGTCCTACGGGGCTTTGGCTCAGGAGATGGGAAGTCTGCTTCCAAAAGCACTTGGAAGTGAAGTTGTACATAATATGGTATCTCAGCACAAGGCTGCTGGAGCCTGAGCCTCGGCTGCTCTCTGAGATACCATAAAATATACAAGACTGAGTGTATATTTTAAATAAAGCATTTTCTTGTAAGTGGCATAAACCCATTCATTTTATTTACATGCTTATTTATTTCCAAAAATAGAGTTGGTCCACATTGGACAAGAGAAATCAAGAAGCCATACAGTAGAAGAGTTAAAAGTCCAACATTTAACCAAAGTACAATGAATTTCCAGAAGTCTGTGGCTGACTTGAACCACAGAAACATACACATGAGCCACACAGACATTTGTACATAGAGCATTATATTACCAATAATATTTGCAAACATGAGGTCAAGATGGCTAAAAACCCAGCAGGACTGACCCGGGGGTCCTGGCTGAACACAAGTGGGTGCTGAGGGGCCGTCACTGCTGTGGGGAAACACAACTCTCCAGAGATTTTGCTTCGCTTTTGGTTTTTTCTTTAACTGAGAAAATCCTAATTTTTCTGCCCTGGGGATCCAAATTGAGGACATGCTGAAAGCCAACCCCAAGGAGCTCCCTAAATGCGGGGGTGCCGGGGGCTCGGCGCTGCGGGACAGCGCAGACGCCGCACGGCACCGGAACCCTGCTGCAGGGCAAAACCCTGCCCTCTGCTACTCGGCCTCAAAGATCACCTGGAAAAGAAAAAGTTGGGATTTATACCCTTGTGGTGTACTTGGGGGTGTCTGAAAAACGTCTGGATGGGCTTTGTCTTGAAAACAAGGATTTCCCTCCCTTGCCATGGGCAATTTTTGGCATTAGTTATTCCAGTCCTGTCTACCTTTCCTGGAAGACCACAAATATCCTAGAGGATGTTGCACCAACAGATGAGGGAATAACTTTTTACATTAAAAAAAAAAAAAGCTTGGAGGATGGACAGCAGAAAAAAAAAAAAACAAACAAATGAAAAAGATGCCTTATCTCTGCGTGAGGGCCCAGCTTGTCTGGGTATTTCCATGGACCTCACCATGATAACATCTCAGTGTCTCCAAAGGATGGAAAAACAGACTTAAATCTGTATGTTCTCCTGCAGAGAACCACAGCAAGTCAAAGGGGGAAGACAGTTGTAGCACTTCTGGTACTTCTACAAACCACCCACAATACGGGGTAGAACCACACGAAAAGGGTATAAATTAATTTTCCTTTCTCAAGTCATCTTTGACACTCACGCTATTAAGCCTAGTCCAATGTGAATGCTAGTACAGAGCTAATGTACAGAATACCAGGGATAATTATCGGTACCTAACAGGATTTAAAGGCGAGTATACTCAGTACATTTATTAAAAAACACTATTACCAGAACGCCAGAGCTCTGACAGCAGTTACACAAAGCAGCCGTGCAGGTCTCTACGAGGACGGAGCCTTTAAGCACAAGTCGCTATGATCATCTGAGCCTGTGACAGACAACCCGATCTCCTAATTTGTTTCCTAGAACATTTCTAATCGCAGATGTGAAATACATTTGAAAACAGAGATGGGCCTGATCCTGTGCAGTTGGGTACGCACAACACACCCCAGTGAAACTCAAAGCCCAAATTCCTAAAGAGAGAGCACAAGAAGTTGTTTTCTTACATCAAATAACTATCATGCAAGCATACCACGACGGTTTTATACTGAATACTTCAAAGTCAGCTGGTATAATTGAACAAGAAGTGAGCAATCTAATGGATTTCTAGGGGTAGGGACAAAGGTTGTGCCAGTGACAACCACCCGATTACCAGGGAGAGCAGCACAGGGACACTGTGGGGGTCTAATGAGCTGTGGTACAGAGGAGCTCCCACTCAGCAGCCTCCCAGACCTGCAGCTCCACCTGGAATGTGCAGGATTCCTGTGGCAGGCTGCACACCTTCACTTCATTTGCTCTGCTGCCAGAATCTGAGTTCTTCTTCCTGAATGAGCAATTCACTTACAGCCTGGCATACTGATGGAGCATTAAAAATTGCTTTTTTTTGCCCTGTTGCCTGTTGCCTCTCATGTCCCAGGGTCAGCCCCATGCTCACAGCACCAAACCTCATGCTCTTCTCAACTTTCCAGCCATAGCCAGGCTGTGGTCACTTCTCCAGTATAACCCAACCACTCTGCTCCTTGTCTTTAAACATAAACTCTGACTGAAAGCCTCGCAGTGCCTGCAGTTATCCCGCTTCTATTGCAAACTCCAACAACTTATCAAAGCACTCACTCTTTGGTACCACGATCTACTGGAGACAGGGAAGGTGGGAGGAGCCAGGGTATTTGTCATGACTCCTAGACTTTTAAGAAGCCTAAAACTAAGCCAGAGCAGCCAAAGGTTGCTCTGGCTGACACCAATTACCTGTGGGTCCTCCTAGGTCTCTCGAGAAGAGACATAACACAGGTCTGCACGTGCACAAGAGCCAAAAACCCTCACTCAAGGACAGACCTAGACAAGAGCTGGAAGATGCTGCCCAGACCTCTGTCCCTGCTTCCTCCCTTTCTGCCCATTTTTAAAATCAAGAGTTTTTTCTTGGTAAAATAAAAGAAAACAGAATGTACCCACAATATCAGCTGCTGAGGCACACTCTGGGATCTGGCAGACCTGCAAGTCCGGCTCAAGGCAGGAACTGGGGGTGTTGCTTTACAGGAGAAATCTAGATACCATATTACCCAGTACTCTGGGCTTGTTTCTCCCCTCAGATCAGGGCCCTGCAACCTGGACCTAGTGGTGTCCACCAGAAAAGTTCCATGAAAATCATCCCTTCTCTACCCAGCAACTTTGGGTTCAATGAAACCATTAAATGGAACTCATTTGCTCAAAGGGTGAAGATGCAGACTTGGAAGCCTTTAATCACCTTCTCTAACTAGACTTTAGTCTACGTTTTGCTCCCCAAGTGACAAATATCAACTGCAACCAAGGAAGCACTCCATAATATTTCTCTTCTCATCACAAGCCTATTTTTTATCCTGCTGTTTGTCAATGTGTTCAGAGGTTCTGGCAGGTGCCCCAGCAAACCCGACTGATCATGGAATCCAAGAATGCATTGGGTTGGAAGGGATCACCTGGTCCAACCCCCTTTCTTTGCAGAAAGTATGTTGCTTTCCACCTCTCACACACTGAAGAGCTACAGCACTTCAGCTTCTCCTTCTCCAGCTGGAGTTCAGGGTTGCTGATCTGCAATTCCCAGTGCCTCAATTAATACTTTAATTAAAAAAAAATAACCTGACATTAGGATGTTATCTAGTCACAGAGAATACTAAGCTGTTTTTTGACAGCCCTGGTTTTGCTAGTACCTTTAGTGTTTCAGTCCCAAGCTTTTCTAAAACCCCTTGATACACCCGTTGCTTCTCCACTTGAATTTCCTACTTTTCTCGAGCATCTCTGCCTCACTTGAGTTTCAGAGGGAGGTTACTTATCTCACCCAAAAGGACGAGGTGATGGACAGCAGGCTCTCCAACATGCCCTGTGCTCCAGAATGACAGAGAAGAGTCACTTCAGTGGCATGAAGTAGTGCTGGAAATGAATTCTGTCTTCAGTCCTGCACACCCAGCCCTGTCTCTGATGTCCCTCAGACATCATTGGCTCCCCAAGGCCCCCAGCTCTGCAAAGCTCCTCCTAAACTGCTTCATTTCCTGATCATGGTTACCTGCCCTACCACATGGTTCTTCCAGTCTGCTCCTCAAGAGTTGGACTTCTGTCCTTTGATGGAATCTTCCTGAACTCCAGAAGTCCCTTCCTTTATGACTATTTTTAACAACAGTTTTAGGGTTCTTTGCTCTTTCTTGACAGAGTTCTGCCTCACCTGGATGCCTGGAACCTTCCCAGGTATCTATGGTAAGTCTAAGGACTCAATTTTTCTGATCTTCTCTCCTGCAATATCTTGTAACACAAAACTCACTTTTAGTCCAGCACCTTCCACCCCTGAGAATGCTGAACCTGTAATTCAGTGACCCCCAGCTGGTCACTGCTACTTAACAACTCAACAACAATTGTACCTTGAATCAGTTCTTATGTTTTAGTCCTAAACGAAGGCTAACTCCAGACCAGGCTCTTACAAGAAATGATCCTTTAAGTAAATCAAGATGTTTGCTCACCAAAATGTTAGCCAGTTCCTTCTCAAACAATCTGGCTAGATGGCATGGTCATAATGGAACTTACTTTTTCTAACAGGTTTATGAAGATGCATGAGCCTGTTTTTTTCCCAAGGCTCATGAAATCCAAACTTTCCTCTTGTCTTGAATAGAAAACTTCCTAATACCTCCATGTCACTAAAACACAGAATTTATATCCAACATAAATGTGGCTGTTTGGTCGTGAGTACTCCAATTTCCTCAAATTTTACAGCAACCTTTTAGATGTAGTGTTCCTCCTTTATGACCTAACATACCTGCTCAGTGGAGTACAATGGCAGGTAATGCAGTATCTTATTGATTTCCATCACCCCCACCATGTTTCAATCAGGCCAGCTGCGCTGAGGTCTTTTTTCACCACCGAGCAGACTACAACAACTATTTTTGTCTCCTGTTGCCCCCCTGTTGTGCAGATGTGCCCATTCCTTGCTCCAGCTCACAGCCTGAAGCCGGCTGTCCCTTCCGTGCACACAACTCTGCTCCCAACCTCCGTGTACCCCAAGCCCCAGCAGCCTCAGCCTCCCCCGAGCCGTGCTCAGTCTGTCCTCCCCAAACCCTGCCCACTTCCCATGCCACCAGTCTGGGGATGCCTGGGATGAAGTGGGAACGCTGTGGAGTCACAGCTCCTCACTTCACCTCCCTGTCACAGCCTTTCCCCAGGCACGCACTGTGACTTTAGGAAGAGGTACTGCCATGTTCTTAATTCTGTCTCCTTCCTGGACACCCAGATTTAGATGTCCAGGTATCTCAGCTTCAAGAATGACAGCCCCAGGCTTGCTCCAAGCACTCTGATACCTTTCAAGGTCTATGTGTCCAATCAACAGGCAAATACTCTGATGGATCTCCTAATCATTGGGAGCTTGTATTTCCCATCAGCAAATCCTCTGCCATTCAAACCTCCCACAGCTGCTTCTCCAGCTCCTGGCGGCACCTCCAGAACACAAATCAACTCCTCAACCAAGGCTTTAGATATACATCACCCCTTTAATCCCCTTGAGTTTCAAGTCTCCACAAATACAAGGCAAGGCAGCCAGTGCTGTGGTGGGAATGAACCCCGACCACGTGCAGAGGATTTGATGCCATCTCTCCTCCACCAGCTCAGCAGTTCTGGCCTCAGGATGCTTTCTGGAGCCTGGAATGCCCCCACCTGTTGCTCCATAGGGTATTTTATCAGCAGACAATCACTTGTAAAGCGTGTCCTCTCTGCACTCTCATGTGCAGTTCTTTGTGCAATTAAGCCAATGTACTTCGATTCCCATAATTAAGCTAGGAATTTTACTTTATGACCATATAAAGTCCATCTTTAAAAATAGACTGACCGTTAACAGATTCTTTCTTTTAAATTACTTTAAACTGCCAATTAGAGACTTGCATTGGACAAGATAAGTTACATATGGCCTTGCAGAAGCCTGCAAGGACTCATTTTCCAAGACTTTTATTGACAGGTGAAGCTCAGAAGCCAACTTTTCTTTTTTCAAGATAGAATGAGCCTCTGAACACAGCAGACCTATCCTCAAACCAAACTGTTTGTATGCATGAAAGCAGAGATGGCTTTTACACAAATTTGCAGTGCTTAGGTCAGAGTTATTAATGACAGAAAATAATTCAAAGCCTTTAGTCCCTACTTTGCTCAGACCTGCCTGGTTGCCCTTCAGCAGCCCCTGGCAACAGTGAACTGTCTGTCATTTATTATTTAAATAAAACAATCTTTTTAATAAAAAGAAATTCTGACCCCATTTAAACTCTGTACCTGACAAGACACCGGCTTCTTTCCTTCACCTCTGGTGCTGCTCACACAACATTTTTTTTAAGCTGACCTGCCCACACAGCTCCTGATAAGCCAATGCTACATTGCCAGCTCTCCTCAGCATCACTCGAGTGGGAGGTTTAAATACCAGATTTCACAAAATCCTTTCTCCACGATTCCTAGCCCTGGCATTTCTTGAAGTATTGACAGATCAGCAAGCCTTCCCAGCTCGCCCAAAAGTGAGCCAGCTGGACCTGCTTCTGCTGGACTGACACAGAGAGAAGAGCTGGTCCCTGAAATCCCAGCGCTCACCTCCCGACCCCCAGGTGAGTTCTGAGGAGCCTGGACCGGCTGACACTGATGTGCCAATGCAGACTCACTCCCCAGGAGCTGCTGGTCTGAGCTTCCCAGCCCATATGAGATGCCTAGGCAAAAGGTGAGCCTGGGCAAGTTCCAAACTTCAGGAGACGGGGCAATAAAGCCATCAGCCTACATCGTGCTCACTATTGTGCAACCAGGACAGAGAAATAAAATGCATTCCCCAGGGAGACACTAGAGCAAGCCCAAGCTGGGGGACAGAGACATGCAAACCAAGGCGGCTGCCTTTCAAATGACAGTGCTGCTCCCAGACATCCCAACAGACAGGTCCTGCCCGATGCACAACCACTGTCCTGCCCTCTGACAGCCGCCTTTCTACCCAGAGTGAGAACAAAACCCCCAAACCTCTAATGTCCCAACCTCCATGGCAATCTGAGCCTGAGCCATGCATCAAGACATTCACCAGTAACAGAAAAAATGACTACTGCTCATTTACTGACCCTCAACTCTCAGCAACAGAAACTATCAAGGCCTGTATGGCATGGACACAGCCTCCTCCAGCCTCATCTCAGCACCGGCCACGTCAGCACAGCTGGGGACACAGAGGAGCTCCAACCATGCTGGGGGGGGTCAGCCCCGCAGCAGAGCCCCCGCAGCCACCCCAAAACGCCCCGTGCCAGTGCTGGCCCATGCATCAATCCAGAGCATGATGATGATGATGATGTCTGAGAGCCCAGGCTCAGCTCCCAGACCTTCCTGCAAGCATGACAGCAACACCTCGCAGCCAAAACCACTGACATGTGTCAGTAAGACGCGATCCCTTGCACCAAGGCACTCCCCCACGGGGCTGCTGCATGGTCTCTGCACCTTGTTCGGTACCACAGCTGAGCCCACTGGGGTCAGCGTGGTCCCGGGGCTTCAGATGCAGCTTGCAAGCCACTTTCACAAGCAATTCTCCATTGAAATCAACATCATGACTGGGATGACATTTCAACACAAGGAAGTTTTTCCCAAATGCTGTCTAAATCTCTCCAAGTCATGCACTTGCCATCCCAGTGGCACACACTGGATCAGCTCCCACAACAGCCTCCTCCCTCCGAGGTCTCCCAAGCCAAGAGGGACACATCCTTCCTTGCTGCAGATGTAAATCCACACCTCTCACCTCTCCAATCTTGAACAGAAAGAATGAAGCTGGCTTTTTTTTGCTTCCTGAATATTTCAAGATAGTGTTTCAAGAAAAAAATGCTTCAATGCCACAGCCAGGGAGACTCAGCAGAAACTCCCACTGCCAGTGTTGCAGCCAGTCCTCTTTGCACTTCAGTCTGCTATGCGGCCTAAGACTCAGAAAGGGCTAAGGTGTGTGTTTTTGCAAAGCTAATGTCAGGATGGACAGCAAACCAACTGATAACCAGCAAAGCCAAGGAATTGTCTGAGTTAAGACCGAGTTCCCTGCTGGGGAGATCCAGCAGATTCCCATTCAAACCAAGCAACCTCCCAGCTGATGGCTGATCCAGAAAGGAGCAGAGGTTCACCACATGTCATGAACCTATGCCTCAAGACCAGGTGTGGAAGTGGCCAGAGTCATCAGCACAGCCAGAGCCAAGTTCAACACCAAAGCAGTCCCTGCTCAGGACCTGACAGCTACGTTATCTGTGTTTTGGGTATTTCACTCTCCTGCAAGCTCTAGCTTGGTCTGATAAACCTAATGCCCACTGGTTGGTAGAACTTGTCTTAGTTAAACCCAAACTGGATCAGGTCTTGCGCTCTGAGGCTGCTCCAAGGTACATTACACAGGGACAGCAGAACTTCCCGACCGAACCAGACACCCGATTCGAGCTGCAGAGATACTGCCACAGCCCAGGTGATGTCTGGTCACCCAAAATGAGACAACACTCACATGCAGGCAAAATCTACAGCCAGCCTGAGCAGGCTCCATCTGGGCTGGCCATGGTGCCTTCCAGAGCAAAAAGCTCAGGACCAGATCCCCTCTCTGTGTAAAGCAGCGGCAGCAGTATCGATCTGCAGAGGGACAGTGAAGCATTGTTCGGGGATATCCAGCCATTCACTCTGTCTTGTTTTAATCAGTCAACATTCAAAAGACAGATAGTGGGGCCAAAAGTCCTCTATCTTTATCTTTTTTCACTTAATCTCCAGCTGACATTTTTCCATGAAAACACGCCTCGTTTCTTGCTGTATGACTTCAACTCTCCCTCCTCTGTGATATTTTGCCTCAAACAGGCTACACAACCGGTTACTACATTTATAGAGGTGGGAGTGGCATGCTTTGACTCTTCCAAAACACAAAATTCTCATCTAGCTTCAGCCACTGAACTGCCAGGATGGGACAAGCAGAGCTACCCCAGCCAGGGGGCTCAGCCCCTGCTGCTCCATGATCCCCTGGGATCAGCTGCCTGACATCCCTCAGCTGCTTGTGGCAAAGAGCCACGGTCATCAGGCTCTCATGGGCTTCTCTAAGTGCCATCCTCCATACCTGTGCTGATGCTAAAGCACTTGCATGGCAGCCCAGGTGTACCTTGGCCATCCACCTCTGCCACATCCAACCTCCCACCTTGCTCTGAAAGCCTTTTCCCACCCTCCAGACAGACAACACCTTTACTGTGACTGCTGGGAGCTCCTCCCCTGGGACAAACTCTTTTCACCCAGCCTGAGTCTGCCAGCTCAGGAAATGCCTTCATTAGGGACAGCACCACACGTGCCCAAACGCCAACCCGCTCATCCTTTCCCTTCCAATGTACTCCTCCAGCAGCAACTTCTGTGCCATCCAAATTGCAGTAAAATATCCAGAATGCCACTGGAGAAGTAACATTGAACCCCTGCAAATGGATGATTTGGCCTTTACTTCTCTCTGGTATCTGCAGCTGTTCTGCACTAACAACAAGCAACGCCAGCCCAGTAAAGCCTCGGGGCCCATATGTAATTCACAAGAAGTGGGATTGTTGCACACCCTCATGTGAGCTGCCTCTCTCCCAGACTGCAGTGCTGCTAACACACAGTCCCACCAGGAACTGAAACGCTTTGGGAAGATAACAAGCAAAGGAGAAGGACAGGCAGGCTAAGAGAAACTCCCAGAGCAGACCCAGGACCATCTGGCATGAGCGGGAGAGGGAAGGCAGCCTCTGCTGGGAGCAGAGCAGACTCCAGCTGTGGAGCTTCCGGAGAACTGCCACACTAGAGGAGCATCCTTCCTGCGCCATCACCCTCAGCCATCCCAACACAACACATACCACTTCAGGGAAAAAAAATAAAAAGCCATGAACTTCAGGCCCAAAGATTAGGCTCTGGGTAATACAAGCTTTTAAAAAAGGTTATAATTTTGGAAGTCCATTTTAAATTAACCTTAACTAGCTTTAAACTCTATATACTTATCTCCTTGCCATGCTCACAACCCACGCACATTTTGCGGTGCCAGCGAGCTAAATCATGTGCAAGTGAGCAGAGTAAAAGGAACTACAGAAAAAAAGCTCTGGGCAGAAACTCTCTTTCATTGTTGCAAGCAGCACAGGAGATGGCAACAGCAGAAGGAATCAGGAATAAAAATGGAACTCGCTTGTTTACCTTGTCGGTTTTGTCAAAACAATGTGACAACGCTTTGCGTGCAGCCCGTTTCTCTGTTCTGCCACCAAAAATTCAGAGCCCTTCACCTATCTTCACACATTACAGGAGAAAGCCAAGAAGAGCAAAACTTTTAGGGAGAGAAATGAGTGTGCAAAAGGTAAAAAAAGCTCAGCATGAGCATTTCAAACTACTGGGCTCCTCTTCCAGGTAGTCCAAACACCACCAGGAACAGTGACCCTCCAGCTGCATGAGCTGAGTTAACAAGGAGCAGGCAGCCAAGGAAGGAGGAGAGTAAGACAATAAAGGGAAAGTTTGGGTGAGCCTGACAAAAAGCAAAAGAAAAAAAAAAAAGAAGAAAAAAAAAGCAAGGAAAAAAAAAAGCTCCAAACTGGGTTTCTAAAAATGAAAAATTCTTGACAGTGTCTTTTTAAAAGAGAAACTCCCAGCGCTTCAGGCAGAGCCCTACCTCTCCAACAGCCACCCAATACAGAAGGAAGCAGCAGGTTTTTGAAGGAGCAAATTGCACAGCTGTGGAGGAATTTGCTTTCACTGCCTTCTTTCCAAGTCACGTAAGAGAGACTCACTTTCTACCTGGAGGACTAGCAAAACAGAGGAAATTGCTTGGTTCTAGTTATACTTTTGAGTTTTCATGCTTGACGAGAGCCCCTAAAATGTAAACCTGTTTTAGCATTCTTGTACATTAATGTCATTGTTCTCCCTGCTGACTCCCACAACTTCTGCCACAGACAAGTCAATCAGATTTGGTATATGGTCCGGGACAGGGGAGGGGAGGGCTGGGTTTAAAGCAAACAAGCAACCAAAAAATAATCATGTCAGTGCTCTGCAAGGTGTTGGATCCAAGCTCGGTGGATCTGTTGAAGTCTTTGATCCAAAACACTTGGCAATTTCACTTAAAAAAAAAATGAAACAAACCTTTGACCTGTTGTACTTAGAGAAAAGCAAGTGGCAGACCTTGGAGGAAGGGAGACAGCGTGTGAGGGTGCAAAAACATCATGTGCTGTAGTTCACCACTTTAGAAGAAATCAGAGTTTTGCTTTGCTTGGTTTTGCTTTTTCTGAGGTGCCAGGGAAAGGCGCTTCCCAAAGGGCGGCTTTAGAGTTTACGGGCGCCAAGGTGGAAGCGTGAAGTGAAGACATGCCAAAAACGTCAGGTTTGCATAAACCCTTCTGGAAAAAGTGCACTGTGTTTTTTAGGAAAAATGCATATCTACCAAATCTCCACTGACCAGGGGCCACTTGCGCATGCAAAGTTGCATCAATTGGCAGCATCAATGCTGACATTTTTGCCTTCTCCTTCCACCCCCTCCCCATTTTTTTTTCCTTGGGAGACATACAGCGCCACTGCATTAGAACGTACAAGAAATGAAAACAGTGAGTACGACTGATATAGATCCATTGACTTTTTATTACAAATGTACTTGATCACTTGGCTTCAAAAAAGTTTAAATCAACCCCTATTTTCTGTACGCCAGTACAAAGTAAAATCTATTTTACAAATTAAATACCTAAAAATTTGACAAAAATATTAAAGTTTGATGGAAAAAACAGTTATAAAAATCTTAAATCCCCTTTTAAGAAGATAAGAGATAACATTCCCTCCCAACCCCCACAGTCCTGTTATACAATATTAATAGTCATTTTTTTAGAATAGGTAGGTATGTTATATCTTGCTGTTAGCATACAAGTCACTCTAATAGCTTTATCTGTATATACTCCAGTTAGTGCATGAATGTCAACTGATTGAATATAATCAACTATCTTTAACTGATCCCTAATTTACATTTCATAGCTTGCATAGTTTGAAGGGACAAAGGTTACACTACAGCTAATAATAAAAAAAGGTGGTTACAGTGCTATTTTTAAAGGCAACAAAGTAATTGCTCCCAAAAAAACCCAAAAACCAACCAAAAAAAAAAAAAAAAAAACCCCAAAAAACCAAACCCAAAACAAAACAAAACAAAACAAAAAGAAGTTACCGGTCGGCTCTGAGCAGGGGTTAAATCCCCGGCAGCAGCTCTGCCTGGCTCGCAGAGTGAGCTCTGCGCTCGCCCGCTGCCCCTGGGGCAGCCCCTCTGCGCTTCCCACAGTCCCGGGACAGGTTGGGAACCGCTCTCCCGGCAGCGCTACGCCCGGCACATTTCAGCCCCTGCGAGGGATACGCACCAAGTGACACTGTCAAGTATTTATTTCCTTTTTTTTTTCCCAATTGGATTTTCAAAAGCCGAAAAGCTCTCCCGCCTACGGGCTGGGCGCTCGGCGCGCTCCCGGCCCCGGCGGCCGGGCTCCTGCCCGCCCGCGGCTCCCGCCCGGCCCAACGCGGGGGCTCCCGGTACCGGGGCTTGGGGGAACCCCGGGGGGGTCCGGCCGCGCCCCCCGGCTCCCGGGAAGCTGCGAGCCGCCCCCTCCGCAGCATCGTAAGCGGGACCGCAAAAAAGAGGCAGGAATCAACAGCGGCTCCTACTGTTTCTTTTTTTTTTTTTAATTTAAATTCTCAAAGACAGAGCAATTTCACTTTTTTTTTCCTTTTAACAAAAAAAGAAAAAATAGAATTTGAATTTGGAGAACATTTCCCCGTTAGCATAAAACCACTTAAAAGGTGGTTGTATTTCAATGGTAAGTTACTTGACAGTGTCCCTTTAACTTAAAAATAAAATAATGTCAGTATTGCAATGAATTTCAAGTTTTCTTGCACGTAGTCATTATAAAGTAGCTTTTATCATGCTCTTGGACCTACTCTACAAGACATTTAAAAGCATATCATCAAGGAAAATATAAGGCATACTTCTCAGGAATTAGCTATCTTGGCACATTTGAGCATACTGTCTTTTTTAAAAACAACACATATGGTCAAATATACCTTTCTTCTTCTAACATTTAACAGGGTTTTCTGTACTTTGTTTTAAATACTGAGATATTAGAGCCTTGGTAAAGTACCGAGCACCTCCGGGAAAACAAAAAAATCAAAACAAAAAAAGCAGAAAAATAAATCAAAAGAAAACTAAAACAACCAGGAGCAAAATCCCACGAATCTTTACAGTCATTTTAGTCTTTCATTATCATCATTCATCAAGTCCTTGAACATACAGAACGTGCGTTAAAAGAAGAAAAAAAACCAAACCAAAACAAAAAAACCAAGGAAACACGCAGAAGAAACCTAAAACGAGACAAAAACTGACCACAAGTTCTCGGCCACTGTTCACAGAACTGCCCGCGGGCTGTTCCAGGCTGTACTGGTTTGACTGGAACCGCGCGGCCCGTGCGCTTCTCGAGTCAGCCGGATCCTGGGCAGGATCCGGGCGGCGCGGGCGAGGAAGACCACGGGAGCAGCCTGCCTCGTTAGCGATGCTCCCAGGAGCCGGGAGGGACGGAAGGACACTCTGCCGTGCTCTCCTCGCCTCCCGCTACTTATTGCTGGGAACGCACCGCGGCGGCGTGGAACTACGGGCGCCGGAGCGCGTCGGTCGGCAGCGCGACAACTTTGGGGAGGGCAGTGAACAGCAGGACCGAGACAATCAATCAAGTAGCAAAACCAAAGCAATTAAATTCCTAACTACGTCTAGCAGCATGGAGAGTGCAGTCCCGACGCATCACAGTTGAAGTACAATAATCGCTGGAACTGCCCATCCAGAGCCTCCGATTCAGAAGCAGGTTATCAGACACATGTTTACATGCAATTGAGAACCATTTCAAATGTCACATTACGCACTCAGAAAAGCTTATTTCACTACTGGGAAATAGGAAAAGTGCACATTAAAGCAATTTTAAACATTTCCAGTGATTGTTTAAAAAGAAACAGAAACACCTCGCTACCAGCGTCTGGTGTTTAACTTTCTGTGAACACTAACAGCAAACTTCTTTCAAGGGCAATAATGCATGGTACAATGGAAACAGCTTGTTTTGACACTTACAGTACATCTCAAAAAAACCAAAAAACAAAAAACCAAACCAAAACAAAAAACCAAGAAGAAAAAGGGAACTGTAATTTCAACTGGGAATAAAACGACAGCAGGAAATCAAATTCTTTAAAACAAGCTTTTTTTTTGTTTTCTCCCCACCCTTCCAAAACTCGATCCTTGCCCCTCGGTAAAGAAGTGCTGGCAGCTCCTGCTCGCACAAGAGCAGCTCAGGTCTACCTGACCCCTAACTCAGCCAAGACCATTCAGCAAAATGATTGCACTCCCAAAAAACTTCCGAGTGGAACAAGATTCTAGTTTCTCTGAAACGCTCCCTACTGAATTCCAGCCAAGAAAAGAAAAGAAAGAAAAAACAAAAAATAAAGTTTTGTTTTCACTGTTTAAGGCATCTTTTTTTTTATAACATTTTATCTTCACTCGCAATGATGATAGTCATGCAGCAGTTTAATGATAAAAATATATTAATATTTTCCTATACAGCAGCAAGAAGTTAGTCAATTAAAAGCACATCAACTTTTTTTAAAAGAAAAAAAAACATAACCGAAAACAACAAAGACAACCTGTAAAAGTCTATTATTATTCTTCTTATTATTACAAACAATTTCAATTTGGAGAACACACCTGGACAGATTAGTGTTCTGACAAATCTGTGTTTCCCTAGCCTAGGCTTTGAGCAGAGCCCGCGCGCGGCGGGAGCTGGGACGGGGAGGGCAGGGCACGGCCAGGCTCGCCAGGTATGTAGCCAGTAATAATAACTAGCACCACAGCTACATGGAAATCCGTTACGGACACACACCGGCTTGGCTTTCACTGTCCAACCAAACTCCGACCCCCATGGCTCAGTGGGATCACGCTGCCCTCGCGCTGCACTGGTCCTTAACAGGCCTACGGAAGTTAACAGGGATCAAAGCATCGGTCCAGACCTCTCACGAGTTCAGGAGATAGTGCTAGTGCCAGTGGCGACACGGAAAGACTCGCTACCTGCTGTCCAAAAACAGGTGCACTGGAAACCGCTGCACGTCAGGTTAAGTACTTTAAGTACACAGAATAAAAAAAATATATTATGAACAATACAAGTACATCTCATATACACAATAATGACAATACGCCTACTCAGTTGTAAACCAAACAGGTGCAGAAAAAAAATATTATGGGAGGAAATTCTTTACTTTTCGTTTTTCTCTCTCTCTCTCTTTTTTTTTTNCATTTAGGCCTTTTTTTTTTTTTTTTTTTTTTTTTTTTTTTTTTTTTTTTTTTACTATTTGAATAACTTTGGTTCAAACGTAAAAATCACAAGTTAGCAAATTTCATTTAAATGCCTTTTTTAATAATTTTTCTTCATGTTCACAGAAGTTTCACTGACCATTTTTATATGTTTAAGGTCCAGATGCAATGCATATTGTATAAAAGAGAGCACTTATTGTTTACCTTGCATGAATTAAACCTACGTACCTTTTAACTCTACAAACTTCTGCATAACATTTAGACAAAGCTCAGACACACAGCATGCCTAGCCCTCATATATATATACACATCTCTAATCACAGGTATATAGGGTGTCAAATATACTATAGTAACCTCCATGTAAGGTTCGAAATTTGGTAACAAAATGAGAAGAAAAAACTAAAAATATTATTTTACGTGTTCTAAAATATCTCTTTTTTTTTTTTTGTGCTAAAGTCAAATGTTAGCTCAACATGAAAAGGACTTTTTTTTTATATAATTCAGCAATATTATAATCTTGACCATTTTTGCAAACACTTTTAATAATAATAGCTTAAACGTGTACAAAAGTTCTCGGTTAATTAGGGAAATAAACACTCAGTTCTTTATATTTTTAATCAAGTAGGAAACACAGTTCATATATAATGTTATT
>VZRR01011070.1:0-48375 GCA_013398015.1 Oreocharis arfaki
TCCCGGAACCCGCTCCCATCGCGGGCCGCCTGCTCCCGCCGCCGGCCACCGAGGGCGCCGATCCGGAGCTCGGCGGAAGGCAGAGCAACCCCCTCCGCCCGTCCCCGCGCAGGCGGCGCGCAGGGAACAGCAGCCGCCCTCCGCCGGCCTCGGCGGGCCGCAGGGATTCTTGCAGCTGCCCGCCCCGCTCCGGCAGACGGCGGCGGGACCCGCGGACAAAGCGAGCGGCCCCCGCCTGCCCGGCCGCGCGCACTCCGCGGGCGCGCAGGGGTTCTCGGCTCCGGCCCGCGGGTCCCAGCGCCCCCCGCACCTCCAGATCGCGCCGCCCGGCTATTGCCGTTATTGTTTTTAAGGGAAAAAAGCAATCCAACCAAACAAAATCGCCCTGAAAGGCCCCAACGGCGCATTTGAGCTTAAAAATGAAAACTTCCGCGTGCGTGAGCGGTAAATGAGGTGGGACTTAGGAGATCCTCCCCAGAAAGCCCATGATGAATCCCAAATTACTTTGCTAGATAATTAGAAAGTGTTGGTAATTATTTCTTTCATAATTCTGCGGTGTGACTGTAACAGGAAAACGATCTTGTGAAAGTTCACACGTGCAGATGTATTAGTTACTGATTCATTTGATTAAATGCTAGTCTCAAGTGCTCTGATCCACAGCTGAAGGCGGCTCCATTAGCATAACACTGATGTTTAATTTTCATACGCATAATTAGCCATATATTTAACACTAATAGCAACATGCAGCCTTCCAGCATTAAACAGCCTGGGATTCGATCTGGCCTGGGCTGAACTTTCCCGGTTACACCTAGGCTGTCTAGGGTGCGCAGTTATCACGGTACTACATCTGTGTAATCGAGTACATTTTGGCAAAGGGAGAACACCAATACAAGTGAACATTCAAAACAAATTGCAGCGTTGATGTCGTTTGAGGTATTAGCGCCGGCAGCAGGGCTGGGGCACCCCCGGCAGAGCCCGCACGGTGTTCAGGCTCCTTCGGGCAGCGACGGCCCTTGAAGCAGTCGGCCCCTGACTGTGCAAAGCTGGCACAACCGAGCCCCTCTGCTCCTGGTTTTGTTTTTTTTTTTTTTTTTTTTTTTTTTTTTTTTTTTTTTTTTTTTTTTTTTTTTTGTTGTTGTTGTTGTTGTTGTTTTTTTGGTTGTTTTTTTTTTTTCCATTAGTGGATCTGTCGATTTTAATTGCCCTCTTCCTAATGCCTCTTTTACTTCCTTTTCCCCTCTTTTTTTTTTTTTCCTTCCCCTTCTTCTCAGTGTTTTGGGGGTTTTTTGCTCTGCTCGCAATGCACAAAGTTTATTCTCACAAACTCTCGGAGGCTTGGTGCGGAAGGGGCAGTGGCGGTGTTTCCACACGCACGCGGTCTCCCCCGGCCGCCAGCTCTGCTTCCTGGCCATGGAAGCGACCACTCGAGGCGGGTCAGCGAGCTTGACCGGGTAGGGAACAGGGCGCCCCGGCAGCTCCGGTACCTTTGCCGGCCTCAGCCTGACAGCTGCAGAGAGGGGAAGCCGCTCCGCGTCCGCCGGGGCTGCCGTCTTCTCCTCCGATCGCCCGGGGCGAACCACAGTCCCTCCAACCCCGCCAGAACCCCGTGGACCGGTCGGTGAGGCTCTGCTCGCACCCGTCCTCCGGAGCACGGCCCCCGCCCCTCCGTGCATTGCTGGCCCTGTCAGCGCGGCTTCGGCGGGCGCGGGGGGGCCGCGGCCACGGGACGTCCTGACCCCGAGGGAACGATTGCCACGTCGGGGCCCTCACCGTGCTGGCCCGGCAAGACCTTCTGCGTGACGGGTTTGTGCGAAGTGCTGGCTGTCCCCGAACAGCCGAGAAATCTCTTCAGTCTCGTTCGTAATTAGGATTATAAAGGTGCACTATCAATAACTCCGTCTGGCCGCCAGCGCTCCGCAGCGGCCGGTAAAACTCGCAGTCCCACCAGAGTTACCGGCGGGACTTCGGAGCACAGCGATTACCAGGAGCTGCCGGCAGTCCCCCTACGACGAGCTGCTGGGGGTTCCCCGCTCCCGGCCGCTCCGTTCCCGCCTCATCCTACGCTGCGGTAAGAGAGAGACAAGAGGCAGAGGGGCAGACGATGGTGAGAAGCTTGGCACCTGCGGTGCCATCTAGGGGCTCCTGGCGTGGCCAAAATCCACGGGAAGCACCCCTGGTGTGCCTCCGGGACGTGCAGGACATCCAGCTGCCCCCAGTATCCCTCAGAAGGGGCAGCGCAGCTGGCCGATGGAATTTAAGAGAACAAAATACATGCCCCTCCAGGCAATGCCGACTGTCCTTCGCACTGTTTAATCTCTGCGTATTTGTAAACTTGGCTGCATCGTTTGTTTTGCAGGTTTTACGGCCTTCCAAGCTCCTCTTGGGGAGGATGAAGCTGAGTGGCGGCCCCGCAGTGTTAGCTGTATTCAGGGAGGGGGGTCCCTGCTTTTTGAAAAGATGCTGTTAGAAACTATTAGAGCTGAGAGCTCACTGTACTTGAGTGAAAGCAAACAGCAGAGTAAAGCTGTAAGAAAGCAGCTTACTTCTGTCCAGGACTACTGAGGGAGCCAGTACTGAACCACTCTG
This sequence comes from Oreocharis arfaki, assembly GCA_013398015.1. Lineage (NCBI taxonomy): Eukaryota > Metazoa > Chordata > Aves > Passeriformes > Paramythiidae > Oreocharis > Oreocharis arfaki. The sequence continues at coordinate 2,587 of VZRR01011070.1, forward strand.
GTTGCCTAAATGTGCAACTCGCCAGCCCTCAGCATGCAACCCCATCTGCCTCAAATGAGGGGCAAGTTATTTGTACCAAACTGCACTGCTGTTGCCATGGGCCTGGGGAACTTCTGGAAGTCCTTTAATTATCTCCAAGGCTACCCCATGTTTCACAGGACCAGGTCCTGCTCTGGTGTCCTCCAAATACCAGTGCCAGACTCGTTTGGCCCAACAGGGTGGTCAGCAACTGGCTAAATTGCAAATCAACCCCGGCACCCCTGGCAGGCCCGCAACAGGACTGCAGAGAGCACAGGACCAAGTGAGACCCACAGCTCATGAGGTCCTTCGGTTCCAAACTCTGTGCAGGAGTCGGGGCTCATCCCCTGGACTGCAAACTCCTCTGCCTCCATAAAATCCTTAAACTCTGGCAGAGTGCCTCTCCCTTAACTAACATGGGTACCACAGAGCAGTGATTACCCCAAACTGGCTAATTTTTCAAGCAGGGCAATTATTGATCCCCGGAGACGCATGCTTTGCATCTCATTTTTAATCACTTTTTGTGCTGAGTAAAAAGAGGCAAGAAGGGGGGGGTTGCTGCTGGGAACGATGCTGGGAATAGTCTGCTGCCTCTGCCTGACACTCTCGGGAAACTTTTTTCCATCCTAGCAGAAGTTACAATCTGGGAAACAGCACTGTGTTAATCACAATGAAGGCAAATTGACTCCATACCTCAGCTATGAAGGGAAAACGCCGTGTTTCTCTATCCTCTCAGTTGCTAAAGACCATATCATCTGATATCTATTTGTCCCATATAGGATTTGGAAGACAGGGGGGCCGCTTTCTGTCCTTAACCCCAAATAACCCAAACCCTTTGCCACTTGCAGACTCTGCTTGGCTGCTTCAAGGATCACAAGAAAGCTAAGGACTTTTATTAAATACTCACCAGGTAACACACAAAAAAACCTATGTCCAGAGCCAACCTCTCAAATGGCTTTTTCTGTCCCCTGGCTTGACTTATGCAGCACCCATTCCCCACAGAAATTACAGAAACCTCTTTTCTGTCCCGAGTGGAACTTGAAATCCCAGAAGTACAGCAAGTCCCTCCACTCCTTGCTCCATCTTTAGACTTCCTCCGCCAGTTTAGTGAGGATTTCTGCTCCCTCTGAGGTAATCACAATGGTATGTTCAAATTGTGCCGATCTGAAATTCAGATTTAGTAGTTATTAGGGGTCAAACACATCCACCATGCCTGAAAACTCATCTGTTTGGGTTTTTTTGGGCTGTCAGTGATGAGTCCCATGTCTCAAGAAAAAAAAAAAAAAGGCACCTTTTATTGTCCACAGAAATTGCAGTCCATTTATCCTCCAGAATCTTAAATTTGGGGGATCCTTCCATTATTATTGGCTCTGCAGCAAGACAAACAAAACGTATTCTAAAGTTAGTTGCACTACTGTGTGGATTGTGAAACACGCAAGAAAGGGGGGCTATCCCAGCAGGTAGCTCCCCTTCCACACAGGTCCCATCTCCCTGGGCTGGCACTCTCTTGCTACACTAAAATGTGAACTAAAAAGGAATACAAAATAGCAAGGTAGGAAGTTGCCCATTCCTCTTTTGTAAAAGCAGGGAATTTTAATCAAGCTTTAATTAAGACCCCGTGGATAATAACCAAAGCACCAACCACATTTATAAACAACAGATAGTTTTAAATATTTGAATTTTTAAAACAGGCTTAAAATGTTCATTAAATCAGCAAAACAACAATTTTCTTATTTCCCCGTAATTGCCACGCCATTTAACCACACAGTGAGAAAGAGGGCTTTTCCCCCAGCAGTTCTCCACGACTGGAAGTGAGCACGATCAGTCTGCGGGGCGAGGCTCCGGCTGGTTACCGCCGCCGCAGTCCCCAGACCCATCAGCAGCTCTGGCAGGCAGTGAACGACTAAGTGCCACCAGGCTGCTCAGCTTCGGGGACACGATCGCATCCTTCTTACCCTCCTCAAATCAAGTGTGCTGGCAGAGTCTCTTCCTTGCCAAAAACACGAGTCAGATATTAGTAAAATTCATAATTAACATTTCATTCTTTCAATCTTGTAATCTGAAAATTATTTCACCCAAATCGTTTCTGATGCGTTTTTAAAATGATATTTTAATCTGTTTCCTAAGAGGTCAATCTCACCGACGTCCCCCTGTCTGCACGGCTATTTCTATATCCCAATAAAGAAACGTTACAGATATGGGCTGCTCCGTGTGTGCTTTTTAACAGAAAACCATAGCAGAGAGTTACTAACCTATTGTGAACGCCATTCCCTCTTCCATTAACAAATCACTGTCATTGGCTACAAAAGAAAAAAAACAAAACCCGCGTTTATGCATCTGTGGTCTTTTTTTTTTTTTTTTTTTTAAGAGAACGCAACCAGCCCTTTGTTTAAACCCCTTCTTAGCTCGAAGGTACTGTGCACCCGAGCCCCGTTACGAGCCGGAGCAGCCGCCGAAAGCGATCCCACCACGGCTGCAGCGAGACCACCCCGACGGCGGCTCCGCCAAGGCCGGGGGCTTTAATGTTTCAGCAGAGATTTTTCTTTGCCCCGTGACAAACTTTGCCGGCGTGGTTCGGGAGCGAGCGGGATGCGGAGGCGCGGGATACGGCGGCTGCCGCCCGGAGCGGGCGGGGGAGGCGGCCCGCGGCGCTCAGCTGCCCCGACAACTCCGTTACCGAACGACTTGTCCTCAAAAATACCCGCGCGACTCTCAGAAAACGAGGCCGGGGATGCCTTCCAGCTTCCCAGCGATTTAATCTCCCCACCGGCAATCCCCCGCCCCGCCGGACCGGCAGCGTGGGTGGGGGTGTATGTGTGTGTGGGGGGCTCTGCTCGCTTTACCGCCCTCCCTCTCCCCCTCCCCGGAGCCCTCTCATCGCCCGGGCGGAGCGGAGCAGCGCGGGGGGCGACGGGCGCGGCCGGCGGGGGCCACTTACCGTGGTGCCACACCTCGGGGTGCCCGTGAAAGTACGACCCGATGCCGTGGCCGACGAAGAAGGGGCAGACATGGAAGCCACCTTGCCACGCCACGGAGCTGCGGGGGCAAAGAGGACCTGTCAGGGTGCGTGTCCCGACCACCACCCCGGCTAGACGGCCCCAGCCCCTGCTACCGCGTTGCTACCGACACTGGGTCACCACTCTGCGACCGTTCTGAAACAGTCACTGAAGCGAGCACGGGTGAGCCATTGTTAAGTTTCAGAGTTAACACGCCTGCCAGCAGAGGCTGGTAGCTCCCGTGCCAGCCCTGCTGGCTAAGTAAAACGGCAGTGTGTTGTCTCCCTGCTTGAAGGAGGGTAACCTTTTCCACAAGCTCACTGGGAACTCATTTTAAGATGCCACAGCTAAAGCTGCCAAGTTGGGCAGCCAAGGCCCCAGCACACTATCAAACTGCAGTCTGTCTCTACGGAGTTCTCTATAAGTGCAGAGCCTGTGCTGGGCTGCATACCCAGGGGCCTGCACTGGGTTTCCTGCAGAAGAGGCTCCTGGCTGCCAACAGAGAGAGTTAAGAGCCCTACTACTTCACTTTCATAATGCTTCCAACACTTAGTATAAAAAGGTATTGAAAGTCCAGCAAATACGTTCATGCTAAATAGCAATGTACTTCTAATGAACCTGCCGCCACAGAGGCAAAACTAAATCATACCAACTACAGTGTTTCAGTTCTGCATGCAAGCTCAGCCCTGCCTTTCATGGCCTGCCCCAGGGAGAAGCATCTCTGAGAATTGCCTGCAGGACCATGGCTGGGCACTGATCCCTATCCATGCCAGGAAAGCAAATTCCTACCCCAGTTCCCCAAAACTGGAGGACCTGGAGATCCATGGAGTATCCTCTGGCTGCTGGCCCACCCCATGACTGCAGGCTTCACTTTCAGCCTCTCCCTGTACTCAAGCAGTGGCAGAGGCAGTGGTGGACAGCGATTTGAGGCAGCTCAGCCAAGAGGCCTGCCCATAACCAAACCAGAAGAGTGCAGAGATTCAGGAAGATCTGGAGATGGATTAGAAGTGACAAGAAAGTTACCCTTGTGCCTGCATGTCATGCCCATCCTATTTCTAAAATCAAACAGGAGCAAGACAGGAAGGCACTTAGCCTGAAGACATTTTGCCTATAACATTAAAAGCTTCATTCACTTATTTTAAATGAAGGTAGGCACTGAAGACTTTCAGGTTTGTCTGTATTTAAATCTTAGAAAATGCTCTCTCACAGTTTCACTACAGGTGGAAAACTGACAAAGTTAAGAAACTCAACTAAAGGTAAAGCTATTGCAGAAATTAAAGCCCGTTAAACCCCATGGGGTAGCTTTTATTCAGGTGCAAAGTGGCCTCAGCTTGCTGTACAAAGTAATCCCCTTTGCACACCAGGCTCCACAGACTCTGCAGTGCTGGCTCCAGTGCCCGTGGGTCATCGTCCCAGAATTTAATGCCACTCAATTGAGGGACATGCTGCTCCACCACAGTGAAATGGCAATGAGAGAGCAGAGTTGGTTAATAAGGCTGCAGTGTTCAGACCTTAGAGCATGTTTTAACAGGATTTGTATATTACCTTTTACCTACACATTGCTCTGATATAAAGACTCATCACATTTCTTCATTAATTTCAGAGAAGAATGGAAATTTCAGGTTTAGCTACCCCCAAACTCCAAAGCATGGGCAAAGAGGATTACTGACAAAGCTAAAAATTTGGGCTTCATTTGTTTGCACTTCAAGTCCAGGCTTTATAAATCATTTATATATACAAAACCTTTATACATCAATTATTTTGAAAAAAAAAACAAACATGAAGGATTATGCAATGAGAAGTCCTACTAGAAATGGAAAATACTTTCTCCCCTGCCTTTCTATCACATCCCCCATATCTAGGTCAGAGACTGGGCCTGCTGGCTATGATGCTGCTGAAGGCCAAGCAAGAACTACAGGGAATGGTGATGAGTTAGAAAGCCAGATTCCTCAGAAACATACACTAAGTCCAAGATCTCCAGTGACCAAGCCCAGAGCAATGCAGATGATGATTCCCATATGAGTGAAGTGATTCTCTGAAGGCAGATGGGAGAAGCCACCCATGTAACATGTGATAAGGATTTCTTTCATCTTCTTCTGCCGGTCTTTTTGCAAAATCATAAACAATCACACTAACTGTTCAGCTTTGCTGATGTCCTTACATGGCATCTCTGACCACTGACAGAGCATGGTCATTTTTTGTATTACTACAGGATTTTTTCTTCCAGAAAAATCCATATTCTGTAGCAAGACAGAAATAGTTTTTCTCTGTGCAGCCATTCTTCTGAGCACCACAGCTACATCCTTCTCAGTGAGCAGGGGAAGCTCCAGCCTCAGCATTCTGGTGCTGCCAAGGAGAGTGGCAGTAGCAGCAGGAGCTGCACGTTGGGCACCAAGTGTACAAGCACCAGGGCACACAGAAGGCAGTGTTACAACAGTATCCTGTCCTCATGCAGTCAAAGAAACGGTTCATATGTATTTCAATGGTGAATTCTACCACTTTCTTGCCAAACAGCTTGAAAACAACTCTGTTGGCATCAGTACTTCAGCAGTTACTGTCTGTGGTCAAAACGGGATGCTGGAGGAGATCCTGAAGCTCACAGGGCTTTGACATCTACACTGACAGACACCGTGCCCCTCCTTCTTCCCGGTTGTCTACATACAGAGCCTTGGTGTTCTTTACATAAAATGTAACACGGTCAAAAGACCTGGAAGAGACACACAGAAAAACTGTGGAGAAAATAAGCTGCAGGTATGAAACTCAGCTACTTTCAATCTGGTTTTAGTATTTGCATGTGCTTCAGAAGGTCCTACAAGGCCTTTCTCTCCACAACTATGACCTCTGGAGTATTTAACAAATCCTAGCGAGCTCTTACATCCTTGTGGAGTTACAGTAAAACACCCAGTTTTCATAAAAAAACAAAGCTGCTAATCCTAGCTACAACTTGCAAAGGTAATCCTGTACATGTACATGTTGGCTGTAACTTTGAAACAGCTCTGAGAAGAGCGAATTGAACTACTGGTCTTGGTTAGCCTCTCCAGTCTCCACGATTGCCAGGCTGTGGAATCTGATTAAATAATCAAGATGCCAGGGAGTGGAGCATTTTCGCACACATTTACCATTTGTTGATGACAACAGATCAACATTTTGGTCTCACTGTCTCACTGCCCAGCTCAGGACCTGCCAGTGGTGGCCTTTCTTTGCAGCTTTCCCATAAGACAATCTTACAAGACTTCAGCCTCAACTTCATTAGATGCTTCTTACAGACAGGCAGCATAAGCTTAGACAGCTGGAGGAGCCCTGATTGCAAGTGGGAAAGCAGTGAAGACAGGAGGCAGAGATTGGCATGGCTGAGCTGGGCTGCCTGGCATCTGCTGTGGGAAAGGATGTGCCAGTCTGCCAGTTCCCCTTGTCCATGGGGCACATCCCAGCAAATCATTTCCAGAGCAAATGCTGGGGCAGCAGAGGCACACCTCACAAGACAGTATCAAGAGAGAAAAAATAAGGTTCTTCAGAATAATCATTGTTAAAAATACCCATTGACAAGATTTATCATCACACATACTAATCTTTGTTGCATATTTGGGCAGAGGTGAATTGGGCAGGATTAAAAGCATAATTATTTAGTGAGCCCAGTACTTGATTTTATGTTTTGCTGCCATGTGTTCCATCCCAGTGGCTGCGGAGTCAAGAGTAGCTGGAGTGCTGCTTTTCTTTTGCTGATGGCAAAGCCAGGCCGAGTGTCTGGCATTGGGACGGGTCAGCAGTGACCCAGCTGGTAAAGGAACATCAGTGAGGGCCAAGCTATCCTCCCAAAGCCATTGTCAGAGCCTGTCATAAGGTGGTATCCTGCCTTGGAGAGTGGAGAGAGGAGAGATGGGTGCCAGTTGCCATCTGAGCATCCTCTTCCCATGTTGCCAGACAACAGCTAATTCTCTGAAAGGAGGGCTAAGTACGGAGACATGCATTGCTGTCCTGACAGCAGCCTAACAGGGAAATTGCCACAAAGCAGGAACAGGCAGGACCGACTCCCTGGAAAGCTTTCCCTGATACTCAAGCTTCCCCTGAAAGGAGCTCTTGGATGATAAATCCCTCCTGTTAAGAAGCTGAAAAGCAGGTTGAAAGAATTTCCTTAGGGGGCTGTCCTGTCCAGACACCCTCTAGGAGCATCTAGAGGAGTATTTCCTTTTCTTTTTACCAGAATTTGTTACTTTTTCCTCAAGGTAGGTCTGGTCTAGTATTCTTAGCACTCACTGAAGAAAAATAAGTGAAACAATCCCCTTTCCAGGATTGATAGCAACTGCTTTTCTGGGCTTTGTGGTGGCAGTTAAAGAATTTAACTGACTTGACAAGATGGCACAGACTGCTTTGCTACCAAGGATGAGCATCCTGGTGAACTGATTCGCAGCCAGGGATGCTTCTCCCACAGTGCCAGCTTCTCTTATCAGGGATGAAACTTTATCAAACACAGACCTGCAGAGCAGCATGACACGAATGGCTGAAGTTGTCAAACAAATCTGTTTTACATTTCTTGGCAGTGAACATACTTGAGAAACACTGAAACTGTCCCATGATAATTGTGTTCTTATGTAGGGAGTTGTTTGGTTGTTTTTTTTTTAATTAGAAGTAATCATGTTTGTCTTAGATATATTATTAGCAAAAGGGCCACTGAACGGCATACTTGCTTTTTGTTTTTTTAAAAAAGTATTGAAACCAGCATCAGCCTAAACTATATTTATTTGTGATAAAAATACCTATTTTGAATACTACCATAGGATCTAATTTGAGAAATTAGAAAATTCTACAGGGAAAATATTCAAGTGTTTTTTTCTGAAATAGTAATCCTAGACTGAGGGAATGCACAAGTTCAGGGATTCCCTATAATGACAATAAATGTTGAGGTATAATTAGTAATATTTTTGAAAGCCAACAATTGTTTTTCGAAAGAAAGGTACGTTTTAGCTTCAAACTGGAACACAAATTACTGTATTTTTCTTACAATAGTGCTGAACTTTTATTTGAGGTTCTCTGTTTCTGAAAGCAGACATGATGGATTGAAATAAAAGATAATTTATTGCAATGCTTACTTTCAAGTGCAGAGAGAAGCAGTGTAATTGTAATTTACAGTAGCTGTCAAGGAAAATCTATCACAGATGACATTAAAATGACTTATTTTGCCTGAGCCACTTATTGTTTAAATGTGCATAATCTGATAGAAACAGATTTTTTTTAAAAATCTGCTTTATATTGTTCTAAATTAATATCAAAACATATACTTATGAGTTAAACATTTTAAACCATTTATTAATACTTTCATCACTACTATTTGTAGGAGTTGAAATTTGGTTTATTTAACATCACATTTAAGTTTTTTAGCTCTCTACACTCACAACACTTTCATGCACCTAGACTCACTGTCTAAAAAGCAGATTTCAAACTAGATTTATCTGAAAATGTCAGAAATGGTAGAAGAAAATGGACCATAAGGCCCAATTCCATTTGCACTGCAACTGACCAGTAATTTGATATGCCTTTCAATAGAAAGAGGTTAGCAAAGACCCAAATTTTTCTACGCAAAGTAACTCACAAATCCATGAAATCTTTTATTTGCAGCTTGTAGGTGATAGGAGAATGAACTGCTGTCAATGAAATACTCAGTGGACTACTGAGCATCCATAACAAGGACTATGTTAGAATATAGACTGCAAACTTACCCCAAGATATAATTATTCTGAAACCTACTGTAGAAAGGAAATATTCTGATTATTTGTGTGTAAGATGCATTCTGCATGACTTGAGCACCTTTATAAAAAAACTGATGAAAGTTACCTAGACACATTTCCATTTTGATGGACCTAAATGTTTTCAGCTTGTAGGTGCTTGTTTTCAGGCATTTATGATATCTAACTCTTGTGAAACTTGAGATTTTGATGTATATATATATATGTATTATATGTCTGTCTGCAGGCAAATGTCAAATGACAACCTGAAACACAGCTTCACCAAGCCAAGGTGATCTTTTGGCAGAGGCAGTGTTAAAGTAGTTCTAAACAAATCAGCACATTTAAATCGTCAACATGGTAAAATCTTGAGAAATAAAGTTAATGACCTGCTATTTCATATGCAGTTTTGAACAGCTACTAGCTTCAATTAATCTGCTTAGCAAAGGGGACACTGACTATATATTTACATTTTGCAAGTAAACTGACCTCTGTACCAACACAGCAAAAATCCAATGTCACATTCAACTCAGTTCTTTTTCTTCTTCTTCCTTTTTTTTTTTTTTTTAAAACAGCTAGGATTAATGTAGTGAATCTGTAATGAAATGCATTATCCTGCATGGAGATTTATCAGATTTTCCAACTGAATGCCATGCTTTGCTAGCACTAGCTGGAGTTCACCTGCATGTTGGTGTGGCGTGTGGCTCTTTTTTGTAAAGAGTTAAGTTGAACACAAAAAAAGGGAACAAAGGTCAGCACCCAGCCGCCACTTGAATGTGAGATTTTTCTTTTTATTCCCCTTGATGTATACTAGGCTCTGTGTTATTAGTCTTAATGATGGAAAATTGTAGTGTTGATACAAATCTTTTTTTCAAAGTAGTAGGCGGGAGCTCCATTTGTTAGTAAGTTTTTTTGTGACTAAAAGCCATGGACAGTACATTTATGTAGCAGTAAAAGGCCTAGATGCTCTTTCCATAGCAGAGCTAATTATTCCTACTGTGACCTTACTGATCTACCCTGTTCCTAGTACATCTCATCTGCACGCCTGTTCCTCTGTGTAGATGGTGTCAGAGAATATGAAAAACCCTATAATGAAACCATTTTCATGATGGAGAAAGGCTACTGGAGTTGCACTTGCTACAAAGAGGCTCAATTATATGAGTAATTGTGATAATTTTCTACATTCATAGCCTTCAATGGGGAAAAAAGAATGAGAGCCACAAAAGAAAATTACTTTAACAAGAAAGTACAGAGAGTAAAAATGGAAGAAGAGACAAAAAGGGGGAAAAAATAACCAGAAAAAAAAGTTTAAAAAATAGATCTGGAGGGAGGAATAGCAAGACAGGGAGAACAACAGAAATGCTCAAAAAGCCTATGTGCAGCTGTGTTGCACAATTAAATTGAATTTTTTTTCCTGCAGTTGATGAATGTGACTACTGCAAATGTGCCTCTGTAGTTAGCTATCATTTGTTGTTCCGTGACAGGAAAAGGATAATTACCTCTCAGAGAGAATCAAAGGCTGACATGCCCTTTAGACACAGCCATGAATGCAGAGCTCGATAGAATGCTTGAATAAGAATCCAGTGTTCTGTGCCCCCTTCTACTCAAGAATAAATTTTGTTAAAATGCAAGAGCACCACCAGTAAATTTGTTGAACCCTAGGTGTTCAAAAATATGAGGTGCATCTATCGACTCATCCCATTTGCAAAAATAAAACTACATTTTGAATTCACTTCTATTATATTCATGGACAGTAAGATAGTGAGATATGCATTAAATTTCTTTTCCCAGTAGGGGTCTGATTCAACATTTCCTATGAAAGAACAGAAAGACACTATCCTTTTTCTCCAGGCTAGTTAGCCTATAATTTAAAACTGTCAAAAACACAATTTTATACAAAGTCTTCAATAAAAGCTTCTCAGATATAACCCAAAGAGGTTTTACTAAAGTTTGATTCAGACTCTGTTACAATATTTTTAAAGCTATAAATACATCTAACTGATATTTTGCCGTTCTCTTTTTTTTCTTAAAGTATTTGAAGATTTACAAAGGAAAAAAAAAGCAGCATCCTTTCAAGGTGACTAAGCCTTGCAGCTTTTAAGTAATCAGAATGAATTCAATAGCTTGTTGGGACCATTAGCAGTCCGAAGAAGTATTGGTTAATGAAATGTATATGATATATGTCTGTTTCTTTTTTTGGCCGACATTTTAAAATAATCCATAGGTACCTTCAAAAAACTAAGACACATTTTTATTTAAAGCCATCAGCAGTAGAAGAGTCATGACTGCATTTATGTGAAAGCTAGAAGAGATGCAAAATAGGGAAAAATCTCTGAATGTCAGCTCTTTTTTTCCCTGTGACGTTAGCAGGCACTGCTCTTTGTAAGATCAGAAGCTCTCGAGTTAAATATTTTCATAGTTTTTAAACAAAGAGCTTATTTATGTTGACTAATTCCTCTGTAACATTCAATGAAGGCAATGGTTTCTAACTGTCTTACACTGTTAGACAGACGTGGTGTAATGTCACACACAAATAAAAAATAAACAAAAGCCCACCGCAAATTACATCTGTTAATTCAAATCTACTTTATGAATATCTTTGTCTCTTTCTACAGTTATCTTTGCTGACCCTAGTGTAATTCACTGTTAAAAAAATACCTCTTACCCAAGGAACAACATTATAGCTTGGCAGTTCACATACTGATATCAGACTGAAATGATGGTTTTGAATCATAAAACATGTCATCAGCTTTATACCAAACCACCAATAACCTTTGTCCCACTTGCCAGCCCTCCTTTTACTTGTCAATATAAGGCTTACCTGATTGTGTTTCCAATTACAGAGAAGGGAGCCCCTGGTCTGCAGGCTGCAATTGCTTCATCTCTACATTTCCTGGCAACCTCCACTAACTTTTCACCAGATTTATCCACATTGCCCACCAAAAAGGTTTCAGAAGTGTCACCATGGTAGCCATTGTAATACACCTAAACATATGCAGAAATGTAAAGACATTTTCTCATTTTGCATCCAGAAACAGACCATCTTCTTAATTAAATCCATTCTTTCTAGGACCAAGCTATATGTTGCAACAGATAGACAGGTAAGTCATATTTGCAAGACTGGAAAAGCAAACCATTGCAAAGAAAAGAAAAAAAGGTTCAAAGATTGCAAGGTGCCTACGGGCTGCCAGTGCTGCCAATTAAAAATTCAAGAAAAGCAGAAGCTGTGCATCAGTGCCCAGCAGTGCACCAGACAGTGACACTGCTCAGTTACAGGACGTGAGGATAACTGGGCTGTTTGTGAGAAGATGCATGGGGGCCATAGATGGGCTGGAGGGGGCCTTGGGGCTGTCGGGTGCCCACCCATCCTGGCCCCTGCCCCTGTGGCCAGGGACCTGCTTGCACCCCAGAGGGGCAGGGCACTGAGCCCCAGTGCCCTGGCCATGGGCACGGGGGAACCTGCTGGCAGCTGGCAGAGAGATGTACGTTCGCAGTCTGCAGCCCCTGCTGGAGCTCTGAGGTGAGAGCCATACCCTGCTACCAACAGCCAGAGTGAACCCTATGGAAAGCATGGACCAAATCCACTGTCAGCTGTTGCAGGTTTTCTTTAATCTCATTTTTAAGCTACAACGTGGCATTAACATTGCACTTTACTTCTGATTTCCGGAGATGAATTTTGAGAGAATAAACGTACTGCTGTGGCACTGAAAAATTTCATGTTCTGAAAATGAAACATGCTGTTGAATTAATTACAAATTGTTTTTTTCTTTTCTTCTTGACATTTCATAGATTTTAAATGCTAGCTCTCCTGAAATTCTCTGCTGAGCACAAGAACTCCTAGCTATGCACTATGGAGCTCTGCAACACACCATTAAAATGGGGTTTGCAGTGGCAGGCAGGCCTATAATTGTAAGACCAAGCCAGATTTCCCTGCAAAAAGACAAATTACAATGGTGCACAGTTTTGATCTTCTAAAACATTTTTTCTCCCCCAAACAGTGGGCAACTATCCTTCTACAACTAATTACTCACCAAGCTCGAACCACTGAACTTTTGCCACTGGCAAACTATTCGTGAAAGACAGACTCACATTCTTTTTGGTTGATTCCAAACTAAAAAAACCCCACAACCCCAAAAACCCCACGCTACAGACAGTTTATCCCAAGGCCAGGTTTGTCTTCAGGCTGAAACGTAAAGAAAATGCAGGCCATTAGGAGCAAGGGGTATTTTAAAGAAAGGTGAGTGCCAGCAAGGGCCCAACTGGGTTGCCACCACTCCAGCAAAAAGCAGCTGCAATCCCCTGCCCTACATCTTCCTCTGACAGTTCAGACTACCACAAAATCTTTTTTTAATTTCTGCATTTAATGCCCATTGGGCAGGTTTTAAACTAGATAGTTCATATTTAAACTGAACTAATTTGTTTTTAGTTCTAGCAAGTAAAAGACACAAATCCCCAACATTTAACATCATCATCCTGGAAAAGCAAACACAGATTTAAAACATAGGAGAGTTAAAAAAAAACCCAAACCAAACAAAAAACCAAACCAAACAACAAAAAAACCAACAACAAAACCAATAATATTATTTACTGCAGCCCATCCACTGGAATTACATGTTTCTGATGTTAATAAACTACAACCACAGCAACTGTAACATACTATTTCCTTAAAATTCAGTGAAAGACCAAGTTGTAAGAAACATTAACCTGGTAACAATAGGCTGAAAATTGCACTATGCTGAGGATCCAGTAATGGATAACACTGTTGTCTCTATAGTAAAACACATTTTCAAGTCTACATGTTTCAAGCCTATAAAATTTGTATTTCATCTATGAAATGCTACCATCTTAATTGAGCTGAAATGGATTTTTTTGTTCAGATAATTTGTACATAGTGCTAGGTATTTACACTTAACAACAAGTATTATTTAATTACTGTACAGAACCTGTACACAATTATAAAGAATTTGTTGTGCAATATTTACTTTGATTTTTATTCTGTCCAGCTGTGAAATGTCCCAGTTTTTCTCATTAAAAATAAGCTAAGAGATCAGTTAATAATGCTGAAAAGTAGTATTTTTTCCTCAGCTGTTTTGGACTAAGCAATTATCACACACAGCACAGTTCCGTTTTAAATTAAAAAAAAAAATCTTACAAAGATAGTCAGCAATTCTCATCCTTGCAGGATCTCCACATTCACAGAAATGTCAAGATTTTTTTTATTTTATGAGAGTAAATTAAAAGCAAATAAATCTGTGTCTTCAAAAAGGCCAGTAACATTTAGTCAGACATTTGTGAAGCAGAGTGGACAAGATATGCACACTATGCTAATGCAAAAATATTTCATTTAGTTTATCATGGAAAGTATTTGTGACATGAGTCTACACTTTCTTTTTAATTTAAGGTATCATCATTATCCTGGCAGACTGAACAAAAAGTAAAATGAACCTTAAGGAGGTACAAAGAAATACGATTTAAATCCTTAAGGGTTACAAACTGATTCAGTCTAGTAACTGAGCAAAGCGACATCAGTTCACCAAAGTAAAAATGAAGGCCAAAAATAAAGTTTAAAAATGCTAGCTTGCACTGTGCAAACCTGATAGCCAGAATTCTACAATTAGAAAGTATGGAGATGGGAAAGAATTTAAAAAGATCAAAAACCCAAGCCAAACCAAATCCAGTTCTGGATCACATGTGAGCATATAATGGGAAAAAGGTCATTGACCCTAATTTTAATAGAAAAAATATTTTAGAAAGCTTGAATCTCATGCTCAGAGGTAGGTCTCCGGAAGATTTCTTCACTCTGCCAGTATGAAAATAGCATCAAGTTACCAATAGTTTCTTTAATGATTTAAAAAGCTTGATTTTATGAGATTCTACTCCCCTGTACGTGACATATTATTGCAAAATAATGGCGGGATTCAAAAACCATCTGTGTTCATATTAGAAATAAACAGCACTTCAGAAAAATAAAAACATGCACAGCAAAAAGAAAAAAAACTTCTGCAAGACACAAATTTTTTTTTCATAAATGAAATGAGAATTAGGTTTCCAGTTCCTGTGCTTTCTTGCTCCTAGGAAAACCCAGCCCATGTTTATTTAAATAGCTGTAATTGATGATTCCCTGGAAATATGAAGTCACGGTTATATCACACTATTTCTGCTTCTGCTCTAAAGGTTCAGGGCTTTTATACCAGAAATGGAACACAACACTACCTTCGGGGATTTTAATAAATGTAGGGAACACTGCTAGCAAAAGAGTTGCTGTCCAAATAGACTGACACACACAGGCCAATGTAGCCTCTAATGACAGAGTAAGATAATGTCAGGCCCCACTCAAAATCAGCAGGAAGAGGAAGATCAATCTTGGCAGAGTGAAGGAAAAATGCTGGCTTTCTTCATGTTAGCTCATCTCATACATATCTATCTTCAGCTGCTGCCCAGTACTGTGGTGCTCTGCATTAACTACACAGTGGATCAATAACAATTACACCTTCTCAAAAACATGACACATAGCAGGATTGGGTTGACATTTCACTTAGGCCAACATTGATCTCAGTGCATCTGATTCCAGTCCTAAATTCAAGTCAGGCTTGGGTCTAGCTGGAATAAACACACAGTTAAAAACAAAAAAGGAAACCAGCTGCTTGTGCCTTGGCTCAGAAGTAAACAGCACATCCATCTGTGCATCCCCCATCTCCAATCCACTATTCTTCCTGTTGCTACTAGTGATTCTAAAGTTGATCAAAGACTATTTTTTATATGAATTACTCACCGTGACATCAATGTTGATAATATCTCCATCCTGAAGAGGTCGACTGAAACATAAACAGAAAAAAAAAATGGTGACAGACAGCTCCCAACAAAGGGAGTATAAGAATAAACACCTAATGACACATACATAAAAAATCATTTTTTAGGTATTTTGTGATGGAGGAAGGCAGAAGCAAACAGAATAACCATTTTTAATGTTCAGCTCTGACTACTTAGAGAACAAGTGTAGCTGAATATAAAATAATGAGAAACAACTACGAGAAAAACATATCAACACCTGAAAAATCTACCATTATATTTATTCTTTTTCTCTCACTAGGGTTCATATTTTACTTTGTGAGTAGATGAATGTATTGCGAATATAAAAAAAACCCCATATAAATTCAAATATATTTATTCCTTAGCCCATACTTATTTTGCTGGATGAAAAAAAAATCAGACTGTACTGGGTTCCCCCCCCCCCCCCAAACTCAAAATGCAATATGCTATTTTTCTTTAAGTGTCTGGACAAACAGGATAATGGGTTTTTTTTCTATTTCACATACATTTCTATAACAGCTATCAGAATCATGTGGCAACATGTTCTACATCTAAAATGCGTTTACATACAACATTTAGTTAAGCTGAAGTATGTTCAATATTAAATACAATTTATTAATTTCAGTTTAACATTTTAATTCCCGGTTGTAAAATGTACATTATTGAGAAAATACCTGTCAGGAATACCGTGACACACCACGTTGTTTACAGAAGTACAAACAGATTTTGGAAAACCTCCATAGCCCAGAGGTGATGGATAAGCATTCTGTCTGATTATTTCACGATGAACAATGGAATCTATTTCTTCAGTTGTCATGCCAACCTAAAATATCAAAGATAACATCCTGTTAAAAAAGCAAAGAGAGTTTCTTATATTTACTGAATGTGATTGTAGACAAGCTTCAATGAAATACTGGATGTTTCAAATACGCTGCTTTGATACAAAACACTGTACTGTCTGATATATTTTATTGATATATGAACATTTTTTTTCAGAAAAAAAGGTTTTGAATAAAGCATGCAGTAGAAATGAGCGCTCACAGGTTCCTAGAAAACCTAAAATACTGCCTACTTCCTTTCCTTTCTTGTTTCCATATCTACTTTCTCAAAGACACCAATTTCTCATGGCATTGTTTCAGTAGCTGCTATAGAAATGTCTTGTTTCAATGCTTTCAGTCCCTTAAAACATAACATTATTTTCCATTTTTATTTGTAAAAGAAAGGATATTAAGTCTAGTAACTGCCCAGTACATTTACCATAATGTATTTAAGCATTTTAAGAAATTGTTTTCCAGGTATTCTTAAATTTAATAAAATATTTAAATATTTGGCTTCAAATTTTGAGGATATTTTACTTACAGTTGCCATAGCCTGGATGATCATAGTGAATCTACAAGCGCCAAGCCATCATTTTTAAAAATATTCATTTTTATGCTTGATGTTTTCTAGATTAATCTTTTCCTCAAGATTTTACATATTTTTTAAAAAATCCCCTTTCATAAATCATCCAATCATTTTCTGAGTATCCATGGAGTGGAAAGTGCACATGCTTAAAATAACATTATTCTCACTTTTCTTTTGGATCAACTCTGTCTCTGGAATGGCTAGAGCTGAAATTTGAAATTTGGTAGGGAAACCTCTCTCAGTGAGAAGTATTTTTGAGGGGTCCTCTGTAAATTGATTTTGATTTGAATGAGTTTCGAGCCTTAGAAAATCATACTTAGTACACATACGAGTATCATTCTTAGCATACTGAAGGAAAAATCACAGTGGCTGTGATTTTGGAGTAACATGTGGAATACAGGTAAGCTGTGGTGCAGGAGACAGTCATATATTGAAATACTGAGTGGCCATGCAGAGTGAATACAGGAGAATGCACTTGTGTACTGTGCTGAGGATAAAACCAGTTCTGTTCACTCAGCTGAATTTTGTTCAGCACAGAAACGTTGTTGGGCAGGTGAGGAGCACCGAATGTGGGTTCAAGACCAGGATTTTGGATTACTGCCCATGCCCCAGGCTTTGCAGTAGCCATTGCAGCCTCAGTGCTGGGATGGCAGCCGCAGCCTTGGCACTCTGTCTGCATTGGAAGCTGTTGGTTCTGGATAAATACAGGTTTGTTGCTCCTGCCTTTGCTCAAACATCTTCATCTTTAGCCCACAGACAAACTGAGCTGCTATGTACCCGACTGGCTGCTGTCGACTGCTGCTCTGCTCAAGCAATTTGATGCGGCTTTCGGATACTCAGCAGACAGACCTCTGCTCTCTGCATGGCTTACACCCTGTGAGAAGTTCTGCTTTTAACAGTATGTGCTTTACTTCTAAAGATACTTTCATTAGCTGGGCAAGTTTGGGGTGGCACCTACTGTGCACCTAAGCCCTTATTCGGAGCAGGGCAATCCAATGGCACATAATAAAATATTTTCATGTCATAGAATCTGCTGCTTTATTGCCAAATCAGTAACTCAAACCAGGAAAGCTATCAGCTATAATACCATATCGTAATTTGAAGTCCCACACGCAGTAATGGTAACATCAAAACCATGATCAAACTATAACTCTCTGTATCCATGGATTATAATGCACCCTTGGTATATTGGGGGATCTTACTGCCACAAGCTAAAGCACAGGCAAGAGCCAGTTTGGAGGACTGCGTGCAAGGTGGGTTCAGCAAGATAACAGGAACAGGAGGAGGGATGGGACTCTTCAGGTAAAATAGGAATGTAGAGTTTAGCTTATGAGAATACCCTGAAGGAGCATGGTTTGTTTAGTCTGGGGCACAGCTCTATTCCCACATGAAGGGGAAGAGTCAAGCAAAGGCAGGAAGCTGTTTAAATTAAAGAACAGTGTTTGCACAAGAACAGATGGGCATAAACTGACCACATACAGCAACAGGCTGGAAAGCAGAAGATGCTCGCTGTCAATGAGGGAGGGTTTTGGAACATCCTGCCAGTCAGAGGAGTCTTGAACAAACACTTAGTTGTGAAAAACAGAGATCACCACCAGTCTGTGACTGACCTGGGCAGTGGTCTTAGCACTGCAACTCCAAATGCCACCTCCCTCCCAGTACACAAGTCCTGGTTATGTAATTATTACCTTATACATCTTTTTGCTCCAAAACATTCATTATGTGTCTGTAGTATTTTGCTATTATGCACGATCTGGCACATACTATGAACTGCATCATAAACTACATTATGTGTCCGTAGTATTTTGCTATTATGCATGATTTGGCACATACTATGAACTGCATCATAAACTACACCATACTGGATAACTGTGTATTTACACACGATAACAACCAAAGAGTATTTGTGAAAAACTGCTCTCATTCAAACCCCACATTGCACCCTGACCCTTCAGAAACATGTATATGCCCTTAACTTTAAATGAGTAAGTTTTATTGTAATGAGAAATAATTGAACATTAAAAAGTTAAATCTGCACAAAGCTAAGTAAGATTCAAGCTTCAGGCAGTTTTTCATTGGCCATCCCAGCTCCAGAACTAAACCTTTGCAAAAGAGTGATGATAGCTGAAAGAAAAATCCCCTTTTAAGTCAATGGCATTGACCTACAGTCCCCATCTATCTCTGCATCTCATAGCTACTCAACCCATTTCACCTTATCCAATATGCTATTACATGAAATACCAAGGCAAGGCTAAAAAAGCACTTCATCATCTGCAAAACCTGGTAGTAGGCTCCTCCCTCTACATTTTTTCTTGGGAGGTATCCCAAAAAGCACACTGTAGGAACATTTCTGGGAACCATGAGGCTTTATTATCAATGCATTCTGGAAAATTGTGTAGAATTTGGCAGCTGTTTTTTCCAACGGCAGCTGTATGAGTGTTACTGGGTCCTACAGAACAGTGAGGGCTGAAGGATGAACAGGAATGGAGAAGGCAGACCAAGTCTGGGCTTCTACACATGCAGAGCTGGAAAGAATGACATGTGAGGAAGATGGGCCATGAACTGAAAGGAAAAAATGTAGGGTGGGCCTTAGGAGAAACTCACACGATTTGACACAATCTGAATAAAGGGAGATTACAAACACAGAGATACTACACCTGAGCCAGCAACTGAGCACTACATAGGTCCAAAATACAGAAATAATTAAACAGGCATATCATGAACTGAACCAAAAGTTAATAAATCCTTATTTTTTCAGGATCAAACTTAAACTTGGATGCATATTACGGGAAAGTTAAAAAGAAAAAAAAAAGTAGGAACAAAACCCAAATAAGTGAAAGCATAAAAGACATCCAAGCTGTTATGGGACTTCTGTAATTGTTACCTTTAAGCCCTTTCCAGCCAGAAGCAGGACATGACGGGCCAACTGACAAGCTTGACGAAGCCCTTGAATCTGATCTTCATTCTTAATTTCTATGTTGTCTCCCCAGTCTGGTACAATGCCTGTCGTCACATAGTCTGGCTTCTTTATGTGCTTGGAGAAAAAGGATTGAAAATGAAGATCAGAAAACTGAGCATGACAATGGGATCATTTTCTCAGATACTGCCTCCTGCTTCATGGCAGCTTGCCCTTTCTGTCGTAGTATCGACCTTCCTAAGCCATCAGGGCAAACCCTCAAGGCTGCCTCAGTATTTCTTCCACTGCCCTTTTGAACTTAACATTGCCTGTTACTACTGACTTCCACAGTCTGTTAGCCTTCCAGTGCTGAAACCCCAGATACTGCAGCTGACTTCCAGCATGGACAGTCTCAAGTTAGGAAACTGGGAGAAAGACTAAAAAACTCTTAATTTTCTTTTGCAAAGAGGGACATTTTCTACAAAAGGCATCTGAACACTGAAAGTGATGGGACAAACATACAGAATTAGTCACAAAATTAAACCTGATTGAATCCTGTGTTTCTCATTCAGACAAAACTCCTATTGAGAAACCCACGAGATTGCTTTTTGACTAAGAACCTTAGGATTTAACTTATTTTAATTTAGAAGATTTTACACATCAATCTAGTTCATATGCTGTGCCCAAATTTGTCCATCTGCAACATTACACAAAGGTATCCAAATTTGCTACGTCAAGGGAAGTGTAATAAACCTCATTTTTTCCACACAAGAACTTCTCAGCCCTGAGGTGAAATTTAATACCTGAATTTTTAAAATCCACAACAATTTCATGACATTTATAAACATGTACACTAATAGGAACAGTAATGTCTTGCACAGAGATGGAAATGCATTTTCTCTCAGAGGGTCCTGGGCTGTTTCACTGGCTGCAGAAGAATCCCTTTGCCCATGACAGCAAGGCTGATTTTCTGCCATGCTGGCCACAGGGTGAGTTTTGCACTGACTTCACAAAACACAGAGTCAAGATGGCAGGCAGAAAATAAAGTAGGCATTTAGGCTGTATCCAACAAGACCATACAACAACAGGGTGTAGGAGTAACAAGGAGTGGGGCAACTAACGAGCTCTATTGGGATTTTAAATAGGAAGACTATCGCTACTCCTACAGATATTTTATGTCTAATCCGATAAAAAGTGAATCTTTAGTGAACTTACATCAACAGAATTTCAGATTCCCATTTATTTCAAATTAATGTCATAGCTACCTTAACAACAGTAGTAGTTTGGGCCTTAATTAAAAAAACCCCCCAAACAACGCCATTTGCTGCATTAGCAACTCCATACACAGCATCATCCTCGCTTTCCCCTTGGGGGGCACTTACCTGTTAACTAAGACATGATCCTACTGACCTCTAAGAACTGTTAAGGGAGAAGCCCAAAGCAGAGTACCTACAAATGTCTATGTGGACAGTTTCACACCAACATCTTAAAAAACACTGTGTTATTTCATGTGATTTCTGGCATACTCTGAATAAAAGTAATAACTTGGCCACCAGGTTTTCAGAGTTCATAGAGTTGGACTGATTTTTAGACAGTCTGAGCACTCTGATCTGGGAAGACAACTTTTCATTATGACAACATATTTCTTCCTCTTTATCCTAAAAGAAGCATCTAAATATAGAAAATAAAGTTTGTAAAGTCTACAATTTCAAAGCTTTGGAAAATACATAGAGCATGTAACCCTGTGTTCTCCCTGCACACAGAGCTTCCACAGCCTCTTAGGGCTAAGAGCCCTACATCCATCATTCTTATCTGCTTCCCCATCAAACAACTTTTTAGTATTTCTAGCCCATGGAAATACCCTATATTTGGCATAAGAAATCTATACTAAAAAGAAAAACTAAAATTAGTAAAAAGTACTAATACACATCCTGCGAAGCACTGTTTAGAAAGGGTACTTTGGCTTCTTTTGGCTAAAGGAAAGATACTAAACAGTTAATCTGTACGCTGTAATTAAACGGGGGAAAAAAAGAAAAGGAAAAAAGGAAACCAGAAGTGGAGCACATGTTAAATTTGCATTTGCATGAAAAAGTCCCTTCTGGCTCTAAAGCAAATAAAAATAAAAATATATGTTGCAAGGAAAAAGAACACTGGCACAAAAGACAAGTTCAAAATGTGCAGAACATTTTGCAGGACAGCTACCAGCAGGTATTGTATGTTCTCTTTGACATAATCAAACAATAAAACCATCAGCAAAATATAAACATTTTTATAATTTGTTTGCTAGAGATTTACACAGAAAGGGACTCAGATGATCATAAGCGATTCCTACTGACTTCTAGTAAGGCTGTCTATAATTGTTCCAAACAAGAATATGGACCCAGAATTGTCGACAGATAATTATAATACTCATGTTTATATGACTATAAATGAACAAGCCCCAGGTTTGAACCCCCTCATAACTAAATACATTACTGTGTTTAACATGGTAGACAGCTGAACAACAGCTCTCTTATTTCAAATACCAGACCAAGCAACAGGACAGTGATCCAACCCCCAGCTGTTGGACAACAAATACACTTGATCATGACTGCAATCAAACTCTATACTGACTGAAGAACAGATTACGTAACAGAAATTGCAGTACCTTAGGAACTCGGTGAGCTGGAGAAACCACGGCTGGCCAAACTATACTATAAGCAGTATTTCTTTGTCCCTGAAAGAAGAAGCATCTTTGCTGATGATTGCCTGAGTGCCTGCACAGGTAGTCACGATTGCAAGAAGAAAAGATTATGTGGCAGCCAGTCAGAGAACCTGTTAACAGATAAATTAAAAACTATTAACATTTTTTTCTACTCCCACATTACAAAATGGAAAGTAGGCAAAAAGAAGGGCATCATGTAAAACACAGCACAGAACTCATGTAGTTGCCAAGGGTAATTCAAATCTTGTACCATTTAAGAAAGAGCAGTAACAATGAGAAGAAATGAGAACAAAAAAACTCCCCAAACAATACTTTGAAGCTCTACGAAAAACTAAATCTGTTTTGGTTTGATGCATTAAAAAGCAGTGTGGGTAAATTCCCCACAGTTTACAGACAGGAGTGATGCTCTAACTGGCCTCTGCTTGGAGCAATTTACACGGCTGCACTGTTCAAGGCTTGGCAAAGCAGTTAATAAGGGATAATAGCAAGAAAAGAGAAGACAAAAAAAAGAAGATTTAATGTTATTTCAGCCAATATTTTCAGCTGTATTTTTGCAGAATTGGTCACAGATTTGAGCACAACAAAGGTAATGTTTCTCTTTGTCTTGTTGCTCAAGACACAAAGAACAAGGTTCATTTTGTTCCGGGGGCAACAGAAAAAAACTTCAGGAGACATTTTTAATCTTGGACAAAAGTAATTGAAGGGATTAAAATTTGTAATTTATTTGGAGTATTTGATGCAGATTTCCATTTAAGTCACATGTGAATTTGGGATGAAAGTTTCATAGCTCAAACTTAGTTGTCAGGCAATGACACATTTTGTGCCCTCAAAAAAGGAAAAGGAAAAAAAAAGAAAAAAAGAAAAAAGGGAAAAGAAAGGGCATTGAGGCCCAAAGGCTCTCAGAGACATCAAAACCAAAATAATGCACCACAAAAGACAATGCTAGCATCAAAACTAGGAAATTCAAAAGGATTATTGACACTGCCCAATTACATTACAATTACACACAGTGTGTATATCCACCACTCAAACGTTCCACAATCTAAGCACGGGTTTTTTTCTGAAACATACGTTTAACATAACAGTAGATCTGCTTCTGAAAAATGTCATTATGTATACAAATACAAGAGCAATCTTGTGGCAAGTAATCCAGATGTAAAATTATTCTTCAGTAAAAAGTTTTTGCTTAAACAGAAGTAACTAAACATTTTTATATCATAGAAATAAAGAAATTAATCTACTGCATATTTTGTAACTATGTAAAAATGGTTTTTTTCAGAAGAGTTTCTTTCATATCTCGGATGTTTTTATTCTATTGTACCTTTCTTCCTCTCCTTTGAATGCATTTATCATGTTCAGATGCAGAAATTATCCTTCCACATGTGCAATCTTTCACAGACAGCCCTTCTACAGTATTCTATGACACACAGAAGACTCGAGTTATGCATTGTTTTGGAGCCCCAAACCCCGACTGAATGAAATAGTTGCATCAGGTTTGCGTTAGAAGTGTTCCCGACTGTGTCTTTGCACACTGGTCAGGGCTACATTTAGGTACCAATATCTGAAAGGTTAAAACTCAGGTGTAGAAACTTTTACTCAAGCAAATTTGTACTGGTGGGGATTTTTTAGGCTTTTTGGGTGTTTTTTTTAATTGTTAGTAAGTAACAAAGTGGAGCTGAAGGATGAGGTTCACCTCAAGCTCTCAGTATAACCTAAGTACCCCAATGGAAGCTGCCTGCTTCAAAACAGGAGAAAGTGTCTCCAAGGAAGTGAAGCTGCCCAGCTAACAGTGGGCTGAATTGGTTTGGTAGCCTATTAATTAGAATTTAAACAGCACCCCCATAATCTACTTTCCTAGAGTCTCCTTCACAAGGAAAAAAAATCATCGTCCATTTAACAAAAAACACCCAAACATACAAAAAAAGAAGAAAGGGTCACCTAACCTGCAACTGTAAGTACATCCGAAGACCCCAGAGCATCCTACAAACTCCCTGTCTAGTTTGCACTTGTTTCTGGAGTTTGGAAGCACAGAATCTGTGGAGGCATCAACTTTTGGGCCATCAGAAGCAGCAATCACTCTTACAGTGTAAGCCAAGTTGCCTCTGTTACAAAGCGCAGTTGAAGTTCCTTGCTCTTACCACAGCTAAAGGTACTACAAATATATTGAAATCCCTCACTCACTGATGTGGTCAGCTAAAGTCTACATGGACATCAGTACGTGAACATGTACTTTAAATGCTCTCCTTGAGGCCCAGCATGCTCTCTGGGCACCTTGTCTACTGTGGCACAATTTAACTGGGGAAGAAAAGGTGCAAGTGTGCTTGTCAATTATTCCCAATGCACACCCCCAAATACACACTCCTACATACATTAAACCATATTCATGGGTGCATTTCTAGCGACTAGCCCACATTCGGAAGGGACACCTTTTTATTTGGAATAAAATTTTTACCTCCGTTCTCTCAAAGACACACTGCAAGTGTTGTCACAAAATAACAGGATAATAAGGTACTGTAGCCTGTTGTTATTCTACTAACTACTCATTATAAACCAGATGCATACAAAAATATCTACTACTTGAACAGATGAAATGAGACAAGCAAATAAGTATCACCATACTAAAATACAATTCCTAAATTATATCACACAAATTATAAACAAAGGACAACTAAGCCTTTATTTGAAATATAAAAAATTACAAGAGAAAACATTATCCTACAAAGTAAAAATAAAATTAAATAAAATGGCATTAAAATATAATGAAGTTACTGGTTTATAATGAAAATCTGGACTCCATCCACACACTTCCTTCCTTAAGAAAGCCTTCTAATGCCTCCACAGCTCCTTTTATTTTTTAAACTCCTATATTCCCAGCTAATTCGATATAGCAACATCATCAATCACCTGAGACAGGAACAACTGTCTGTATTCTCCAAGTCTGGCTCAGAGATTCCCTCCTCCCCACCCCTTACACCCATCAAAGCTTTTCTCAGTGCCTTTATTTACTTCTGCAACTCTGGTGCTCAAGCACATCCTTTTTGTTCAGCTTTCTGTGTATATTAATTACTGTAAGATAATTCATAAACATGGCATTTATGCATCTTCCAGCAGAAACTGCAGCCACCAGAGAGCATGGGGTGTTAAGCTGGGTAGGCTGGTAACAGACCAGCACGACCAGGATACAAAGCTGACCCTTTATGTGTTTATTCTGTACCTCAACAGCAAGGCTACATCATCCGCCACGAGCAATGGAATATTTACTATCAGCTGCACTAAGGAGAATTAGCAGCAGTGTTACTGAATCACATCAGCAGCTTGGATGCATCGAGCACAGAAAATTACTGACAACTGCTCCGCTGAGCCGCCAGTGAATCCCACTGTGCAATCTGTGTGCACGCATGTCCTGCCGGAGCCGCTGGATTCCTCAGCACACCTTCCAGACCTTCATTTGGATTAATAATATAAATATGCACTGTGAGCTCTTGCGAATTACCAGATGAATTTATCTTGTGTGGAAATTACATTTTTTTTCCTTTTAAATGAGTCAGTCAGAGGGGCTGAATACGGCATTCAAGAATTATGATGGGTGGGAGCATTTTTAAGTGACTGATTTTGCAGTACAGTGTGCCCTATATTTATTAGCCTTTTACTCTAGGGCTATTTTAATTGTTAATCTGTTCATGCATGTTACACTATATAATGAAATGCTCCCATTTCACTCATAAAGTGGAGAGTTTTTTACGTGTATCTCTATTAATGACCCTTAATTAAGTTGATTTTAGTAATTTAAATGTGATTTTCCCCTGGTCAAGAAGTATTTTTAACGGGAGATGTTGAAAATGAACTCTCACATAAGCCCTTTTCTAATGCTTCTTGTTTAACAGTTAGAGCAATTTATCAAGCTATGTTTTCAATGAATGAAGTGTGTGGTAGCTGTGCAAAAACCTGCTCATTTACATGATTCATCAAATGTGATTGTTAGCACCCATTTTTTTGGTATTTATTCATGAAAGATTTCAATTTTCCAAGCAAATAACAAAAATATTACCAATGGATAAACTTCATGACAGTTCTGAGCTACAATAAATACAAGGGTACATCTTAAAAGAGACAAGAAATAAATTAACATATTTTAAAATAATTTAGTCATAGTATCAATAGAAGCAGAGTACCAGAATTATTCAGGATTACAAAAATTAAAATCCCAAACTATTTAGGAAATAAAATCAGCTTGCTTTTGATAAAGTTAACAACATCAAAAGCATTGTTCTGACAACTCTTTTCAAAATATGTGATTTAATCTTTCTTTTTAAACTGAAAAAAGAATGGAGATTTTCTTAATATATACTCATTTGGAAGTAAAACACTAGAGATCTTCCATTTGGCTTGTCAGGTGATTTTAATATTCTAGCATAATTTAGCTTCTTGTGCAAATATTCATTTTGCTGAAACTTCTGAGGATTAAAGTTTAAGATGAGGTATTAAAAATCACTAAGGGTAACAACATGTGGAATCCAGCTAAGGCAACTAGGTAAGAATACATAACTTATTACTGCTAATTACCAAATGTTCCCATTCTTCTATCCAAAATGATGGCTGTGGTTTGAAAGACCTTTACTTGTAATTGTAACTCTAACTGTCTAATAAAACACTGACTTTGTAACCCCCCTGTTCCAAAGGTATGTCCAAGCTTCAAAAATAGGATGGGAAAGATTAAAGGTTCTTTCCAGCTCTGTGTAACCTGTGTAGCAGAAGAGCAGCTCACATTTCAAATGCAATAACCTGTGCATTTGCTAAAAAATAAAAGAAAAAAAAAAAGAAAAAAAGAAAAAAACTCCAAGAACAACATAGGGAAATGCCTGAGGCAGAAGTTGAAACTGATTGGGCAAAGTAGAAGGACAAGAGCCCTTGAAATTAAACAAAAGCAAATTCATTCTGTTGACAGATGTTGATTACATCAAAGCCATGAAAGAACTTTTTTTTTTGTTTCTCTTTTTTTTTCCTTTTTGCAACTAATACCTCCACATTTTCTGTATATTATGGATATAATGTATCGTAATCAACATAATCCAACACATAATAATTCTCAAATTTGGTAAAAGTATATTGTAAGAAGGTCTTAACGACAGGCTTCTCCAAACAAGAGTGTATTCACATGGTCATGTCTGCATACCCGTGCTGGTCACGCCATCATCAGCCCCTTACTTCCAGGGGTTAACTGCTCTGGCAGCCAAATAAAATACAGAGAGCGCTGTGTAATTATGGAGACAGTCAAAGGGCAGACTCTATTTTGAAATCTATTTGCACAGACAAGGTCTTCCAATTTCGCTTACAGGAAACAAGCTGGTAAAGGGGGTCTCCTCCTCTCCAGATGCTTTCCACACGTTTTTCCCACATCAGGAAATCGTGGACATAGACACCATGCAGCACTGCTTCCTGGATTGCAGAGCTATGTCATTACAAGGAGAAGAGCAAGTCGGTGCTTGTGAGAAATATTTCCTCCTAATTGGATGTATTAGGGGAAAGCAAAACCCATAAGGACTACTGAAAATGTGACTAGCAGCAATTTGTAAACAGGACGCAGCCACAGCTGTCACAATGGTACTGGAAAAGAGAAAGCAGAAACGAAAGGGTAAAAACACTCTGTTTTTAATAGCATGATGGAGGAAATGAAATATTCATCAGGATAGATGTGACTTCAGTTACAACAGCAACACATTGGTGAAAACTTCAACAACAGCATGCTTATGACCCTACCCCGATAAACCAAAGCATAGGCCAGTATGCTGCAAACATTAAATTCTAACTAGGATTGTTTTATTTAATTATTTAATTTTCCGGGAAATTAATGACAGAATTTGTTCAGTTAATAAAGGCTTTAACAGAACTTGTTAGTGTTACTTGTTCTTGTTACTCTCCTAAGAGGCAATGAAGCAAAGCAATGGTCGAACAGCAACAGACTCCAAGAGAGAAGAGTCAGCCCCTCTGCCAACATTGCTGTGACTCCTCCATGTCACCGAAAAAAGTCAGTTTTGGCCCTCAGTTACGCTCCTTGCCAATTACAATTCTGGCCTTACTTCATGCAGAGTAGAACTGGGCAATTCGTTGGCTATATGCCAATACAAATGAGTTTGTAAATTTATGAACTATAGGGAAACAGATTCTTGTTTGGTTTTACTTATTATGATCTGGTCTAGACTAACAGACTAAAATGATGAATCAGTGCCTTCTGGAATAGTGCTGTGCTTCTAATTCATTATTCAGTCAAACTTAAGGCCAACAAAATAGCTGTTCTGCAAGTTGGTAAACTGGGAAACCACAGAGAATCAGAACCCCTTCTATTTACGGGAAGGATGACAGCCTAAGGGTACTTCATCCCAATAATAACAACATTCAAGTACCGGTGCCCAGGTCATGACAAGCCATGACCCTCCCCATAGCTCCTTCAGGAAGCTGGCTGGATGCCACCTTTTATCAGCAGCAACTGACAGTGTAACTTTATCAAACAAGAAGAAAAAATTAGTATTATATCCTTAAAACTTCCTCTGACCAGTTGAGCAGTTCTGTATATATACACATACACACACACACATACACACACACACACAGAGAGTCACACCAAGGCAGTATAAGAAATAAATTAACTGAGTAAAATTCTGCTATCATTAAATAGTACTTCCCCCTTTTATTACAGGATTTAAAAAGTAAAGAGTACAATCTAACTACAGCTGAGAGATATTCATTAATATACCAAAGGAAATGAATTGTCTATTACAGAGCATGCGATCAGGCTGTACAGACTTAACTTTGGGAACAGAGCATTGTAGTTCTTCAATAGAGCCTTCCATCCTAATGTTATTTCTACTACATTTTCTCTCTCTGATAGAAAAACACAAGAGGAAAATAAAAAGACAGTGTTGTCTAAAGCAATATCACCGCAAAATGAGACAAGTCCAGTACAAAAGCTGGAACAAGCAATATTAAGGGTTTCAATCACAGCTACTGTCAAGGGAATTTAGGCTCCAGATCACAGCATCTGGCAAGTTTCAACTTCTTTGACTAGCAGGAGAAACATTCCTCTTATGTTACTGCATTCCTTTATTGAGTAAATTAATTTATCATAGAGTGAATAAATTAGAATGAGAAACATATCTGCTCAGGCTTCCGTGTTTAAGTACATTTTCCAAGCACTTTCTATCTATCTTTAGATTTTTTAAAAGCTCAGAGAAATTTCTTCTACTTGAAAGATTGGTTATTTTATTAATTATTTTGATTTTGTAGGGAAGTAACAACTATTGGAACAAGTTAGTTTAAAAAATAGCAGTTGTTTCAGATTAAAATAATAAGCTATTCAAACAGTCCTTACACACAGCACAATACCAAATCTTGTTGTTTGTATGCACCCACCCACAGCTCTAACATTCATTGAATCCTACTGGGTTAAAATCTTTTCAGGTGCTCTGTGAAACAACTGTTTTTCAACTGGCATGTTTATGTCCTATGTACATGCCTGGCATAATATTAAATGTTAATAATAAATCCTACTTTAACCTCTTAAATTTCCACCTGAAATGGAAAAAATATGACCGGATCACCATAAAAAGCATTTCCCACCCTTTTAGTAGGCAAGCAACATTTCTCAAATAAGACTAATCTTTGCGTAGGAAATTCAGGAATGCTCCTGACCTTTGTATGAGGATATTTTGTGTAGCTTGATGTATGGGAAGAGAATAGGCACTCAGTCTTTTTCCTGCAATAAGTATTTTCAATACACCTGCAGCCAAATCTCTAAGAACACATGACGATTTCTGAATCATAGGTCAGTCTTATCTCAATATTAAGAAAAAAAGTGCACATGGCTAGCAACTTTGGGATAAATACCTTCATAAAATAAGATTACATTATTACTCATTTGGTAAAATTGACAGCTAGTAGTAATTCTTGCCTTGTGTTAAAAGTTGTTAATTACTTGTATTGTCCTGTTTTCACACGAAAACACAAGTTATGTTAGGACAGTAAGTCTTTACTGAGAAAACACGTATGCATCCTTTGCTAGAGTGATGAGTCTAAGTTGGGGAATTACATCCTATAATCCAGATTTCAAAATATATGAGCAGAGACATCTAAGAGTTTATACCTTTTTCTGCTAAACTGCTGTGGCGGTGGTAGAAATAAGCTCTTATTTTTATTTCAAGAAAATGCTCTGCACCAGGAAGATATTCTAATTAAGAGCTTGCTGCAGATAACTTGTAGCATCCTGATTAAAACATTTATTTTTAAACCTGTCAGTCATTACTATGTGCTATTAATGCATAACTTGGAAGCTTATTCATAAATACGTGACATTTGGGTCACTGAATGAATTATAATGACAGAATTATGGATCAAATTTGGAAGAGTACAGTATAATGTTTGGGAGATGTTTTAAATGGTTTTGAAATACCTTTCACTTATCTCCTTGCTTAACATTTACAAAGACCTCTTTTTAGCATAAAAATCCCTGTTTATCAAACAGTGATACAGGAAGAAGTTGTTTACATTTTCAGAAGTACCAACATACATCACTTATGACAAAAAAACCAAGCACTCCATAAGAAATGCTCAATCACTGTCAATCATACACACTAAAATATACATAAACCAAAGCATGTGGTATGAACTGTATTAGATTCAAACTGAACACAGAATTACAACTATAACAAACAAAACCCAAATAATTACTAGTGACTCACAGGCCAATTTACACATCTCACCAAACTATTGGAAAAGTAGGTAACCATAGAAACCTGTCAGCCTAAATCCAGTACTTTAAAATTTGTATTTAGTTTAAAATGCTGACAATTCTGTTTCTATTTGACAAAATCCGTATTTTTAAAGGCTATAGTTTCTGCTTTGGTACTGAAATAAATGCTTAAAAATATTTAATCTCTTGGTTACTAATAATTTGCCTTTTATATTTGATTTTACCCAAGTAAAAATTGCAGTTATCTGTTGGTAATATAAAATGTTAATATATTTTAATATTGCAAATTAATTTCTAACATTTCTTTAATGACAGAAATTAAATAACAATATAAAACAAACACTTCTGCACTTAATATGAAATGTTTTGCATATAGACTTTTTAAAGCTGCACACTAGCAGAAAAAAGAAATTACTCAAATTAACTGTTAAAGCTGAAATGCTAATAGCCTTTTCAACTTATAGTTCTTTTTCACTGACAATTGCAATTTGCATGGCTTAAAATTTAATACTATCATTAGTACTAATGTCCTATATTTTACTTCATAATCTAAATGAGTAAAATATTATTTTTGTAGTTCACTGGCTCTTATACTTAGGCTTTAATGTTCAGTGTGTATTTCATTATGTAGATGAGCAATGGATGTTGTCTAACATGATTTAAATGGGTCAACAGTATTTTCCTATTCACATTAATCATCCAGACAGCCACACACACAAAAAAATAGCCTTGAAAACTAACCTAGGAAATCTCTTTTTATCACTGACTCTTCCCACCACTCCAACAACAGCAAACACATGCTCCAGGAGACGGGAGCCTCGGAAACTGGGAAGCCAAGGCCGGGCGCTGCTCCCCTGGCCAGTGCACAGCTCCCGCCGCTGCCGGCCCCGCTCCCTGGGCTGCCCGCGGCCCCGTGCCAAGAATGATTCTCGTCCTGCGAAGTTCAATGGGAGCTGTGTGTTGACAAACTGAGCAAATTTGAATCGGCAAAATTCATTCTTGGCACGGGGACACACAACTGTGCTGAATGCAAAGGCGCGCTGCCCGCTCCGCTGCGCTGGCAGCCGGCTTCTTCTGGCGTAAACACACTTGTCAGAGCTCCCACTAAAGTCAAACGACACACGATGAGGCCATTTATTGCCAATTGTTTATCAAACACATCAAAATTAAGGGTTCTATTCTCAAGCCATGTAACTATCATCTACAGCCCACTTCATATACGGCATATTGCAAATAAAATGGCAATTTATAAATAACATAGCCCTTCTGTAGAAAGGGAAGCTGCTCTAATAAATGCTAAAGGAAATAACCTAAGTATAAAACAGGCAGAAAGTAACAAGATGATTGCATACCAAACATTCAGACTCATTTATTCAAAAAATATTTTATTAAGCTAAAACAAAAAAAGAAAGAATACCTAATTTCTGAACTATCTTCACCAGGTTATTCGCTCACTTTGTACAGTTTATTGGACTATTCCACTGTCTGATTTTCTAAGCTAGATAGAGTAAGAAAGGAGTCTTTGCAAGAAACTAGGTCTCAAACTCCTTTTCCTAGACTGAAAAGGGTTTACAGTCTTTTCCGCACAGACAGTAAACCTAAAAGAAGAAATAAATGTTTTGCTTTCCACAAGATGAAGATAATCTAACTTGCCAGCTAAATATGACAGGCACTTCTCCTGAGCATACTTAGCTACCTTGTCTGCAAAACTGGGCAGTAATCTATGAAATTCTCTATGGGGGCATCCCCTTAATCAATTACTAATTTGTAAACTTTACTCAGAACTTTTAGATTCAGTCAATTACACACTAAGAATCCTGCTGCATATTTTTTTCACATATAAAATGTGAAGTCTATTTCAATCTACATGCATGGCCTACTGAAAAGTGATGTGACTGTGAATTTGAGTTTTACAGCCCTGGCCACAACTTTATAAATGTCAAGCCGCCTGATCTGCACTCAGTAGGCAAAGAGCTACAACAAAGTTGACTCTGACATGGCTGTTCCCCCGGCCATGGCACAGTCACTGGAAGCGTTACACCCGTGCCTGGGCCATGCTTGCCCCTCCTGCAGTGGTTGGCAGTCCATTGTCACTGCTTGTCACACCGGATGGGACATGAAAAAACCGCTGCCTTTCCCCCAGCCACCCCAGCAGATTGTTTTCTTCTGGCTGAACTTTCAGCTGCCAACACCCCACCAACCCATTTGCAACATCCATCTGGTTCCCACAGCTGGGGATACTGCTGCAGCAAGCCCTGCCGACATCATTCTATATCTGATTTTGTGAATCAGCTTTTACAGAAGAGTTATTTGGACAAAAACCCTCCAAATGAACAAAAACAAGACTGTCTTTATCAAGCAGATTTTAGAAACAGCCGCTTCTGAAATCTCTGGTTTGCTCTGCAACTGAATTTTTGCCAGAAAACATGTGTTAGTCAAGGAGAGTACTCTACAACTCAAAACTAACAGACGACATAATACTACTCAGAAAGCTGCTGGGACAGAGCTATAACAGCAAAATAAGTCTTGCTGGTACACCTTGATCTTTTTGAGCAATCAGAAGAGAACTATTCTCATGAGCTGAGCTTCTGCTGATTTAACAGGGTATGGCAGAGCATAAAGAAATCTTCATAAACCCAGACAAGACACACTACTTTATTTACTTCTTTAAAGAACATGCATTTCTACCATGACTTATAGGTATTATGTTAATAATAATCAGTACAGAACCAGAAATGGGTCGGAGAGGTGAGACCTGCCTAGCCACCTCACAGATGTTAGTTCAAAAAGCACATGGCAATGACTCTAAGCCTTGTCATCACCTACCAGTTCATCCACAAGGCACAAATGTGACTTGATGTTCAGAGCTGCACAAATGACTGTGGGCAACACTTCCTCTCAGTGTCAAACCAGCATGTCTTTGCGAGATGCCTATCCACTTTGTCCAGCGGAAAATGACCTCAACTCAACAACTCTAGATGAGTTTACAAGCACACTCGAGCTGAGAAGTCAAGCAGAATATAAGCAGATCTGCAGTGACTGCACCAATTCTTATATAAAGCATCTCTGTTTTACATGGAAGGAAGCTAGGAGTTCACTGCTGCTTTTGCCCAGCTCCACCTTCACCTGTGTCTATCAGAAAACCTGAGACTGAACAGCTGGATTTTAGTGAGAAACAAACTTGTCATTTTCTTTCAATGTTATGCCACATCTGTTGACTTTCATATTTTAAAAATACATAAGGCAGGACTGAATTTAAATTTATGTACAAGGAAGCATGAAACAGATAATCTGAGAGGTGTACACATTTCTATAGAGAACATCTGATATGCTGTAAGTATTAACACATAAATTCAGATCGTGTTCATTACTGCAATAGTTCCTCATGGTTCAAAATGAGCTTGATCTAAAAAGAAACACAGCTTTAAATAGGTTTTAACAATGAATACCTGAACATAAACATCTTCAAAACGTGAAAGCTGGAGACTTTATAGAGCTGGTTAGAGTGGCTGGTTATTTATAATCTAAACTCAAAAGAGAACAGTGCGACTTTCAAAAACACTCATGGCAGTTTTCTCAGGCTGCACGCTAGAGAGTACGTCTGCCAAAAGACCTCCAAGGAACTCTGAAGAGCCCTTTATTCTCCTTTCTAAGGCTTCCATGCAGCAGGGCAGCTTGTTGAACACTTGGTTTTCAACATTCTCCTTTTTCTTCAGAAATTAAGAAGCGAAAGACATTACTGACTTGGAAAGGACATAATGTCTAAAAGGACAACAAACCAACTTTCCATACTCTGCTTCTATGTCATAAAACATTTCCAGTGTTTTTCACTCAAATAATTTTTTCAATATGAAGTATCTTGAGGGAATTAAAAAAAAAAAATCAAACTTCCCTTATCCTCCAAGGAACAGCCAGTTATCACGCAGATAAAGCCCCTTGCCAATGAACAGTTCAGTTGGTAACATGTACCAATCATTTCTCCTAGATAATTTTAGAAACATAGCAATATAATGTAACAACTATGACAAAATAGAGAATTCTGGCACTTCTTATTACACTAATCATAGCCACATACTATATTTTTCTGCCTGAATCGCATCCAATAAACTACAAGACCTTACTCTGTGATATGCAAATTTTCATGCATACTCTCTTGCATTTTACTCCTACAATTAAAACATGCACTATTCTGGTAACTGGTAACTATTCTGGTTACATGACACATCTAATGAAGAGAAGGAGACTGCAGTTAAGTAATTATATATGACTGTGAATCTGTTAAAGATGGGGCATTTGTTTCTTTCACATGTCTAACCCAATGCAGCAAACCCAGATTGGGGCTAAAGTGAATATTTAATTATCCAAGTTGGACAGACTACATGGTGCTGATACATAACAAACAATACGCAGTTGCCTTCAACTTGTGACTCAACAAAACCGGCCAATTTGACAGCAAGGCTTTTATTTAGAAAGTAAGTTCATTATCAGTTTGTTTCAGCTTCCTACATGGGAGTCCACACTGCTGCTGGAGGATGCTTACAAAAACCAATGCTCAAAAAGCCTGAAGAACAGTGAACCAAGAGGTCACAGCCAGGGAGGTCTGCTCTCAAGTACAGGGCAGCTTTGTCCCTTCTGTTGTTGGGCACTGGTTTTGCCTGCCTGCCAGCCAGCTCACTGTGACATTTTTGGAGAAGCACCCCGAAGAAGAGCACCATACTGAGCAGCACTGGCTGGCAACGAGCATCTGGGGCACGAGGTTTCTCGGGGTAGGAGTGCAGCAGAAGCCCCAAAGTGAGGGATACGTAGACGAAGGGCTAAAGAAACCTGTGCTGTGTGGCAAGAGCCACTGAGCAGAGGAACATAGGTTTTATGGCAATTGCAGAGATAGACATAACGGTCAGGGAGAGAAAGTGTAAATGTCAGAAGAAGCACTTGGCGAAACAAAAAAGGGAAGAAAAAGTGGGAATTTGGCAATCAAAACACAAGTCATATAAAGAGGGTAAAAAATGACCAGAGAAGAAACTCTTATAAAAAAACCATGATTTTAATGTTTTTAAACAGTTCCTTTTAAAAAATCTTCTGGAGTCTGTTTTCACTCGAGACAACACCAAAGGCCAGTGGTGTGACTTCAACTGGTGAACAAAAAATATGAGTGACTTTTCGTAAATGGAAACTAGAACTTGACTTCATACAGTGCCTCTATACTTAGTGAGTTATAAATTGCTTTAAATACTGGCAGGCAAACAGCCATTATGCACTCAAGAGCTCATACATAATAATACTTAGCATTTTTATAGAGCTTTTCATCTTCAAAGTGCTTTACAAACAACTCATTAATCTCAACCAATGCACCTGCAAGGTAGATAAATATCTGCATTGTAGGTGGAGAAAGACACACAAAGTTCAATGACTCATGCAAAGCCAGGCACACTACCAGCCCCAAATATCCCTAGCTCCTGGTTCCTAGTCCATGAAGGACCTGAGCCCCACTCTGTGTTGACATCATACCTTCTCTTCAGCCACACAGCCCTAGGAGAACTTGTTTTACTATGAGGCAGTGGCAGAGTGGCAGGCTAGACCCTCCCTTTTCCAAAGCTAGTAAGTTCCCAAAGACTGCTAGCTCCCACCAGCATCACCAACCCCAGGAAGTGGGAAGTCCATGAGATGCCAAAGTGAGATTCACAACATAGATTCTCAAACTGATTCACCACCAAGCAGTGAGCTGGAAAAGCCTCTGCACTGGCAGAAGCCTTTGCCTCTCTCCCTATTTATTTCTAACTGCCGCACAGACTCCAGAGCAGGAGATTCCTACAAGTCAGACAACAGAACCCTGAAGCTTGTGGCCCCTGAGTACTGCCATGATTCAAGAAAACAGCTTAACTCCTCTGGTGTTCTCTAGCTATTAAAAACTTGTAAGGAAATTTTGCCTTCAAGAACGGTAATTCTCTTCCCTGTTGGTGACTGGAAAAAAATTCTAAATGTGATTATACTGCATGATAACACTTTTAACTTTTTTGAGATTTAAAAATATCTGATATGATATATCTGACCTCAGAAATACCAGGAATGTCAAACCTGAAGCAGGTGAGAAACGTAGAAGGTGTGAATAATACAATACCTGTACTGTGCTATAGCAGACTTTATATTCCTTCACACAGAGAAAATGAATAATGACCTTTTAGTCATGACATCTTTACTTCAGATGTTTATTAGCCACTAGATTTAAATAAATAAATCTGAGAATCCTTATCTGTTCAGTCTTCACATTTGTGAACCCAGAGCTTAGCAAGTTCTCCAACCACTGTAGTTCCTCCCTGGGTAAACAGCTCATGTTTAAAAATGTAAGTCAGTCAGACAAACTGTTATAATAACAGAAAATGAACCCCACTTTTTCTTAAGATACCAAAGAAAAAAGTCTCTCTACAAGTAATGGTACAGTATGTTAGTTAAG
The DNA here is from genome assembly GCA_013398015.1 of Oreocharis arfaki. Taxonomy (NCBI): domain Eukaryota; kingdom Metazoa; phylum Chordata; class Aves; order Passeriformes; family Paramythiidae; genus Oreocharis; species Oreocharis arfaki. The sequence goes on from VZRR01011070.1 coordinate 40,329, forward strand.
CAAACATGAGCAGTAAAAGATAAATGAATGGCAAAAATGTATGTAGTTAAAAGAGCTCTCCCAGCCTGCCCAGTTGACCTGGGTATAAAATCTAGAATAAGAAGAAAGAAGCAGCCTTTAATTACTCTTCCCTATCTTACTGTTTCAAACATAAAAAGAAAAAAAAACCAAGGCCACATAATCTAAAACAACATGAAGAAACAACTCCTGATCATTAAGTAGAAACTACAAGTTCCTCACATTTAGAAGACCTTTAAGCTTATTATTTCATTGATTTAAAGTGAGCTTGTGTCTGACTGCCAATACCATGCTTTTAAAAAAAATATGTCAAGTCTACAACTCCCGATAAAAATAAAGGCATATATGAGCAAACTAAAGAAATAAAACACACAGGAAATGCAATTAAATTTAATTACATTGAACACTAACATTCATTCTGCAATCATAAAATAATTCTAAAAACATTTTCTAAATTAAAAAGTCCACCATAATATTCTACAGCTAGGATAATATGCAATTTTTATATAATGCAGTTTTTCCAACAGAACAAAACAGATTAAAGAGCAGCACACAAGAACAAAACTAAAATGTGCAATTGTATCCACTAAACTCTGGAACCCTAAAAATGATGATGCAATAAAAAAAACACCCAACATCGTAACAGTAATGCCGCAACACTTTTTGTTATTTTGTTTAATAACTCATCACTACATTTGTACACAGTAATGAAGAGATGTCACAGCAACTTGTGTCTCTGAGTGCTCTATTCTTTTGTGCTTCTGTTTTCAGGGCAGGTTAAAAAGAATCTTTTCTCCTAATCATCAGCAAACCAGTACCAGATTTCACTTGTGGCAAAGTATGCTACCCATCAGTACAGGGCAATGCTACATAAGAACAACAAAGAAAATAAAAAAAGCAAGAGGCAAGGTCTGAACACAGTTTTCTTTCAATTCCCTTGGGAATCATGGTTCTATAGGTCTTGAATTCCCAGGCAGAGGGGATCATGTTCATCAGTTACGGCAGCTCCTCTGGGCCTAGGTCCAGGTAGACTGCTTGTCTAAACTTGATGAAACATAGGCGCCATCAGGTAACAGCAGTGGTCAGGGAGACTCCAGAAATGTGTAACTGAAAACTAAAAAATGAAATTAGAACAAGGCTGTAGCAAACAGCCTCTTTCTACAGGATGCAATAAGTGTAAGGCAGAGAGTTCACAACATACAAATTGCTCCTCATATGTATTCTCTTGCCTTTTCACATAGATAATATGCAAGTTGGATTGGGCAGACAGGCATATTAACAAACATTGATTTTAAATAGAAATGCTTAGGAAAGAAACCATTGTGACAAATACACATGGCTTGAATAGACAAAACATAAAGAAAAATCAATGCCTTGTAACCCACTCTCCCTCCCACAACATTACTTCAAAATATTTTCAAATTAAATTTTAATGCAAATAAGTATTGCTAGATCAACAGCACTGGGATGTGGTGTCTAGAAGCACTGCAAGCTACCCATCATGGCACATCACCACGTCAAACTGCCAAAAATAAGAGGCAGCAAGACTCTCACCAGACGTGCATTTTGAAGTGCTATAGGAATGTGCTTGTTTGGGAGTGAAGAAGGAAGGAGGAACCAAAAAAAAAAAAAATTTTCGATCCCCAGTTGATAAGACCATCGTAGCTGGGTGTCCTACAGGTGGTTTTAGCACAGAAAAGGCCTTTTCAGACTGCATACACGAGCAAGTACTACTTTGAAACCACAGATTGCACTGGACCAGCAGGACTGTCACTGAAGTATGCTCAAAAGCCCCTAAGCTTTTGCTTAAATGTGGTCTTGATTCACAACTGTCACAATCAGAGCATCATGTCTGCCATATCTGAATATCATGGAAAGGAAAACCAGCTTAGATTTCATGACATAGACCTCCACAGCAGTTTTAGCACCAAAACAGGTTCAAAACCAGAAGAAGCTTGTCTTCAAGGTGACTTCAGCCAAAATCCACATCTCTTCAAAATAAAAAAAGAAAATACCATGACAACACAGAAATATTTTTTGGTAGCCTCAACCTTACACTCCAACTATAGCTATACAGAGAAAGCCACACAGGAAATGAGGGTAAGTGTGCCAGACTGGCCCAATAGGGTTTCCCCTGCACAGCTAGAAAACACCCATGATACACAAATCCCAAACTTTACAGATATGTGGTATGTTGTTTTTATGTGCACCTTAAATTCAGCTTCTGGTCTAGGCAGGGTAATTCAGTGTAAAAAGTTGAGTAAAAGAAATTCTATATCTCAACCTAGAAAGCCACTTTACCTATGTCCACTGCTAAAGTGCGTTTGCCTGGTAACTTAGGAGCAGCAGGCACTAGGGCAGGCTCGGTGCCTGTTTCATCCTGCTGATGCTGTGCTGCCACAAAAGCCCTCCAGAAATTACTCCCTCAGCACTAAAGTTTCCCCATCCATCAGCTAGTGCTCATGATTTCAGCCCCTTTTGTCTGCCTTAGCTATCTGCACAGTGAGCTCTCAGAGGCAAAAAAAATGTTTTACTATATGTTCACAGGACATTTGATCCTGTGATTTTATGGAATAAAGCTATCTGCTCTAAAATACAAGGTAATTCACTATTTGAAGTCCAGAATTTCTTTAGGAAATTACTTCTTTAGGAAGGATTCAATCCTTCATTCTTTCTCCTCAAATGCTATATATTACTCTAAACAAGCTTAGAGACCACCAGAGATGTGTCATATACTCTACCACTACTCTTGATGCTTTAACTAACAGAACATGCAAGGACCAAGTAGCCAGACACTTCACAGTTTGATCCTGCACATAGGCTTGGCAGGGTCATCTTCCAGTATAGATTTTAGGAGCCTGTATTTTTGTTCCCTTTAATTTAATCTCTAAAGATTGTGAAGTGCTATCCTTTATTTCACTGATCTATTGTATGAGTACAGAGGAGGTTAGATCAGTTATTTGGTTCTTTGCAGAACAACACTAAGATTCGTGTGTGTTGGTTAACACTGCATTTGTGAGCCTGAAGAGTAGAAGACTGAAGCAACACCTAATGGAGAGACAAAGTTTGCCTTCTGTGCTGCCCAGAGGCAGCACTGAACTGCGTATCTTGAATTAAAATCACAGACATGACTTTCCATTTCAGACTTTCCACCCTATTACAGGGTATTATGTTGAGCCTTTGCTTCTACATCTGCAGCCAGGTAAGGAAATACTGGACAAGGACAACAGACTCGGGCAGGCAATGTAGAAGTTGTGCATGCAAACAGTCCCCACTCACAGATATCCCCACGGCCAACTGTGAAGACAGAGACAGCACTGTAAAATCCACTTTGGAAAGTACAGTAGCAAGGCAAGTCCCTAAAAGTGGGGCATCCCACTTTCTTGCTAGAGTCATTCCCAGAGCTTTCTGGTACTTTCCCTCAGGGTCAGTAGCCTACGCACAAAGCTGGACAACGGCCCTTCAGCAAATCACCACACCAGGGCAGTGAGCTCCTGCAGATGGTGGAAAAGTCTCAGCACTCTGTGATGGGAATGGAAAGAGCAAGTAGCTCTTTTCTGCTTAGAGAAAGCTCCAGGTGAGCTTTAAGGAAAATTCTGCAAAATGCAAAGTGATATGTGCAAAACACATTTTCAAAGAAGGTCAATTTTGCCTGAAGGATAATGGCTAGGCTTACTTTCCTTAACTTCTGGCATGTGAAAATGTGCCTGTCTAATACATTTATTACAGACTAAACACTGGCAGATACAGGACACTGCCTGGGACCTGGGCACCCAAGATTAAGGCATGCAGAGCAGAGAAAGCATTTGCAAATAACTGAAACTAAGTACGCCTCAGGAACTTGCAATTAACTTTGTCTCTATGTGGATTTTAGCTGTAACCACAATGGTGACACCTCGGTGCCAGGTCAATGGGCACCTTCCTACAAAGAAGAAAAGACTTCTTCATCTGAAATGAATGGCTACAAGAGTAGGTGTGGGTCAGTAAAGCTGTTGATGTGGCAGAAAATGTTGATTTTCAGCAGCTGTCCAGGGCATCTGCTAATGACTTTCCTTCATTTAAAGGCAATCTTAGCTAATGCTGAGAAACCGAAGCTCACAGAGAAACCACACCCTACACATCCACCCACAGCCAGAAGTGATAGATCTTGTAAGAAAAAAAGACACAGTGTGCTGCCAACCATACATTACCTCTCAGCTGAAAGAAGAGAACAATTAAACACTTTATTGAAAGGGGAATATTTTTTCTCTCATGCCTCAAACCATCAAAGTGCATGTCTTCCCCAGAGTTGCTGCACAGTTGAAATGGGAATAATTCCTCGCCTGCTTGATTATTTTCAAGACAGGGATGAAACTACCTTAGGATCATTTAAAAAATGATAAAAGTGTACTACAATCAAACGGTTTGAACTTCCAGCATGCATCACTTGCAGCTCATAATGCTAATGTTAAATTCTGGAGACATGAGTCTGTCTACAAATTAATGGAAAATGTGAATTAATATTTTCTTCCAGCTAATTGCCCAACTCATACATTGCACAGTGCATACAAGCACATTTGATCTTGAAAACTCTCTTGCACAAGTTTTAAATCACCTTTTCTCATTTGCCAAAAAAATTCAGAATTACAAGAAGTATTTAATTGTAAGTCTGAGATACCAGGAAACAATCAAGTCTCCCCAAAACTGTTATCTGTATATTCTATGGTTAATTTTTAAAAAAGCATTAGCTTAAAAGTATTGGAAGTTACTATAGGTGAGGATTAATTGTTTGAGTTGTACATTTCTGAATTTCTTTTCCACAGTGAGGAAAATACAGATGAAGAGATACTTCTACCATTTGAATATTAATAGTGCTGAGAAGACTTTTATGATTCATTCTTAACACAAGAAGAGTATGTAGCAAGCTGAAATTTGTGGTTAAGTATTCTTATCAAAGAGCAAGCTACAACAATTTTTAAAAAAGAAATACAACTCCTGTTTCACAATGCTCCATCAGCAAGATGGAAACACTGATTCAGTAGCATAGGGCAGTAAAAAAAAACCTGAAATGCATACTTTGATTTCAAGAAAAAAAAAAAGAAAATCACCTAATTTCGAGTCCTTTCACTTCCTCTTAGAAATACTGTAAAGTTTGAATTTTGTAAAACCATGAGCATTACCAAGGTCTGCAGATTAAAAAAATGCAAGAAATAAACTGTATCAGAAACATTGCTCAGTAAAAGATTCAGTAAAGCAGGTACTTTATTTATTTAATCACTTCCCACATGGAGACCCCATAGCACACTTTTGTACAGTAACACGCAGAGCTCAACATAAAATGGCAATTTAAAAGTTGATTATCAGTTTAACCATCCTAAATGGCAAAGCCATGTCTGACCATAAAGAAAAACTATGTAAAATTACATGTCTGCACCCTATCTAGAGCATGTAAACCAGATCATTTTATATTGCCTCAGTCTCCTGCTACGCCATCTTTTATTAGTCAAATTAATGTTTCTAACTTGTGTAAAGCTTCAGAATAGTTTGATAATTTTCATATAAATACCCTGCTGGAGAAGAGTTTATTATTCCTTTAATATATTCAATTTCAGCTAACCTAACTATGAAGTATAGACAATACTCAACCATGCATTACTGACAAGGCTTGTGAACCAAACTTGTGACCCATATGGCCCAAAAAAGAAAAAAAAGAAAACCAAACCAAAGCCCAACTCATTTCTGATGAGACTCAGCACTTCTGGGCAAACTTGAAAGTGTGAGGCTTTGAAGATGTACTGCAACAGAATGAACTCCAGCTATGTCCCCCTGCTTTTATAAAAAATAATCATAAACAAAAACGTTTAAAAACACATTTATGTATTTCTTCCTCATTTTACTAAGAGAGGGGAAAGAGTAACATTCTCAGAAAAATTTTGAAAACAAACATTTCTAAAAGGCTCTGTAGTCTTAAAAGAAGAAGCATCTCACAACATCTCACATTCTGTGGTGCTGGAGACAGCTAAGCTTCGAGCTGGGTGCAGTTCCCAGGTTCCCCACTGAGGAGCCTGCGGACGAAATCCCAGCTGCGAACAAGGCAGCTCAGCCCCCTACCAAGCAAACAGCCAGCCTGGGAACACAAACTATATATCCAAGGGATGCATCACACCCCGTCAGTCTATACTGCCTTGACTTTAAAAACCTCGCCCACAGTAAATCACATAGGTTATTACAAAATATTTATTCATTGTTAGGGAAGCAAGATCAGAAACCAGTTATATCAGTATTTAACGCAATAAGTAACTCATTTTACATGGGATGTCTTCTCATCAATTAATTCCCTGTGGCTCTAAGCCCTGAAATTTCATTACAAGAAATTAGGGGCTTCTACTCTACAATAATTTACCTGTATAAAATAAATAGATCTATAAGAGATTACTATGCTTTAAATTATCTAAGATAGAATTGTAGATATAAATGCAGTTCTTTCACATCTTCTACTTTATTACCAATAAAGTATCACAGATGTAATTATTATAACACCTGAAACTGTGATAATTCCTAATTAGACCATTTACAAGCCAGTGAACCAGCACACAATCCATACTATTTCTAACTACAAACCGTGACAGTGACTTGATGTGTCTGTGTTCTGGACATTTCCTAGTTTTCTTTTACAAAACAATAAATGCAATTCACACTTCAATGCATCACCTGTAAAATTCTTTTTGAATACTCTTCAAGAAGAGGTGACAGCTAAAATGCAGTTCAACCCACTGTTAGTCCACTCCAAAATGCAGCATTTGAGCATGCAGAATTTCACAAAGGTTTGTGGAAACCATTCACGCTCTAAAAGAGTTGTGTGCCTTCTTCTTGGGTTGAAAATGTTTGTATTCTGACACTAGCAAGGCAGAGACTATTCAAATAATTTCCCCATACGACTACTGAAAAGTACTTTTTAACTTCCTAACATATTTCAGTCAATTAATTTTCTTTTTAAAACAAAGAGGTTTTTTTTAGGCTAGCCTAAGTCCTTCTGATATGTGGAGAAAGCATTTAACCAGTATACAAACTTCCAAGATCGCTGCTGCTCCGATGCACTCAGGTAGAAACAATTCCATAATAAAGAAAATTTTCATCATTTATAAAAATACAACACCAGTTATATTAAAAAAAACCAACCAACCAACCAACGAAAGAGCCTATCGAAAAGTAATTTTGTTCAATTTAGGTAGAACAGATACCCTTAGGTGAACAGAAACCTAATTTAAATTACTTTTGTCTTTCAGTATTTTGCAAATTAAATTATACTGAACTGTCCAATTGGGGGAAAATAGAATTTAGTTTAATCAGTCTTGACTTAACTATGACAGTTTCACTTTCTCAAGTCTCAGTAAAAGCTTATCCCCTAGGGAAGCTGAACAAGGTTTGACGCCTGAAAGGAAGGTAGAAAGGGTTACCAAACTTTATTCGCTTGGTTCTTTTAACCGGACGAGAGACAATGGGTTTTTAAGTGCGCATGGGGCTGAAGACGGATGTAGGACACGGGCACACAACTTTCGCTTGTGAAAGGTTATGTGGCAGAAGGAGTACTCTTCAGAGAACCTCAGGGCACGGGGGACAAGGGGCCCTGAAAAGCCCTTACACAGACGGGCACGCCAGCAGGTAAGAAGTTCTGCAGTTGAACGGGCTGGCAGAAGAAACATGTATACTTATGTCAGATTACTTCAGCCGCAAAAATCACCACACCAAAACTAGAGCAAAACACTCCCGCAGCCCCACCGCACCGCGGGGGCCCCGGGACGGCGGGAGCTGCCGTGTGCCGACGCCACGCCGAGCACAGCGCCGGGGAAAGAAGCCTTAATAGAAGCGGAGACCTGACAGCTGCGGCAGCTGCTGCGAGACCCCGCCGCCACACGCCGCCCCCCGCCCGGGCTCCTTCGCGCGCCCCGGCCGGCGGAGCGCTCTCTCGCAGCCCTGGGCAGGCGCGGCGGCGGCAGGACTTTTCGCTCCTCGCTTTCAAAGCGAGCCTCAACTGAGCAGCGGGGCGGCG